>OX393555.1:49361437-49811437 GCA_947650365.1 Chamaelirium japonicum
AAGCCAACAAGAGAGAGACTAATATTTATCGAGGTTTGGCAATTTGTTCCTACGCCCTTCATTCACACCCGATTCCTCTCACGTACCCTCACAACCCTGTAAGTTTTTTCCAGCCTCAAACCAAAGGAATAATAATTTCTCCACTGTCTACAAATTAGCCACCCCCCTAGACTCCCTTTTATAGTAAGTATTCCTCCACTAATCCACAATTATAAAATATATCCAACTGTCCAAAACGTGCCATAAAAGGGCCTAAGTCGTGAACAAGAATGATCGATGCAGTGCGCACCTGGGTGCACAACCTAGAAATTCCTAGAGCTTATGGTGCGCACCCCACAAACATGGAGTTGAAGCGCGCACCCGAATCTCGAGGTAGCTTCGTTGCATTCCCTTTTGCCAGCTTCTATCGCGCAGCGTTGCTCTGGATTTGGCTTACGCAGTGCATGTGTACTCCATTCTGGGCTTCTTGTGACTCCTCGCACTCAGGCTTCACACATGATATGTTTTCATGTGTGGCAAATTCAGGCAAAGATATGATTCGAACCTTCGTCTTAAAAATTGTTTACAAACCAGATTTGAATTCGGACCGGAGAAACAAATATTTTTTTTCCAACCAGGGCTTGGAAAATCCCAGCCGTGGCCCAACCATCCCCTTTGGTCGACAGTAGCACGCACCTGGCCGGCTGCCCCCCTGCCGACGCGTTGCTGTCATTAATAGGCAGTACAATCAGTGGGGTTAGCTGCACCCCACGTGTCTCTTTCAACTCCTCTCCAATAATGAATGATGATAGTTTCCCTATCGATCCATCGTTGACGATTTGGGGAACGACACATGACGATTCAAAAACCAATGATCACGATCTACAGCTATAGATCATGGTCTTTGGCTTTCAGATCGTCATATGTCGCTTTCCAAATGATCAGCGACCGATAGAGATGAGAGAGACGATCGTCACTCGGCCGGGAAAGTTTTCAGCACATCCTGTGTACGCTACAAGCACGGGGTCCACTAGGGCCACTACGATTCAAGAGACATAAGATAGCAGCCCCAGCACATGGGGGTAATGTCCCCCCGCACTTAGAGCGTGGCTCTGGGCAACGGTTGTAGCATCACTCCACCACAGATCCTTGAGCTATAATTGTCAAGCAGGTTGTACAATCAATGGGGGGGTTGCAATTGGCCACGGCCCCCTGCCCTTTAATAGCACAGCTGCTACTGCTCTGCAACCCCAGGTGTCGCATCCGGTTCGGCCTGTACAATACAAAATCAATGGGGTGGTTTCCCCCCCCCCCCTAATAGCATTGTCGTTGCTGTTGAAATTTATGAGCCCCGCTATTCGACCATCAGTGGGGGAAATTTTTTAGCACATCCAGCGTAGATCCTAGCACATACGGGAAGTGCCCCTCAACATTTACAGCGTGTTGATAGGCTCTGGGCAACGGTTGTATCGTACCGTGCTGAAAATTTTTCCTTTGATAGGCAGTCAAAGGGAACGCTGTGATCGGATGTCATCAAAACCAGAGGGAAAGTGGCAAGTGCACGAGCGGTCGAGTGCGCTCGACCCTTGGGTTGGGGTGGGGTGCCTTCAATCGGACGACTGTGATACCGTTGACCACGTTACCCGATAGGAGAACGACTTGGTTCACACCGGTCGCCGGCAGTGTTGTAGATGTGCATCCAACGGTCCACATTGGGAGGTAATGCTTCACCACAATGTGAGGCCGGTGAACAAAGTCCTTCGTTCCACTATCCCTACCTCACGATAAAAATTTATATAAAATCAATAAGATGTTCGTGTGAACAAAAGAAGAGAAATACTGTTCGAAAAAAAAGGGTTATTTCGACTTTGCCAACCAAATTTTGCCTTGAATTAGATTTTACCCCCTATATTTTTATTAATTATATTTTACCTCTCAAAACTAACTGTTCCGTCAACTCACCATCTAAGAGAAAGGATGAGCGACTGAAAAGAAATAAAGTTTTGGGGGTGAGCTGACGGGACAGTTAATTTTGGGGGGTAAAGTCTAATTAATGAAAATATAGGGGGTAAAGTTTAATTCAAGGTAAAATACAGAGGGCAAAGTCAAAATAACCCAAAAAAACATACCAGGGGACACACTGCGGGTGTTTGTTTTTTGGTTGGGATAATCGGTGATTAATCGCTGATCAACACTTTACCTCCCACTTTTAACGTATTGTACAAAAAAAAATCACATGAAAAGTAACACATCGACAATAAACAATTGAGATTGCTAAAGTGATATCACTGTAGCAAAAATCTTTTGTTATAATGTTTTCAATGAAGTAATTTTTTTTTTTAAAAAAATGGGAAATGTGTGAGCGGTTTCAGACAAACAAATCCTTTAAGCTGAAGGAATTTAAAATGATGTGGATGAAAATGCCCTCCACAATATTTCAAATTTTCTTAAGCATGCCACCGAATCAGCAAACCTCCGAACTACCGGATTAAACCACCTCGCCGCCACCGCCGAACCGAACCTAAACCACCGTACCACTGCTCGCCACCAACAAATCGAACCTAAACCTAACCCCAACCCGATCTATGGACCATGGGATGAATCCTAAACCTAGGATTTCTTAAATTGAGGCCGAATGATGGAGTTGATATGGTCGGAGGCCACTGCCGCCGAGGGAATTGCCTGTTGGGTGTGTGTTTGAAAACCACACAAAACACATAGAAGTTTAGTCCCATATCGATTTGGGGAAAAACCCTCTACCAACTTAAAAGAGTTCTTCCTTTTTCCCCCACTAGTCATCACACTAGAGGATGGGCTTTACAAGGTCACACACGCGCGTGCGTGCGTGACGAGCCGGGCTTGGGCCCATGCACCCGGACACGATAGCACCTCCGAAATGGGCTGATCCGCACCTGCCTTATTTTTATTTTTGCCTTTTAGCTCTCCACCACAGTTATAACCTTCTTTTTGGTCCACTAGCCATTACACGAGGACGCTACATGCTAGCCGTTACGAGTAAACTCTCTGTGAGCTGTAACGTGTGAAGTAAATTGGCTTGATCGCAGCCCATAAACTGCTCCCCTCTTTCAGCTACCCATTAACAGACTGAGCCTTATGTAAGGCCCAGTGCAGCAATGGGAAAGATACATTATATAATCCGAATATCGGAATTGCTCTCTGTCTCTCCCTCTCTCGTTCTTTTGAACTCGTGTTGTGGTGCTGCCCCCTTGTTCCAAGAAGACTCCCTCTCTCGGATCAAAGTTGTGCTGCGGAGCTGCCTCCCTTCTTTAAGAAGATTTTCGTCGAGTCGCTGGGTTCCTGAAAGTTCATCAGGGTTCGCAAAGCCTTCTTGAAATCGTACTGACGAGAAGGAGGTCGCCTGACCGGGGTCGTTGTATCTCTGAGAACCATTGCCATGAGACCCGCATGAGGGGGGTAATAAGTTTCTTGGGACAGCACGTAGCGTGCTTCGACCATCAGGCCAGAGTTTCTAACTCTACTTCTTTGCTACTATTAGATCTATTGAAAACAACTTGTATATAATTCTAAACTCCAAATAACTAGTGCTAATCTAGAAAGGATTTTTCTCTCTTTTAGAAAAGTTCGGCAAAGTGAATGACGATTCCATAGAACCCGCTCTGCCTTGACAAACAATTTCTAAAAGAAATTTTGTGACTTGTCTTTGCTTGCAAAAATAATATTTGCTAAACAGTAAATCTCTTAATATTAACAATCTCATTTAAGTCCCGATTTTATTAGTATAGAACGGTTAGATTTCTAACAATCCAAGAAACTTATTGCTATTAATATTTAATTAATCGTTCATAAAACTTCAAACTAGTGAAAAAGAACATTCATCATCTTCTATTGTCCTCACTACTTGCTTGCTAGCATCATTAGATTTATTCTCGTAAATTAGAAAGATTACTCGATCATCTATTAGTTGCTAATAGTTACGTGGTAGTCACTAGTTGCAAAATTATTTTCTACAAAAGTTAATTAGAAGTATACATTTTAGAAAAGACTAAAAGTCGTCTACTGAACGTTCCACTGTCTACGGTATCTAGAAAGGCTTGACAAACCGGTATTAAATTACCTAAGGTATCTTGGTATTTGAGTGAGTCTAGTGCTCCACCTCCTACCTGGAGCCCATCTGGCCGTTAGGATTTGAAAATTTTATTTGGACTTCTAAAAGTCAAATCTATCCAGTGTGCTTTGAAATTGACATAACTATTTTTCAATCCACAGATTTCTACTCCTCACTTTTGTCTGAAATGGCCTCACCAAACTGTGAAATCCTTAGTGCCAAACCTGAAAAGTTTGACGGGTCTAACTTCAAGAGGTGGCATGTAACATCCCAAAAATATTAATGATTTTAATATAATATAATAAGAAATTTTTGGTAAAAATTTCAAAACAAAAATCAGACTATGCCATTGCATCCGGCTCGTTGAAACAATCAAAAATTGTATACAAACTTTTATGTTTTAAGCATATTTAGAATATTTAAAAAATAAAGAAAAAATGACCAAGATAGGGTTTGAACTATGGACCTATTGGTAAGTCTTATATCTTTCCCCTCTAACCAGAAAGCCCTTGTAATTATTCATTCTAAACTTTAGTAAATAAATATTGTAGTGGGGGAGGGGAGACCAAAAGATAGCCAACCGTAGACCTTTGGATTCTGATCGGATAAAAACGGTCAAAAGAGAGAGTGGCTCAACGGAAATAATCAATACAATAATGAGCCAATTTGTAATTAAGACCCTAAACTCTTGGTATTTCGGAAAAAGGCTTATAAAACCCCCTTATACTTTATAGTTCTGCACTCAAGCCTCAGCCTCGAAAAGCATGCCCCACCTAGCCCAGCCCACAGCCGTCCGCCGTCGCCGGCCGCTGCCCGTCGTCGGTCACCGCCGCCACTGTCGCCGCCACCGGACTGCGGCTGGTCGCCACAGTCACCGCTGGCCACTGCCCGCCGTCAGTCACCGCCGCTGGTCCCGCCGGACCGTCGCCGATCGCCACCGTCGACCGCTGCTAAGCCCCCACCGGCCACCCCTATATTCGGTAGGCCAAATTAATTTTTTATTTAATACCTGGGCTTAAGTCCACTAGGAAATTGGGCCGAAGCCCATTAAGTATTTTTAGGACCGAAGCCCATTAAACACACTCTGGGCCGAAGCCCATTAAGCACAGTAGTCCATTAAACACACTCTGGGCCGAAGCCCATTAAGCACAGTAGCCTATTAAACGTACTTTGGGTCGAAGCCCATTATGCCCAGTAACCAACCGTGATAAAACGACTCTGCCATTAGTCAAACTGAAACACTATTGTTGAGAGCAACCTGACCATTTTACTAAAGGTAGACCACCCATTTATTATCCATCAATACCGATTATTTTGGCCATATTGGGAGCAAACGAACTCCGAATTTAGTTCCATCTATGGCCACATTTTCAGAACGAAAAACCCTACAACATGGGTATAATTTCAAATTATTTTAAAAATGACCTAAATACTCATATATAATAAAATATAATTAAATAAATTAGTTAGCTATAAAAACCTAAGGCATCCAATATTGGAATTTGATTCCGTCTAATCCTTGTGAAATAAAAATATAAAACTAATAAAAGATAGAAATATATTTCAAGTCGTGAGCTTACTAAGACATCTTCATCGGGTGAAAGATTCTACGACTCTTCAGGTAGGGGACTAAAACCTAGTAGATTCTTGATAAGTATATGTTATTGAAATAATATTAGTATGCTATGGATTAGTTAATTTTTAAGATATATTGATCATTTAAATTGGATGTGGGGCTAGCACTGGCTAAGGCCTAAAAGATAATCCTAGGTGTGGGGCTATCCCTGGCTTGTGGGCCTAAAAGATAATCCTGGGTGTGGGGTTAGCTTTGGCTGAGGCTAAAAAGATACCTAGGTATGGGGATAGCCTAGTCTTGGACTAAAAGAAACCTAGGTGTGGGGCTAGCCTATTTTTAGACAAAAAGTCCCCGGGTAAGATTGTGATTCCTACCCTGGTTTGAGTCTAAAAGGGAATCGGATGATCAATAACTTTTAAATTGCTATTCATAATCATGTTAACTATTTTTCTTCAGTATATTTATCTTACCATGAATGAACTAGGTAAAATAGGTGAGTCTGTGGATTGGGCTCACCCCTTATAGGTGTTATGCCCTCTACAGAGACTGACCCTACAGGATATGGAGAAGAGGAAGTGCACAATAAGAAGGAACCGGAGGGGATCGAGGATCCATTATACACTCCATACTCGAGGATACGGGAGCGGAGATGTGAAGCATTGAAGAGTCTAGATGGCGCGTTTAAGTTTATATTTAGCCATGCATCAAAAACTTATAGTGTAATACATGGTTAGAAATAAAAGAGGCTTAATTGATTTTCATATTTGATGAGATTCTTTTATATCAAGTTTTCTTCTAACTCTCTAGTGTTATACGGGTTGTTTAAATTTGTCAAATTCCGGGGTGTTACAACTTGGTATCAGAGCCTAGGTAATAGGTCCTACGAATTAAAATTTATTAGCAAGAAGGACATCGGTAGGATAGTCAGTTAACCTAGAGCACAAGTTGGGTTCATGTGAATTAGATCTAGGTACACCTAGCCCTAGATGATTAATATATTGATGACCTATGACACTTAATCGCTAGATCAAAGTATATATACCTGAACTTAGATTTAGGATCTCTCTTTTAAATATATTATAATAGTTTTCGATGCATAGGTCTGAGACAATAGCATTGGATACTGAGAAGTTAGTCAACCTAGAAGACAATATAGGTGCATTGAAATTAGAATGTATGATCACTTAAAGAGAACTGAAAACTAACTATAATTATAGGATGCCTCTTCGTAACGATATGGAAATATAAGAAGGTATTATAAACCTTAGTAGTAACTCAATTAGGGTAAGAAATCCCTAAGGAGTAACTTAATTTAACTTCTTATCTCCTAAGATCTCTTTTTGAGAACACGTTACTACAATATCTTAGCAGAAATAATATGCAATGATCATCAGAAATAAATTATTCTTCAATCTTTTATTAATGTAAACTTAGTGTTAAAAAAAAATTGTGTATCAAAGGCTAAGATATCTTTCATGTGTAACCTGAAACCTATCCAAAGTATTAGAACCTTACCTAGGTTAATCAACCTTGATGAGAGTACGTTAACTTAGGAATTAGATTTATGTACGTCAATTACTCGAGAAAATAAAGTGTCCATGATAGCCCCTATAAAACTAAGATACTTCTTAGATGAAAGCTATAGTCGAGAAGTCCAACGGACTCCAACCTCAAGCCATTAGTAACATACAAATGATTGACACAAATAAGTAAAGTTTTAAATATAGTCGAGTTGAATATAGAATACTAAGTCACCTCCTAGTATTTAAATTTTACAAAAATATGGTAAGATCTGGGTTGAATCATTTGCATCGAGGACTGATTTCAAGTATATAGTTGACTTAGAATTTATAACATGTTCGGTGATGATTAGGATCGGGGTTAATAATCACATCTCGAATTCGAGTTCAAAGGAAAGGGCTGCTTGGGGTTAGGTGGAGCCGTCCTATGGAAAAAAGGGCTGCCAACTACCAATATGGAGCCACCTAAGGTGGAGCCGCCTATGACTTTGATTTCGAGATCATGATGGTTTACCTCTGTATCATAAATGATTAGAGTCAAATATTTTGAATTTTTGGAAAAAAAAAAAATGTATCGAGGCAAAGTTTACAGAATTATCCCAATTCGCTCAGTACTTGGTAGCTATAGAATAATTAAAATCCAAAAGATTTGAGTAAGATTTGAATCCCCACATTCGCACAAGACTGATAATACTTCACATCCGTACTTACGGGGATTTAGTTCAAATTGCGCAAGTAGCAGAACGAGAATGGGAAGATACCCGAAAGATAATCGAGAAAAATAAGGCCAAGAGGAGCTCTCATCCGATGGAAGAAAGCGAAAGGCTGAAAACTCAAGGGTTCCTAACCCCAAGGGAGGGCCCTTTATTATTTTTGGACCTCAAGCTTGTTTTACATGTGGATCTCTAGATCATTTCCAACGTTATTATCCTCGTCTGGATGTTATCCAACAATCTAGGCCTTCTTTTCGTCCTGTTCAATAAGGGCCTGTGGATCACTCTGCTCAGAGTCAAAGAGTATCTGCCCAGACTTTTACTGTAACGACTGACAATGATGTCATCAAGGGTGCAAACTATTTTTCCTTCAAATAATATAGCAGTAACTACGAAAAGATTTAAATTCGTATGATCAATTCCAAAATTATGAAAGTTTGACACAAATTATTTTGGACCCTGGCACAAATCATACCTTCATATTCAATTGAAGGTCGAACCAGCATGATACACCCTGGTCATCACTACAACACTTAGTGTTATTCCTAAAACTTTCTATTAAATACCAAAGGGATACGCTAATTATAAGTTATGAACATCCACCTTTTTCAATCTCCATTAGTAATAAAGTATATGTAGCCATTAATAAATTTCTCGATGGTTGGCAGAACCAAGAGATTTTCAATAATTGTTCTTAATATAAATTTTAAGAGTTAACACCTTAGACCCTCATATGACAAGAAGATCAATCTTCTTAGTCGGATTCTAATATCTGAACCGTCCCAAACTAAATCAATAAAATTTCTCTGACTCTGTGGAGCCAACACTATTTATACATCGCTGTAGTTCCTGGTGAATACAGTAGCCAGGTACAGTTGATGTGTGAGTAGAGAAAGTTAGAAAAATTTTATTTTCAAACCTTAGAATTTATTGCCTTATTTTACTGACCCAGTTCGTTGGATCCCATAAACAAGACACTCAGATAAATTAATAATTACCTCTTAGGAGAAAAGATTAATATTATAATGAAAAGATCTACTATCAGAGGTTTCAAGGTTAGCAAAATAATTATGAAACTCCATAAGGTTATCGATTAAAAAATTCTATTTAAAATATATTGACAATCAGAAAGAGTAATATCAATCTTAGAGGATATACTAAGATCCTTGTAATGACTGACATTCCAGTGTGTTTTCGCCCAAAACAACCCAGTTATTATAATATTATTTTAATATCTTTGGTTAGGTGTGGTTACATAAGCACATGAGCACGTGTATCAAGGCGAGGCATGAACGCTACTTTTTTTAATATAATATTACGGTGGGTCTGTCGGACCCGGCGAGGTTCACACACCGGTGCGTCTCGATGTAACCCGAGTCGAGGGTGAGTCAGGCTCGGAGCGAGTCGAGCTCGAAATGTATTAGAAAAAAACTAAAACTAAAACTAAAACTAAAACCCAAAAAAAAAACAAAACCCAAAACCCAACCCGACCCGACCCCGACCCCGACCCCCAAACCCGAACCCGAACCCAACCCCAGCCCCAGCCCATCTTCCCCCTCTTTATCTCTCTCTCTCATCCACTCTTACCCGATCTCTGTCTCTTCTCTCTCCCGAATCTCCCCCATCTCTTTCTCGGATCCATCCCCCTCTCACCCAATCTCTCTCCCCCCTCTACCCTACTAGCCGCCCCCCTCTACCCTACCAGCCGCCCCCTCTACCCATCCCATCACCCTTCTTCTCGTCACCTCTCCCCTTATCCGATCCCCCAAAATTCAGCCCGAATCCCACCGGTACAGTCAGTTGCCGCTCCTCCCCTCCTTTAAAAGCCCGACCCCCTCACCCCCTCTCCGATCTCTCACCTCTCCCCTCTGATATCTCTTTTCCCCTTTGATTCCTCTCTCACCCTTGATCTCTCTTTCTATCTCACCCTCTCGGGTGGTCTGCGTGTGTGGCACCGCCAGAGAAGAATCAGCTGACCGGAGAAGGAGCAGTCAGCCGCAGCCGATGCCCCCTCCCCTCCCGAGCAGCCTAGCCCAACTCTCTCCCTTACTCTCAATCTCTCTCTGCATGGTGATTTAGCTCGCCGGAGAAGAAGGAGGAGCAGCCGGCTGGAGGAAGACGGCAGCCGGAGCCGACGATCCCCGGCACCAGGTCGGCCCTCCCCCTTTATTTTTTTTTTCTGTTCTTTTCTTTGGTACCGTCCGGACCAGCCCCCTTTTTCCTTTCCTCTATTCTTTTTGTTCTGTTCTATGGAAACCAGCCGAGACCCCCCTACCCCTATTTTTCCTTTCTCTTGTCACGGCCAACCCCGGCCCCCTGTGGCCTTTGTCTTCGATGTGGCCATGGCTGTCGGCCAGGTGGTCGGTGACTATGTAGCCGACGAACCCCGCCCCGATCCAGTTAGCTTCTTTTCCCCCCTCTGTGGTGTGCTACACGCGGCGCCGGAGGAGAACTACCAGCCAGAGTAGCCGAAGTAGATGGCCCCCGGCATCAAGTCATCCCTCTTTTTCCCCCTTTGGTTCTGTTGAGACCAGCCCGACAAACCCCTACATTTCTTCCCTTTTTGTGTGTGTATCCGACTGACCCTAAACCCCCGGTGAGCTTCACTTTGGTTGCAGCCTTGGCTGCCGGCCAAGTGGCCGGTGGCAGTGCAGTTGTCAAGGCCGACCAAGCCAAGCCAAACCCCCATCCGACCGGCCCGACTAGCTAGGCACTGCCCCTATCTTTTTGGCTTTCGTTGTCGAGGTTGCCGATGGCCTCGCCGTCGGCAACCAGGCAACAGATAGCACTCGATCGCCCTTGGCTTGGTGTCACCTCGCGCCCAGCCACTAACGTGCCGACCAAGCTAGGCCATAGCCCTTTTTGCCTTGCCCCATCTACGACCGTAGCTGGTTGCTTAACAACCGATGGACCAGCGGCAGTTAGCTTCGATAATTTCATGCCAAGTCGTAGCCTAGCACACCAACCCCGACCTGCCCATGATGTTAATTTAGCCCATGAGCCACACTTGAGTTTAGCGGGCCCAATCTTATCGAATCACGCTCACTCAAAGTTGGTGATACCGATGCGGGTCAGACCACCTTGCATAGCCATTTGCGCACAAGACCGACCCCTCTTGGCGGCAACAATGTACTAGAAGGGCCACCAGTGCGATTCCTGTGTGAGTCCCTCATCTAAAAGAACGAACCATCTAGATCCGCATCTAGCTCGAAGTCATCTCGGGCGGATGACGAATCGACCCCTATCCTTGTCTATACCTGGCCCTACCAAGGCACACCTTGGTGGTGATACGGAAGGCCCTCGGAGTATGATTGCGTGCTAGTGGCAAATACTGACACGAGTACGATCACTTAGTCAGATTAGTATAAATTGAACCCTATTACGGCCTTTGCTTCAACAACGCTGACTAACCAAGACAGTACCTTTGGTGCATCATTTTGCGTGCCAGTAGACCAGTATTCGATGATGTTGAAATTCCTTCGACTCGGCCAACTCGGCCCTAAACCTATATTACTTGGTAGCAAGCAATAATCATAGGCTGTTGTGTGAACTTGGCAGTTCGTGACTATGTCGATCGAGCTGTGGGCAGAGCGGAGATGGATCAGAAACAATTAACGGAAGTTTGTGCACGATCGACAACCAGGTGACATCTACTCCCCTTTCCGTGGTCTTTGATAGTGGAAAATGAGAACAACTATGGAAGGTATTCTCGATACTGCATGCGGGTCCCGTCGGACATCGTCGTATGTGGTCATATGGACCCCTCCATACATGCAGAGTTGCGAGTTCGGCGACGCATGTTTTAAATATTAATAAAATAATCATACTTTAAAATATTAATAAAATAATCATAATTATTGCATGGACACCGTAATTAGGTATTCCCACAAATTAAACTGTAATTTGAATAAAATAATAATTAATGGTAAATATGGCCCCCATATTCCGGTAGGAGTGTAGGGATCATACCTAAACTGGGTCCCAGGGGAGGGTTTATTTTATTATATATCATGTGATTCATGGGCTGTGAGTACGGTGCGAATCTCGGTATAAAACATCGAAACCGATTTATTAGTATTTAGTATTTTTGATAACTGTTTGATAATCTACCTTGTAAAAAGATTAGGATCCCGTGCGCACAAGGGCCATGAACCACCCTGCGCGTACAGCCAAAGATCAGTAAGTTAGGGGGTCACGGGCAAGGGTTGTGGTAAAGCCAATAGGAGGTGCCCTTGAGTAGGGATTGGCCTAGCAATCTTGTCCTGGGGTAGTTGAAGCCCCCAAAGAAAGCAAGTTGGGCGGTAGAGCTCCACCGAGAAAGATGGGAAACCCTACATGATCATTTGGGTGATTTTATGCACGGTGTTGGTGGGTGCACGGCAAGAGAGTTGACTCTCTATATCGAAATAAAAGGCCCTATAGTAATGCCTGACCGGGGGGCAGGATGAACAAAATATCCGGGGTTCATGTTAGGATAGATGTTTTATATGATTGCTAATTAATAACTATGGAATAATAATGCTGGATTATGAAACTATAGAGCTTGACAATCTAGAGACATTAGATGGTCGTTTTAATATTGTAGAATATTGAATAAACTTTATGATAGATAATCTAGTGACAGTAGGTATTGTATGAGAACATAGACTACTGGTAGGATTAGGTTATCCTTCTGTAAACATTAATAATAATGTACTGGGACTGCCACTTATAATTTAATTAGATCGGTTGTCTCATATTATTAAAGTCTACTAGGATGTCACTAGCCATTAATTTGGCTAATCTCCTAATTTCCTATTAGGGGCTACTCTTTCCCATGGGTAGACTCTCGTGCAGGTACAGAGGTTCAGGAGTAGCAGTAGGAGGCCAGAGGCGGAGTTAGGGTTACGATAGTGTTTTATCTTCAGTTTGTCGTTTTGTTGTCTTTCTTTATTCTGGCAATGTAATCGATTGGATTAATATTAGAGCTACCTAGTTTTAGTGTTTTGTGATACTTAGTGGCAATGATCCAGTTGAATTCTTTTGGATAGGCCTCTCCTTAAGGCCCCAAGCCTAGGGTAGATTACAATGGAAATATAAGAAAAATAATTGACCTAATTAGTGTATTGAGTGTCAGGGAGTGGGTGAGATTCCTAGCTTGCCGTCGGAGGCTGGAGCCTCGTGCTCCTTTAGAGGGACCTTTGTCGGTATGTAGTGGCATCGATATGCCACTCATACTGATAGGATAGCCTTTTGAAAGTCGAGCGTGGTCATTTCTATCCAAATTTTTTTAGCTCTCTTGGCTTACCCTTAATAAAATATTTTTATATAATGAAGTTTTAAAATATTCCCTGTTTCTCCCTCGTCCTTCTTCTTCATTTATGAGAGAGTCGCAGTCCTGTGAGAAGCCCTTCTTAGTGTAGGTGGTTGACTAAACCCTAAATCCTTTGTTTTTCTCACCTCACACCCCAGGGATTGGTTCCAGATTTTTGGGACGTCATAGCTGGTATCAGAGCCTAGGGATATGGTTCTAGGGGTTAGAATCATTGTAATAGAAGTTTAGGTCTTGGAGTGGTTGTCTAATGGGTAGCCGTATTGATGATGGCTAATACTAGAAGTGGTAAGATATTATGATTCATAATCCTTATCTTAGGTATAGGAGTCCATCATAGGTTCTCTCTCTCTTTTCTCAGAGCCTAGGGATATGTTCCTAGGGATTTCATTAAGATGTTATCTTGTGATTCTTTATACGGAAGGTTTAGGTTGTACTAGTGCTAGGGTATTTCTGGAGATAGTCGAAAGATTGATTTGGTAGTATTTCTCAGAGTAGTTAGTGATAGATTAGTGTGCGTATCTAAGTGTGAGAGTCTAGGGTTTATTGTACTTGGAGAATTGGTTAGGTTGGAGGAATTGATTGGTAGCTAAGAAGTTATCAATACTTGGGTATTTGATTGATAGTGACTTGAGGAGTCAATATAATTTTTATGCATATTGATCAGGATTATATTTGTCTTAGGATCTTAATGTTTAGGCTCAGAGCTAGTCGCGATGACTCAGGTAGGAAATCGCCTGAAACATCTTAACCTAGGATAGTGTTTGAGTCAATCTCGGAGATTTTGTTTGGAGTCTAATGTTTATTTGGATTTGCTAGTTGTGGGCCTGGTGGCGAGTTGACTTGGAACTAGATATCGAACTTCAGTTAGTAATATGGTTGTTTGATTTTGGAAGATGAATGTATGATGAATTTATTTGGAAGGATGTATATCATTGATGGGTTATTCGGTATGGTTGTGAGGTTTCTCTTTTTGTTAATTCTTGTTGTTTCTCATTGACCCTTAGCACTAGAGACCTAGCCGGCGTCTTAGGATTCCTTAATTCCTTATCAACTTTTAGTAGTAGAAACTTAGTCGGTATTTTTAGGATTATCCATTGTCTCGTTCTAGGCATAATAATTGGTTTGGTCTTTTTGATAGTTTTCCCCGGCATATCATGGGTTGGTATAGAGCTTATATGTCATTTTAAAATAAATCCTACGAGTAATGATGATGACCCTTAGGAGTAGTAGTTTCTAGGAGTGCATTAGGAGATGAAAATCTCTAGTGGTGGTTTGAATTTCCTTGGTTAGCAGATTTCAGAATACCTCGATAGAGACTCTTGCGATAGGGTATGCATTGTTCCTCGAAAACTTTGGCGGTGGGTTGTGACTGTCCGGTAGAGGACATAGTAAGGTTACACACTTTCTCTTTGAAGAATTTGGTGGATAAATACGCATTGACTCTTCGGAGGCTTTGGCGGTTGGTTTCACCGTTCCTGTGGGGACTCACGACAGAGCGTGCACTGTTTCTTCAGAAACTTTGGCAGCTGGTTACACAGTTTAGACTCATGGAAGAAAGTGCACTAGCCAGATGGCAGTGACGTTAAAATTGATCGATTTGGGATAAATGGGTACTAGAAAGATATTAGCCAAGGATTTTGCCTATGTTTATTGAATTTGAAAATGCTTTATCGGTTAGGATCTTAGGAATAGTCATCGTTTAGTCGATTCACCTTGCTTTGTTTCTAGTCGTCCTCCGGTTGTGGTAGCTTTCGTTTGCTTTAGTTTCTTCCGAATAATTGCTATTAGATCACCGAATGTTGAGAATGTGCTAGTTTCTCGGTTATTCCTGTTTTCTCTAAGTTGTCTCGTTTGGACTCAACGTGGTTGGCTTTGTCCTGATTTGTTTCGAGATGTCTCTATTTGTCTCGGTTCTCTTATTCTCATTTTTCCCATGTTTGTCAGGTCACTATCTAATTAACTCGACTCGTTTAGGGTAAGGATTTAATACTTTACGCTAGTTGGCCATTAGGTTTCTAGTAGGTAACTTCTTTAACTAAATCAGAGTTGCTTTAGTTTACGACCAGTCACCCAGTCGTATAGTGTGTGTCATATCCTAGTTTTTGGATCCTTTCTGTCACTAGATTAGTTATCCTCTTATTTTATTATTTTCTACTCGGGTAGTGAGTTTCTTTCCTTACCTGATTTGTGCATCATAGTATACCCTTTAGAAGGTTTCCAAGTCATGCCACAATAAGTATAGTTGGGAGTGTTGGTATTAGGTTTTTCATTGAGTATGAGTGTTTTTTTTTATTCGTCATTGTTCCCTCCTTACTCTCATTGGTATGTGGCGTAGTTGTGTTATCTTAGATTTAATATTCCCTAGGTCAGGTAGTAATATTCGTACAGGTGATAAGAGCATTTGTTCTAGAGTGGAATCTTATAGGATTTAAGTCTAGGCGTACTAGTTCGAATTATCTAGTTGTCTTCTTTTCGGTTCTATAGGTGTATAGGTATAGGTTTATCATGTGGGAAATATGTTTTTTCGTTAGTATTATTATTTGAGAATGTCTCGTGATCTTGTTTCGTGAATCGAATTGCTACCTCACTTTTGAATAAGGGGGACGCTCCTTATCCAGGGAAGGGAGATAATCCAGAGTCACGAAATTTTTAATAGTCCATAGTAGTTAGGACCACGATTGAACATTATGACTTGTGAGAGCTCCACGAGAGCCTAATGTTTTAATCCTATCCTAATAATTAGGTGACTCGATTGTATAAGTTCGGTTAGTAGTCTCGCCAGTGGTAGAGTCTTTTTCTTTTTTGTATGATTGGCGTATTGATTTAATTTCTCGTGGGCAGTATTAGAAGAATATGGTGCCAGTTGTAAATTCACCTTCGTTACTTTGGTAATATAGGTCGGTGGGATAGTATCCTCAGTTTAGTAATTAAATTTTTGGGACGAAAATTCTATTAAGGTGGGTAGGATATAATGACCGACAGTCCAATATATTTTCACCCAGAACAACCCAGTTATTACAATATTATTTTAATATCTTTGGTTACGATGCTGTTGGTTATACTCGAGTGGGACCAAGCATTGGGTTCTGGGCACGGGTCACGAGGCTACGTTGGAGGTGCGGTTATATAAGCATGTGAGCACGTGTATCGAGGCGAGGCATGAACGCTACTTTTTTTAATATAAAATTACGGCGGGTCTGTTGGACCCGACGAGGTTCGCGCACCGGTGCGTCTCGGTGCAACCCAAGTCGAGGGTGAGTCAGGCTTGGAGCGAATCAAGCTTGAAATGTATTAGAAAAAAAAAACTAAAACTAAAACCTAAAAAAAAACAAAACCCAAAACCGAACCCAAAACCCGACCCGACCACGACCTCCAAACCCGAACCCGAACCCAACCCCAGCCCCAGCCCCAGCCCATCTTCCCCCTCTATATCTCTCTCTTTTTCTTCTTTCCCACTCTCACCCGATCTCTCTCTCTTCTCTCTCCCGGATCTCCCCCATCTCTCTCTCGGATCTATCCCCCTCTCACCCGATCTCTCTCCCTCCTTTACCCTACTAGCCGCCCCCCTCTACCGTACCAGCCGCCCCCCTCTACCCATCCTACCACCCCCTCTCCCGTCACCTCTCCCCTTATCCGATCCCCCAAAATTCGGCCCGAATCCTACCGGTACAGTCGGCCGTCGCTCCTTCCCTCCTTCAAAAGCCCGACCCCCTTACCCCCTCTCCGATCTCTCACCTCTCCCCTCTGATCTCTCTTTTCCCCTTTGATCCCTCTCTCACCCTCGATCTTTCTTTCTATCTCACCCTCTCGTGTGGTCTGTGCGCGTGGCGCCGCCGGAGAGGAATCATCTGACCGGAGAAGGAGCAGTCAGCCGCAGCCGACGGCCCCCCCTCCCGAGCAGCCTAGCCCAACTCTCTCCCTCACTCTCAATCTCTCTCTGCATGGTGATTTAGCTCGCGGGAGAAGAAGGAGGAGCAGCCGGCAGCTGGAGTCGACGATCCCCAGCACCAGGTCGGCCCTCTCCCTTTATTTTTTTTTCTGCTCTTTTCTTTGGTACCGTCCAGATCAGCCCCCTTTTTCCTTTCCCCTGTTCTTTTTGTTCTGTTCTGTGGAAACAAGCCAAGGCCCCCCCTACCCCTGTTTTTCGTTTATCTTGTCACGGCCAACCCCGGCCCCCTGTGGCCTTTGTCTTCGATGCGGCCATGGCTGTCGGCCAGGTGGTCGGTGACTATGCAGCCGATGAACCCCACCCCGATCCGGTTAGCTTCTTTTTCCCCCTTGTGGTGTGTTGCACGTGGCACCGGAGGAGAATTACCAGCCGGAGTAGCCGAAGCAGATAACCCCCGGTATCAAGTCACCCCCCTTATTTCCCCTTTGGTTCTGTTGAGACCAGCCCGACAATCCCCTACTTTTGTTCTCTTTTTGTGTGTATCCGACCGACCCTAAACCCCCGGTGAGCTTCACTTTGGTTGTAGCTATGGCTGTCGGCCAAGTGGCCAGTGGCAGTGCAGTCGGCAAGGCCGACCAAGCCAAGCGAAACCCCCATCCGATCAGCCTAACTAGGTAGGCGCTGCTCCTGTCTTTTTGGCTTTCGTTGTCGAGGTTGCCGACGGCCTCGCCGTCGGCGGCCGGGCAATGGATAGCACTCGATCACCCTTGGCTCGGCGCTACCTCGCGCCCAGCCACCAATGTGCCGACCAAGCTAGGTCATAACCCTTTTTGCCTTTCCCCATCTACGACCGTTGTCGGTTGCTTGATGACCGGTGGACTAGCGGCAGGTAGCTCCAATCATCTCACGCCAAGTTGTAGCCTGGCACACCAATCCTAGCCTCTCCATGATGTTAATTTAGCCCATGAGCCACACTTGAGTTTAGCGGGCCCAATCTTATCGAACCACGCTCAATCAAAGTTAGTGATATCGATACGGGTCAGACCATCTTGCATAGCCATTTGCGCACGAGACCGACCCCCATGGCGGCAACAATATACTAGAAGGGCCACCGGTGCGATTCCTGTGTGAGTCCCTCATCTAAAAGAACGAACCATCTAGATCCGCATCTAGCCCGAAGTTATCTCGGGCGGATGACGAATCAATCCCCAACCTTGTCTATACCTGGCCCTACCAAGGCACACCTTGGTGGTGATACGGAAGGCCCTGGGAGTATGATTCCATGCTAGTGGCAAATACTGATGTGGGTATGACCGCTTAGT
The DNA here is from genome assembly GCA_947650365.1 of Chamaelirium japonicum. NCBI lineage: Eukaryota > Viridiplantae > Streptophyta > Magnoliopsida > Liliales > Melanthiaceae > Chamaelirium > Chamaelirium japonicum. Next base: position 49,379,838 of record OX393555.1, read on the forward strand.
AGGATTAGTATAAATTGAACCCTATTCAGCCTTGGCGTCAACAATGCCGACTAACCAAGACAGTACATTTGGCACATCGTTTTGTATGCCAGTAGACTGGTGTTCGATGATAACGAAATTCCCTTGACTCGGCCAACTCAGCCATAAACCTATATAACTCGGTAGCAAGCAATAATCATAGGTCATTGTGTGAACTTGGCAGTTCATGAGTATGGTGATCGAGCTGTAGGCAGAGCAGAGATGGATCAGGAACAATTAACGGAAGTTTGTGCGTGATCGACAACCAGGTGACATCTACTCCCCTTTCCGTGGTCTTTGATAGTGAAAAATGAGAACAACTAGGATAGGTGTCCTCGATACTGTATGCGGGTCCCGTCGGACATCGTAGCATGTGGTCACGTGGACCCCTCCATGCATGCGGAGTCACGAGTTCTGCGATGCATGCTTTAAAATATTAATAAAATAATCATACTTTAAAATATTAATAAAATAATCATAATTATTGCATAGATACCGTAATTAGGCATTCCCACAAATTAAACTATAATTTGAATAAAATAATAATTAATGGTAAATATGGCCCCCATATTTCGGTAGGAGTATGGGGATCATACCTAAACTGGGTCTCGGGGGAGTGTTTATTTGATTATATAGGCATGGGCTGTGAGTGTGGTGCGAATCCCAGTGTAAAACATCAAAACTGATTTATTAGTATTTAGCATTTTCGATAACTGTTTGATAATCTACCTTGTAAAATGATTGGGACCCTGTGCGCGCAAGGGCCGTGAACCACTCTGCGCGCATATCCGAAGATCAGTAGGTTAGGGGGTCACGGGCAACAGTTGTGGTAAAGTCAATAGGAGGTGCCCTCGAGTAGGGATTAGCTTAGCAATCCGGTCCAAGGGTAGTTGAAGCCCCCAAAGAAAGCAAGTTGGGCAGTAGAGCTCTACCATGAAAGACGGAAAATCCCTGATGATCATTTGGGTGATTGTACACGGTGTTGGTGGGTGCACAGCAAGATAGTTGGCCCTCTATATCGAAATAAAAGGCCCTATAGTAATGACTGACCGGGGGCAGGATAAACAAAATATCCGGGGTTCACGTTAGGATAAATGTTTTATATGATTGCTAATTAACAACTATGGAATAATAATGTTGGATTATGAAACTGTAGAGCATGGCAATCTAGAGACATTAGATGGTCGTTTTAATACTGTAGAATATTGAATAAACTTTATGATAGATAATCTAGTGACAGTAGGTATTATATGAGAACATAGAATGCTGGTAGGATTAGGTTATCCTTCTATAAACATTAATAATAATGTACTGGGATTGCCATATATAATTTAATTAGATCGGTTGTCTCATATTATTAAAGGCTACTAGGATGTCACTAGCCATTAATTTGGCTAATCTTCCAATTTTCCATTGGGGGCTACTCTTTCCCACTAGTAGACTCTCCTGCATGTATAGAGGTTCAGGAGTAGCAGTGGGAGGCCAGAGGCGGAGTTAGGGTTATGATAGTATTTTATCTTTAGTTTGTCATCTTGTAGTCTTTCTTTATTCTGGCAATGTAATCGATTGGATTAATATTAGAGCTACCTAGTTTTCGTGTTTTGTGAAATTTAGTGGCAATGATCCAGTTGAATTCTTTTGGGTAGGCCTCTCCTCAAGGCCCCAAGCCTAGGGTAGATCACAATGGAAATATAAGAAAAATAATTGACCTAATTGACTAGCCCTATAGACAAGACCTCTAAACCAGTGTACTGAGTGTCAGGGAATGGGTGTGATTCCTAACTCACCATCGGAGGCTTGAGCCTTGTGCTCCTTTAGAGGGACCTCAGTCGGTATGTAGTGGCACCGATATGCCGCTCATACTGAGAGGATAGCCTTTTGAAAGTCAAGCGTGGTCATCTCTATCGAAATTTTTTTAGCTCTGTCGGCTTCCCCTTAATAAAATATTTTTATAAAATCAAGTTTTAAAATATTTCTTGTTTCTCTCTCGTCCTTCTTCTTTATTTATGATAGAGCCGCAGTCCTGTGAGAAGCCCTTCTTAGTGTAGGTGGTTGACTAAACCCTAAATCCTTTATTTTTCTCACCTCACACCCTAGGGATCGATTCTAGATTTCTAGGGCATAACAGCAGGTATCAGAGCCTAGGGATATGGTTTTAGGGGTTAGAATTGTTGGAATAGAAGTCTAGGTCTTGGAGTGGTTGTCTAATGGGTAGCCGTATTGATGATGGCTAATTCTAGAAGTGGTAACATATTATGATTCATAATCCTTATCTTAGGTATAAGAGTCCGTCATAGGTTCTCTCTCTCTTTTCTCAGAGCCTAGGGATATGTTCCTAGGGGTTTCATTAAGATGTTATCTTGTGATTCTTTATACGGAAGGTTTAGGCTGTACTAGTGCTAGGGTATTTCTGGAGATAGTCGAAATATTGATTTGGTAGTATTTCTCAGAGTAGTTAGTAATAAATTAGTGTGCGTATCTAAGGGTGAGAGTCTAGGGTTTATTGTACTTAGAGAATTGGCTAGGTTGGAGGAATTGATTGGTAGCTAAGAAGTTATCAATACTTGGGTATTTGATTGATAGAGACTTAAGGAGTCAATATAATTTTTATGCAGATTGATCATGATTATATTTGTCTTAGGACCTTAATGTTTAGGCTCAGAGCTAATCGCGATGACTCAGGTAAGAAACTTTTAACCAAGGATAGTGTTTGAGTCAATCTCGGAGTTTTTGTTTGGAGTCTAATATTTATTTGGATTTGCTAGTTGTGGACCTAGTGGCGAGTTGACTAGGAACTAGATATCGAACTTCAGTTAGTAATATGGTTGTTTGATTTTGGAAGATGAATGTATGATGAATATATTTGGAATGATGTATATCATTGATGGGTTATTCGGCATGGTTGTGAGGTTACTCTTTTTGTTAATTCTTGTTGTTTCTCATTGACCCTTAGCACTAGAGACCTAGCCAGCGTCTTAGGATTCCATGATTCTTTATCGACTTTTAGTATTAGAAACTTAGTATTTTTAGGACTGTCCATTGTCTCATTCTAGGCATAATAATTGGTTTGGTCTTTTTAATAGTTTTCCCTAGTGTATCATAGGTTGGTATAGAGCTTATATGTCATTTTAAAATAAATCCTACGAGTAATGATGATGACCCTTAGGGGTAGTAGTTTCTAGGAGTGCACCAAGAGATGAAATCTCTAGTGGTGGTTTGAATTTCCTTGGTTAGCAAATTTTAGAATACCTCGATAGAGACTCTTGCGATCGGGTACGCATTGTTCCTCGAAAACTTTAGCGGTGGGTTGTGACTGTCCGGCAGAGGACATAGTGAGGTTACGCACTTTCTCTTTGTAGAATTTGATGGATAAATATGCATCGACTCTTCGGAGGCTTTGGCGGTTGGTTTTACAGTTCCTGTGGGGACTCGCGATAGAGCGTGCACTGTTTCTTCAGAAACTTTGGCAGCTGGTTACATAGTTTGGACTCATGGAAGAGAGTGCACTAGCCAGATGGCAGTGACGTTAAAATTGATTTGGGATAAATGGGTACTGGAAAGATGTTAGCCAAGGGTTTTGCCTACGTTTATGGAATTTGAAAATGCTTTATCGGTTAGGATCTTAGGAATAGTCATCGTTTAACCGATTCATGTCACTTTGTTTCTAGTCGTCCTTCGATTGTGGTAGCTTTTGTTTGCTTCAGTTTCTTCCGAATAATTGTTATTAGATCATCGAATATTGAGAATGTGCTAGTTTCTCGATTATCCATGTTTTCTCTAAGTTGTCTCATTTGGACCCAACGTAGTTAGCTTTGTCTTGATTTGTTTCGAGATTTTTCTACTTGTCTCGGTTCTCTTATTCTTATTTTTTTTTTCCATGTTTGTCAGGTCACTATCTAATTAACTCGACTCATTTAGGGTAAGGATTTAATACTTTACGCTAGTTGGCCATTAGGTTTCTAGTAGGTAACTTCTTCAACTAAATCAGAGTTGCTTTAGTTTACGACCAGTCACCCAGTCGTATAGTATGTGTCGTATTCTAGTTCTTGTATAGTGTGTGTCACAATGAGGAAGAAGCAACTTGGGAATTGGAGTCAGAAATACAAAGGCAATATCCATACTTGTTAGACAACTAAGGTACATACTTTAAATTTCGAGGACGAAATTTTTATTAGGGGTAGAGAATGTAACATCCCAAAAATATTAATGATTTTAATATAATATAATAAGAAATTTTTGGTACAAATTTTAAAATAAAAATCGAACTACGTCATTGCATCCGGCTCGTCGAAACGATCAAAAACCGTATACAAACTTGTATGTTTTAAGCAGGTTTAGAACATTTAAAAAAATTTAAAAAAATAGCTAAGATAGGGTTTAAACTATGGACCTATTGGTAAGTCTTAGATCTTTCCCCTCTAACTAGAAAGCTCTTGTAATTATTCATTCTAAACCAATGTTATCAGACCTGGACCGGACATTGAACCGGTCTAGGGTCCGGGTCACGGGTCTCTGGTTCAACCGTCGGGTCAACCGTCAGGTCAACCGGTTGAACCGATGATATATTTAAATAAATAAATAACATAGATTAATATCAAAAATATTTTTTATTAATAAATATCTAAAGTTTAAAAATCTAAAATGCAACTTTTGTACTCTATAATGATGTGGTATATCATAAATTGCAAACATCGAGATGAGATGTAACATCCACCCCAAACACACAAGATATTGTCCGCTTTGCCGGTGCTCGTACGAGAACTTCCCAGGGCGGTCACCCATCCTAGTACTATTCTCGCCCGAGCATGCTTAACTACGGAGTTCTTACCAAATCTGTAGCGGCGCATGATTTTAAAATGCGTCTTCTATGTTTGGGAGGGGAAATTATATAAGTAGCTCAGGATCTTATTCTCTCGAGGCGATGTGGGGCTAACTCGTGGTCTTGTACACCTCACCTCATCCATCTTGGCATCCCAGCCTTAGGAGTCTTGGCTCTTGGCCTATTGGATCTTGGTCGTCACAATCCACCCCTCTTAGGGCTATACGTCATCGTGTAGGGTTAGACCTCCCTATTACGAGAAGAACCGACTCTGATACCATTTTGTAACATCCGTCCCAAACACACAAGATTTTGTCCGCTTTGCCCGTGCCCGCACGAGAACTTCCCAGGGTGGTCACCCATCCTAGTACTACTCTCACCTGAGCACACTTAACTGCGGAGTTCTTACGAATTTCGTAGCGGCGCACGGTTTTAAAACGCGTCTTGGCAAAAAACGTCCTCTATTGGTCTATTGGGTTTCAAACCCTCAACCTCAAGGTTTTGCACTAGCGTGGTTACCATCAAACCACCTAGAACACATCTTCTATGTTTGAGAGGGGAAATTATATAAGTAGCTTAGGATCTCCTTCTCTCTAAACGATGTGGGGCTAACTCGTGGCCTTGTACACCTTACCTCATCTCATCCATCTTGGCATCCCCGCCTCAAGAGTCTTGGCTCTTGGCCTATTGGATCTTGGTCGTCACAATCCATCCCTTTAGGGCTACACGTCCTCGTGTAGGGTTAGACCCCCCCATAGAACCGGCTCTGATACTATTTTTTAACATCCGTCCCAAACATATAAGATACTGTTCTCACCCGAGCACGCTTAACTACGGAGTTCTTATGAATTCCGTAGTGGCGCACGGTTTTAAAACGCGTCTTCTATGTTTGAGAGGGAAAATTATATAAGTAGCTCAGGATCTCCATCTCTCCAAGCGATGTGGAGCTAACTCATGGCCTTGTACACTTCACCTCACCTCACCTCATCCATCTTGGCATTCCAGCCTCAGGTGTCTTGGCTCTTGGCAATTGGCCTATTGGATCTTGGTCGTCACAAGCTACCCCCTTTAGGGCTACACGTCCTCGTATAGGGTTAGACCCCCCCATAGCGAGGAGAATTGACTATGTTACTATTTTGTAACATTCATCCCAAACACACAAGATATTGTCTGCTTTGCCCGTTCCCGCACGAGAACTTCCCAGGGTGGTCACCCATCCTAGTACTACTCTCGCCCGAGCACACTTAACTACGGAGTTCTTACGAATTCCGTAGTGGCGCACAGTTTTAAAATACGTCTTTTATGTTTAGGAGGGAAAATTATATAAGTAGCTCAGGATCTCCTTCTCTCCAAGCGATGTGGGGCTAACTCATTGCCTTGTATACCTCACCTCACCTCACCTCATCCATCTTGGCATTTCCACCTCAGGAGTCTTAGCACTTGGCTATTGGATCTTGGTCGTCACAATCCACCCCCCTTAGGGCTACACGTCCTCGTGTAGGGTTAGACCCCCATCCCGAGGAGAACCGGCTCTGATACCATTTTGTAACATCCGGCCCAAACTCACAAGATACTGTTCTCGCCCAAGCATGCTTAACTACGGAGTTCTTACGAATTCCGTAGCAGTGCACGATTTTAAAACACGTCTTCTATGTTTTGGAGGGGAAATTATATAAGTAGCTCAGGATCTCCATCTCTCCAGACGATGTGGAGCTAACTCATGGCATTGTACACCTCACCTCACCTCACCTCATCCATTTTGGCATTCCAGAATCAGGAGTCTTGGCTCTTGGCTATTGGTCTATTGGATCTTGGTCGTCACAATCCACCCCCTTTAGGGCTACACGTCCTCATGTAGGGTTAGCCCCCCCATAGCGAGGAGAACTGGTTCTGATACCATTTTGTAACATCCACCCCAAACACACAAGATATTATCCGCTTTGCCCGTGCCCGCACGAGAACTTCCCAGGGTGGTCACCCATCCTAGTACTACTCTCGATCGAGCACACTTAACTACGGAGTTCTTATGAATTCCGTAGCGGCGCACGGTTTTAAAACGCGTCTTCTATATTTGGGAGGGGAAATTATATAAGTAGCTCAGGATCTCCTTCTTTCTAGGCGATGTGGGGCTAACTTATTGCCTTGTACACCTCACCTCACCTCATCGATCTTGGCATTCCTACCTCAGGAGTCTTAGTTCTTGGCTCTTGGCTATTGGATCTTGATCGTCACATGAGTAACTAACAAGCTTTCAGTGACGTATAATCATTTAATAAGTTCAACCATCTAACAATTAACTAGATAAAGATTAAAATTTCAAATTATTCAACTCTACGATAACTTAATACTATAAGCATAAGTCCATGACTATTAAAATCTCATAGATCTCTCATTCTCCATGCACTCCAATCTTGATCCAATGATTCTCCGACAGGACTAAGACCAAGACCAATATCAGTCATATGCCTCTCTATTGTCTCTGTTACACCTCTATAAGGATCATTAGCAGCAGCATCTTCAACTCTATTTTCAATGTTGTTGCCATCATCCATGTCCAAGTCCAAATCATCATCCAACGCATCTAAGTTCAAATCAATATCTGTATGACATCAATGCACGATACATGTATAAGTTTATCAAAAATTATATAAATACATAAAGTATAAAATATAAACAGATAAATCATTAGAAATAAAGGATGACATTAATAGTTTAGTTACTTTGGATTTGAGGATTTTGGATAGTGCAAGCTGCGAGATCCTGCCGAAAACTTTCAACTTCATCAATTGTTAATATTGGAGGCTCATCCTCCAATATCCAAGTGCCATTCTCAGTAAAATCTTCAAAATCAATTGGATCATACTTTCTTCTCTTAAAATAATTTCTGTATAACATGCTAGATATTAAAAATTAGAATGTCGTGAAATATAAATTAATTCTTTCATAATGAATCAAGTAGATGGATCATACCTTTGCTGCAACCTTAAGTTGTAATGCACATAAACAAGATCATTTAGCCTTTGATGCTCCAACCTATTTCTTTTTTTGGAGTGAATGTGCTCAAATGCACTCCAATTGTGCTCACAACCTGAAGCACTGCATGTTTGACTCAGCATACAAATTGCTATTTTCTGAAGATTTGGTGCACTGCTTTCATAACACAACCACCATTCATCTACATAAAACATTATTGAGCACATAATCATATTTATAAAATAAAATAAATATGAGCTTTTAAACATTAAACATCATACCTGGAGGCATAACATTCCGATTACTTATGGCAGAGTCCAAAGTCGCCCTCTGTATTTCTAAACAGTCCCATCTCTTTTGTTAAAGAACTTCGTAGTGTGGGATTTTCATAGGCATACATTTCAATAACATCCAAGATCTCTGAAGTAGTTTGCCTATGTTTTGTCATTTCAATTGTATTGTATTGATTGCCGGGGTTAAACCAATAATCTGCAGCATGAAGATTTTTATGCAGCTGATTGTCCCAACGAGTCTCAAGGATTCTCATATAAGGCTCTATTTTTTCTTTCTCCTCTGAAATCTCTTTATCATTTCATTCTTAGCTTTGTGGAAAGCTTCGTACAAATAGCCTATTACAGGTCTATCATCACTATCAATGATGCGTAAAACTCGAACAAGAGGATCTGTGAGTTATACAATTACCATGCATATTTTCCAAAATGATGAATCTAATACATAGTCAACGAATTTTTTTGTCTTGCTTTCCTTGGCATATGCACACGAAGTCCACTCCCTAGATGTCACCATAGCTTGTAGCGCATCTTTCTTTGACAAAATACTTTATAATGCAATAAAATTTGTGGCAAAACATGTAGGAGTAGGACGAAGTATCTCTCTTCCACCTATATGCTTTCTTATTAAATGTAGTGCATAACAATGATTATATACATACTTCGTGATTTTTGAAGCATGTTCCACTACCTCACTTACCCCATCCAACTTTACAATATCCAGCATCATCAAGTTCAAACAATGAGCTGCACATGGAGACCAAGTAAGTGTTCGAAACTTATTTTGTAACAACCATCCTGCTGCCACATAATTTGCCGCATTGTCTGTCACCATATGCACGATATTTTTAGGACCAACATATAAAACTACTTCCCTGAACAATTTATAGAACATGTCTACAGTCTTAGAAGCATCTGAAGCATCCATTGATTTTAGGAAAACTAATCCTCTAGGACAATAGACCAAAAAATTGATAAGTGTTCTCCTGCATTGATCTGTCCATCCATCTGCCATGATGGTACAACCGGTCTCTTTCCATGTGATGCGAAGACTATCAACGAAACTCTTCACTTCTTCAACATTCTTATTTAATAAATAACAACAAAGGTCATGGAACCCAGGGCCTTCGTACCCAGGACCAAATCCAGCAATAATATCTATCATCGGTTGGTAATTCACAGAAGTAACAACATTGAACGGTATGCAAGTATCAATCATCCATTTTGATATTTTAAGATCACACTTTTCTTTAGCCTCTTTGCCTTGCAGAACACTCCTAATAGAAGGTTGAGCTCCAGGAGTTGTCCTTGGCATAAAGTATGAGTTCAAATTTTCTTTTCGTCCTCGATCAACTCTGTTTGTAGTTCCCACACTGTCTTTAGACAATAGAGGTGGATGTGGAATTTTTGTTTCGTCATCGTTCTGCGACTGCATATATACTTGTTCATCCATATTATTGGGACCATATGAGCTTTGTTCATGATATAATTCTTTTACCTTTCTTTTTTTTGCCGCCAACTCTTCTATGTTCTGATGCATCTGATAACGAACATCAGCAGAAACCTTCTTACATGGCTCTATATCACCCTTCACTCCAGCTAGATGCTGCTTAAATTGGTTGATGCCACCACCTTTGAAAGTCTTCTGACAATAAAGACAGACTAATTTCTTTCCCTTTCCACCAGTTTCAGAAGCTTCAATATAGTGGCCCCATGCTGGGTCACTCTTCCCTCTCATAGTGTTTCTCGGAGGAGAAGAGGGTGGCATGGAACCGGTGGCTGATTCCATTGAGAATTAAAAATCCAGATACTAAATATCTATTTTTCTAACATGGACAAAGAAAAATATTCAGTCATTCACAAATATATAATATGACTCACAACTAAGAAAGAAAACCAATAAACACTTCTTTTACACTACAAAAGTCAACCACGATTGGTAGCAAGTGTGGTCCCCATTGTGCCCTTTCTAATGGACGACGTTGCAAGCCACGATTGGGTTGTAAGCAAGTGTAGCAAGCCAATCGGGTAGCAAAAATGCTCTCGCCGATGCCCCCCTCCTCCGCGGCTCGTCTGAGAGTATGTTCCATTGTATGTTCAAATAGCAGTGCTAAAAAAGTGGAAGTCTCTTAAACAACTAAATCAGTTCCCACTCATATGCAAAAGAATAAAGCAGAGCCAAGATGATTGTTCCATTCCTCCAAAAGGAAAAGCAAATCATTAAAAAGCTACATAGATGAAATTTCTCAAGACCCCATCACTTTTACTGTACATATGTTGGGTGTGTGTTTTAAAACCACACAAAACATGGGGTTTTTAGTCCCATATCGGTAAGGGGAGAAATCCCCTACCAACTTAAATAGGATTGCCCACTTCCCCCACTAGTCATCACACTAGAGGAGGGGCTCCACTAGCTCACACACGCGCACGCGCGCGTGCCGTGCCGAGCCGGGCCTGGCCGGGCTTGGGCATGGGCTGGGCGGCGCGTGTGTGTGCGCCCGCGGACCCGGACACGATAGCACCTCCGAAATGGGCTGGTCCGCACCTGCCCTATTTTTGTTTTTTGCTTTTAAGTCCTCCACTATTTATTATTTACTATTTGGGACACTAGCCGTTACGCGAGAAGCGCTGCATGCTAGCCGTTACGTACAGGCTCACTGCGAGCTGTAACGTGCGAGGTTAATGGGCTTAATCGCAGCCCATTAACCGCTCCCCTCTTTCAGCCTCCCATTAACAGCCCAAGGCCTATATAAGGCCCGGTGCAGCCATGGGATGAGTACACTCCGAAAATCGGAATTCCTCCCTGCTTACTGCCTCTTCCTCTTCCACTCTCTCATATCGTGGTGCTGTTGTGCTGCCCCTTTGCTCCGAAGAGACTCCCTCTCTTGGACCAAGGCTCTGCTGCGGTGCTGCCTCCCCGATTCGAGAAGATCGTCATCCGAGTCGTTGGGTTCCTGAAAGGTCACGAGGTTCGCAAAACCTTCTTGGAGTTGTGCTGACAAGAAGGAGGTCGCCTGACCGGGGTCGCCGTATCTCCGAGAACCATTGCTACGAGACCCGCACGAGGGGGGCAATAAGATTCTTGGGACAGCGACTAGCACGCTTCGACCACAGGCCAGAGTTTCTAACTCTTCTTTTGTCCTAATATTAGATCTAAAATAATCGACTTGCATCTAATAGAGAAATCTAAATAATTAGATATATTTTAGATAGATTGTATCTCCCTTTTAGAAAAGTTCGGCAAGATGAATGACGGTTCCATAGAACCCGCTCTGCCTTGGCAAACAATTTCTAAAAGAAATTTGTGACTTGTCCTTGTTTGCAAAAATAACATTTGCTAATCAAATTTAATATTAATAATTTGATAAAATCCTAAATTTGTTAGTTTAGAACGATTAGATTTCCAACAATCCAAGAATCTTATTGTAATTTAATCGTTCATAAGTTCCAGAAGAAACCCTTCCATCCTAAGCCTAAGCCATATACCAAGAAGCCATACCATAGCAACCATAACCCAAACCATCCCAAGGACCAAAAGAAGAAAGGAGTGCGTTGCTGCTACGTCTGCGATCGGACCAATCACATGGCCAACCAATGCTTCTACAAAAAGACAGCACCACCTCCAAATCCAAGAAGAAATGGTCCATCGCCACCCGGCTCCCAAGTCAACATGGTGACCTCTGGAGCTGGCTCTTCTGGGACCGCTTTCAGGTCTTTTCTCTTCACCCCTGAAGTTAACATGACCTTTCAAGCATTTGATTGGTGGATTGACACAGGAGCTAACATTCATGTTTGCTCTGATCAATCTTTATTTTCCACCTATCAGGTCTCAGGTGGAGGAGCTGTAAGTATGAGGAACAATGCTGAGGCTCGTGTGCTAGGGATAGGACGGATCGACCTGAAGCTGACGTCGGAGAAGACCCTGACCCTGCGCAGAGTCCACCACGTTCCAGAGATTAGGAGGAATTTAATTAGTGGGTCCTTATTAGTCCAATAGGGCTATAAGCTTGTATTTGAGTCCAATAAAGTTGTAATCACCAAGGGAATGAATTTTATTGGAAAAGGATTTCTCTGTGATGGTTTATTCAAATTGAATGTCTTTAATCCTTCGTCTACAATTCTGAATATTGAATCTTCGATCACTTGGTACCAAAGACTAGGCCATGTAAATTATAATTCTATTAAGAAACTCATGACCCTAAATATTATTCCCAAATCCGATACTAGGAATCTCGACAAGTGTGAGATATGCGTAGAAGCGAAACAACCTAAGAAATCCTTTAAAACCATCGATCGAGACTCCCATATACTTGAATTAATTCACAACGATGTCTGTGATTCTGGGAGAACCTCGAGAGGTGGCAATAGATATTTTGTAACGTTCATAGATGACGCTTCAAAATATTGCCACCTATACCTTATTAAAACTAAGGATGAAGTACTCAGTAATTTTAAAATTTACAGAGCTCTGGTTGAAAACCAATCAGATGAAACCATTAAGATCCTTAGGTCAGACCGAGGAGGGGAGTACACCTCAAATGAGTTAAGTGAATACTGTGATGACTATGGAATACTCCATGAAGTCACAGTAACTTACACTCCCCAATCCAACGGTGTAGCGGAGAGGAAAAACATGACCCTAATGAACATGGTTAATTCCATGTTACTAAGCTCTGGAGCGCCAGAGAACCTGTGGGGGGAAGCCCTAATAACGGCCTGCTTTATCCTTAACCGCATTCCTTTCAAACACAATGACTTGACCCCATACGAAGTATGGAAACATAGAAAACCTAACTTAGAATATTTAAAAGTATGGGCGTGCCTTGCTAAGGTAAAAATCCCCGATCACAAAAGAAAGAAGATAGGACCTAAGACTGTAGATGCCATCTTTATTGGTTACGCTTCAGAAAGTAATGCTAATCATTTTTTAGTGTTTAACTCTGAAATAAGCGAAATAGCCAATAACACAATAATTGAAACAAGAGATGCCTCATACTTCGAAAACATCTTTCCTTATAAGACTAGGATCAACACTAGGATTAATACCAATAACCAGGCCTCCAGTTCTAATCAAGTGACTCAGATCGAACCTGAAGTCCAATTAGAACCTGAAGACCAGACTGAACTGGTAACCCAAACCGAACCTAGGAGGAGTAAACGTGCCCGTGTAGAGAAAGTCTTTGATGACTTTTATGCACTTATGGTGAACTCTCCCTCCACCTATACAGATGCAATGAAGTCCATAGACTCACTTTTTTGGAAAGAAGCCATAGATAACGAGATCCAATCCATACTTCAAAACCATACCTGGGAACTCACCAATTTACCTCCTGGTTGTAAAACCATAGGATGTAAATGAGTGTTTAAGAAAAAGCTTAGACCCGACGGTACCATAGATAAATTTAAGGCACGACTTGTAACCAAGGGCTTTACCCAAAAACCAGGGATAGACTACTTTGATGTCTACTCACCTGTCACTAGGATAACCACGATTAGAATCCTCATCGCCTTAGCTTCAATCTATAAGCTAGTCATATATCAAATGGATGTAAAGACTACTTTCTTGAATGACAACCTTAATGAGGAAATATACATGGACCAACCCGAGGGATTTACTGCACCTGGACAAGAGGGAAAGGTGTGTAAGTTAATTTGATCCCTCTATGGACTTAAACAAGCCCCAAAACAATGGCACATGAAATTCGATGAAGTTATCTTATCCTATGGATTTGATATCAACACAACGGATGAATGTATATACCATAAAGTAGATGGTAATAATGTTGTCATCTTATGTTTGTATGTTGACGATATTCTGATATTCGATTCAAACATACAAAGATATCAAACATTTTTTGTCCCAAAACTTTGACATGAAAGATTTAGGACAAGCCGACGTTATTTTGAACAATAAGATCATTAGGAAGGACAATGGTTTAGTGTTATCCCAATCCCACTATGTCGAGAAAATCTTTAGAAAATTTTACGACCCCGATTGCCAACCGGTATCTACACCATATGATCCAAATACCCATCTGACAAAGAATACTGGACTTCCTAGACTACAGAGCGAGTATGCTCAAATCATAGGATCGCTAGGTTTTCTAGCAAACTATACTCGACCCGATATCGCTTACGCGGTAAATAGACTTAGTCATTATACGTCTAACCCAAATTTGTCCCATTGGAATGCGTTAGAAAGAATTTTTAGATATCTTAAGGGAACCATATCATACGGTCTCCACTATAGTGGATATCCAACTGTATTAGAGGGATACTCTGATGCTAACTGGATTAGTGACTCAATAGATATTAAGTCCACAACCGGATATGTATTCCTACTAGAAGGTGGAGCCATATCTTGGAAATCCACCAAACAGACTGTTATAGCTAGGAGTACCATGGAATCAGAAATGATAGCGCTAGATACCACTAGCACAGAAGCAGAATGGCTTTGAGATCTTCTATATGAGATCCCATTGATAGAAAAGCCTTTATCGGCTATATCCATCCATTGTGATTGTCGATCAGCTATTGATAAATGTAATCAAGAAAACGCTGACGTGAAAATAAATCGACATCTGAAAGTGAGACATAGATCTCTCAGATATAAGATAAAAAATCAAATAATTGCCCTAGACTTTGTTAGATCCGAAACGAATTTGGCGGATCATCTAACTAAGGGCCTATCTAGGACAGTGGTCTTAGAATCGTCGAGGGGGATGGGATTAATCCCATAAGAAAAATCACCGCAGTGGGAACCCAACCTCACGGAGGTTCAATGGGTAGAAACAAACTGTAGTAGTGATTGAAAATAAGGAGCACTGAATAATGCTCCCGTTCCTATGACGTCAGTGCTTATTAAAAGCAAGGGGTAGGATGAGTGTAAAACTCTTAATAAGTCCAAGACCCATGAGGCGGGGTGTCGCCTTGCTCACACCCCTATTAGGACTTACCTATATGTATGTCGTTGTGAGGCCGCAACTCTGGGACCAGGGCTGCTCCCTAGAAACATACAAGAAAAGATATCTGCGCAAGGCCATTAATAGCGCAACCTGCTTAGAACCATCGAAAACTATACTACATGTACTACTTGTAGAAACCCGATAAATGAGGCTGGTTCAAGGCGTAGTCCACCAAGTCCTCACGGATGTATACAACTGTACTAAGTGGAGGTTCAAACCGGAAGGTACCTACACCTACTGCGTAGTATAAGGAATCCAGCAAAGTCTTTTTACTTTACCTTTTGAATTTTTGAATTATTTAATATTTAGTGGTTTTAAACACATGTGGGGGATTGTTGGGTGTGTATTTTAAAACCACACAAAACATGGGGTTTTTAGTCCCATATTGGTAAGGGGAGAAATCCCCTACCAACTTAAATAAAATTCCCCACTTCCCCCACTAGTCATCACACTAGAGGAGGGGTTCCACTAGCTTACACACGCGCGCGCGCGCGTGCCGTGCCGAGCCGAGCCGGGCCGGGCCGGGCTTGGGCTTGGGCTTGGGCATGGGCTGGGCGGCGCGTGTGTGTGCGCCCGCGGACCCGGACACGATAGCACCTTCGAAATGGGCTGGTCCGTACCTGCCCTATTTTTGTTTTTTGCTTTTAAGTCCTCCACTATTTATTATTTACTATTTGGGACACTAGCCGTTACGCGAGAAGCGCTGCATGCTAGCCGTTAGGTACAGGCTCGCTGCGAGCTGTAACGTGCGAGGTTAATGGGCTTAATCGCAGCCCATTAACCGCTCCCCTCTTTCAGCCTCCCATTAACAGCCCGAGGCCTATATAAGGCCCGGTATAGCCATGGGATGAGTACACTCCGAAAATCGGAATTCCTCCCTGCTTACTGCCTCTTCCTCTTCCACTCTCTCGTATCGTGGTGCTGTTGTGCTGCCCCTTTGCTCCGAAGAGACTCCCTCTCTTGGACCAAGGCTCTGCTGCGGTGCTGCCTCCCCGATTCGAGAAGATCGTCATCCGAGTCGCTGGGTTCCTGAAAGTTCACGAGGTTCGCAAAACCTTCTTGGAGTCGTGCCGACGAGAAGGAGGTCGCCTGACCGGGGTCGCCGTATCTCCGAGAACCATTGCCACGAGACCCGCACGAGGGGGGTAATAAGATTCTTGGGACAGTGCCTAACACGCTTCGACCATAGGCCAGAGTTTCTAACTCTTCTTTTGTCCTAATATTAGATCTAAAATAATCGACTTGCATCTAATAGAGAAATCTAAATAATTAGATATATTTTAGATAGATTGTATCTCCCTTTTAAAAAAGTTCGGCAAGGTGAATGACGGTTCCATAGAACCCGCTCTGCCTTGGCAAACAATTTCTAAAAGAAATTTGTGACTTGTCCTTGTTTGCGAAAATAACATTTGCTAATCAATTTTAATATTAATAATTTGATTAAATCCTAAATTTGCTAGTTTAGAACGATTAGATTTCCAACAACATACACATCTCTTCAATTTGTTGTAATTTTTAATACCAATTGAACAATTTTAAAAAAAAATTATCCACAGTCGATATGCTCCGAAACGGGGTAATCCAAGAACAATATTGTCAGTTCAAGTATGGGTAACAGATCTGAAAAAAAAAAGATCAAAGAAATTTGGTAGCAATCCACATGAATCTCGGTACAAGCTTTGTGTGAAGCGAGAGATCGAAATTGGGCATGGAAAGCTGATCAATTGATGGACTAGTAGTAAAGTAGACTCCAGAATTCAAGTTGTACAGACCAAAAATTATACATAAAAATGAGCTTCTAAATCTTAATTTTTTCTTTCTTCTTCTGAAAGCGCTCAATTTCTTAATAATTGATGGATGATATTCTCCAACATAAAAGATTAAAAAAAAAACAATCAACACAAGATAAACATACAAGATTTAAATAAAACTCACATCAATTTCAATTTTCACCAACTCTTTGGCCAAATAGCAAGTAAAAACCAGTAATCGGAACGAGAGAGAGAGAGAGAGAGAGAGAGAGAGAGAGAGAGAGAGAGAGAGAGAGAGAGAGAGAGAAGGAAGAAGAGAGAGAGCTTAGAGGAGACTCGGGAGTTTAGGGGAAGGAAACGGGATCGACCGTCAGCGGAGATTTCCTTCCGTCCGGGACTTCGGCGTGTCCGATGAAGGGCGACCCGGCTTCGTACGGCACTCGGCAGTCGGGTGCTTGGCTGATCGGCTCTAGCTGCTCTAGTCTTCTAGGGTTGCTGCCGCTCGAGATCGAGAGACGAAGAGAGAGAGAGAGAGCAGAGAAGTCTGAAACGGTGAACCGTGAAAGTGTGAAACCGATTTCAGATTTTATAACATACGGGTTTTTAATCGGTCCGGGTCAAACGGGTTACCATAAAACCGGCCGGTTCACACGGTTCTTATCGGTTTTGGAGCATTTCCAATCTCACCTCTCAACCGAACCGGCCGAGGGTCCGGATCACCGGTTCACCGGTCCAACCGACCGGTCCGGTCCGGTCCGGTTCTGATAACATTGTTCTAAACTTCAGTAAATAAATATTTGTAGTGGGGGGGGAGACCAAAAGATAGCCAACCGTAGACCTTTGGATTCTGATCGGAAGAAAATGGTCAAAAGAGAGAGTGGCTTAACGAAAATAATCAATACAATAATGAGCCGATTTGTAATTAAGACCCTACACTCTTGGTATTTTGAAAAAAGGCCAATAAAACCACCCTATACTTCATAGTTCTGCACCCAAGGCCCCAGCCTCGAAAAGCATGCCCTACCTAGCCCAGCCCGTAGCCGACCGCCGATCGTCGCCACCGTAGTCGCAGCCGGCCGCCACCCCCCGTCGGTCACCACCATCGTTGACGCCGCCGTCGGTCTCCGCTGGCCGCTGCCCGTCGTCGGTCATCGCCGCCGCTGTTGCCGCCATTAGATTGCCGCTGATCGCCGCAGTCGCCGCCGGTCACCGCCGTCGACCACCGCTAAGCCCCCAACGATCACCCCTATATTTGATAGGCCAAATTATTTTTTTATTTAATTCCTGGGCTTAAGCCCACTAGGAAATTGGGCTGAATCCCATTAAGTATATTAAGGGCTGATGCCCATTAAACACACTCTGGGCCGAAGCCTATTAAGCATAGTAGCCCATTAAATACACTCTGGGCCGAAGCCCATTAAGCACAGTAGCCTATTAAAAACACTTTGGGTCGAAGCCCATTAAGATCAGTAACCAACTGTGATAAAACGACTCTGCTATTAGTCAAACTGAAACACTATTGTTGAGAGCAACCTGACCATTTTACTAAAGGCAGACCACCCATTTATTATCCGTCAATACCGGCTATTTTGGCCATATCGGAAGCAAACAAACTCCGAATTTAGTTCCGTCTATGGTCATATTTCCAGAACGAAAAACCCTACAATATGGGTATAATTTCAAATTATTTTAAAAATAACCTAAATATCCCTATATGATAAAATGCAATTAAATAAATTAGTTAGCTATAAAAACCTATGGCATCCAATATTGGAATTTGATTCCGTCTAATCCTTGTGAAATAAAAATGTAAAACTAACAAAAGATAGAAATATATTTCAGGTCGTGAGATTACTAAGGCATCTTCATCGGGTGAAAAATTCTATGACTCTTCAGGTAGGGAACTAAAACCTAGTAGATTCTTGATAAGTATATGTTATTGAAAGAATGGAAGTATGCTATGGATTAGTTAATTTTTAAGATGTATTAATCGTTTAAATTGGGTGTGGGGCTAACCTTGGCTAAGGCCTAAAAGATAATCTTGGGTGTTGGGCTGTCCCTGGCTTGTGGTCCTAAAAGATAATCCTGGGTGTGGGACTAGCCCTGGCTGAGGCTAAAAAGATACCTAGGTGTGGGGCTAGCCTAGTCTCGAACTAAAAAAAACCTAGGTATGGGGCTAGCCTTGTTTTAGACAAAAAGTTCCTGGGTAAGATTATGATTCCTACCCTGGTTTGAGCCTAAAAGGGAATCAGATGATCAATAGCTTTTAAATTGCTATTCATAATCATGTTAATTGTTTTTGTGCAGTATATTTATCTTACCATGAATAAACTAGGTAAAAGAAGTGAGTCAGTGGATTGGACTCACCCCCCTACAGGTGTTATGCCCTCTACAGAGACTGGCCCTACAGGATATGGAGAAGAGAAAGTGTATAATGAGAAAGAACCGGAGCGGATTGAGAATCCGCTATACACTCCATACTATGAGGATAAAGGAGCGGAGATGTGAAGCATTGAATATTCTAGATGGCGCGTTTAAGTTTATATTTAGCCATGTATCAAAAACTTATAGTGTAATACATGGTTAGAAATAAAAGAGGCTCAATTGATTTCCATATTTGATGGGATTCTTTTATATTAAGTTTTCTTCTAATCCGCCAAATACCGGGGTGTTACATGGCAAAACTAGATGCAATTCTGGTTAACCACACTTGGGTTATTGTCAGCCATAGGTGAAACTGTACCAGGAGTATCCAGTGGGTCTAGTCAAACTCATTGTACCTGAGCCTCCACTTCCTAACCTGACCCTGAATCAACTTCTGGCATTTCCACTAAGACCCCAGAAGAAATCAACTACTATATATGGGTACAAAATTTGGCTAACGCCCTACAGTAAGACCTGCAGCCCTGCTTAGGGCCCACAGAGATGATTGTAGGACCCTCAGTCCTGTTTGAGGCCCACGGAGATGACTGTGGGATCCGTAGCCCTGCCTAGGGCCCACGAAGATAACAGTGGGACCCGCAGTCCTGCCTAGGGCCCACGGAGATGACAGTGGGACTCGCAGCCCTACCTAGGGCTCACGAAGGCAGTAGTAGGACTTGGTGAATCCCTTCCCGGGTATTTACCAAAACCCATGATATGTTAGAAAATATTTCTAAAATATTCCCCATAAATCAAATCTCTATAAATAGTCAATCTTGTAAAATAATCCAGATTCGAAAATCCAAACCATCATCCCACTTTCTGTTTTCCAAAGCTCCTCGAGCCTTCTGGTTTTCAGATTCCCTCTCCACCTCTGTCATCTTGTAAGAAGCACTCCTCGGCCTGTCGAGAGTTGCTCTACTTCACTCAGAGATAGTGGATTCAAAGGTTGAGTCTTACCGCATAGAGTCGTAGGCTTCGGCCGAACTTCCTCACCACATCCAGTGTCAACTCTCTCCCCCTTTATTCTATAGTGCTTGTGTGACAGCCTAGCAAGTTATAGCTCAGTGCTTTGAAGCGCGCCACATCCCAAAGGGTAAAATCTTCAATCGACTATTAGAGGAGGGCATCGTACGATGGCCGAAATCCTCCTCCACAGTTTGGCACCGTCTGTGGGATTTAATCATATCAACTTGCAACTTCCAACCTTCTCAGCTTCTTCGGTAGCGGCTACCGATTGTTAGAGCAATCCGTTTGTCTCCATTACTATACCTAAATGGCAAAGATACCGATGGACCAGCCGGACGAAAGCAGTATGCACCCAGATACTCAGCATTCAATGACTCGCTCAATGAGTTGTCAGTTGTTAAATCAAGGAGTCGCCAGTCGGTTGATCATGCCACCCATACTCAACCTTGGCAATCGCCTCAGCTTGTCGGTCCAATTTTGTAACACTTAGGGAAAGCACATATCTAACCTGTCACCGACCCTCAAGCGACGTATCAAATCAAAGCAGAGGACTTCCAACTCCTTACTCTCATGAAGCAGAATGCTACTCTCATGGTTGAGAGAGACTCCCTCTGACAAATCGCTATCGACACGGGAGTCAACCTTCCACGGTCAACCACCGACATCAATGACAGAGCAGATGTCCGCCGGTTGGTCGACTAATCCCCTGCTCCTTCCAGACGATCCATCATCGACATCCCTCGACGGTTACTCGAATCCCTCTCGGAAGGATCCTTGCCTATTCCTCCCAGGCCGACGGTTTGGGAACGTCTTAATTAGTCTACTCGCCGTCCTGAGCCTCTCGGCTCTAAGTCTTCCCCTGATCCTAGCATCATAAAGGATGTTCGGAATGATGGACATCGCTCCGGAATTCAGTAATATAACAATAACGATCGAGCCCCAATCGGGCATCGGAAGACGAAAGGGACTCTGATGCCCTCTCTACCTCCTCTTTCTCCGAGATGCCTCTCCGACCAACGAGGTGATTGTTGAAATAATCATGCCTCTGAAGGGCCACTTCACTATCAGCTTCCCTGATCCCAGCTTCCTTGAAGCTGGAGACCCCCCACTCTTCCCAAGTTTAACTATCTCACGGGAGATCCAATAATGCACGTCCTCGCCTTCAAAAGAGTACTGACGCCACATGATAACGATAACCAGATTCTATGTTGCACCTTTGCTGGCAGCCTGGATAACATGTCACTCGATTGATATTATAACCACTAATCAGCTCCGTGAGTTGGTTCGAGGATCTAGTAGACCTCTTTGTTCAATAATATCGGCTAAATCTCAAGCCATAGAAGAAGTTGAACTCCCTCTATTGACTTAGGATGTGATTAGATGAAACCCTCCGAGATTTTACTCGGAGGTTCCGGAATGAGCACGCTGCGCTCTCCGGGCGTCACCTCGATGATGTAGCCGTCATGCTCGTATTCCAAAATGCCCTACGCTTCAACCTCTATATCTACAATGACATCATCCGCAATCCTCCTGCCTTTCTCGGAGTGCTCTTCAATCGAATCCAGCGGGAGATCGAGATTGACAATAATCAAGCCGCTCACAAGAAACATGACCTGAAGGAGCGTCTTTCTAACAAAGAACTAATAAGACCAATAGCTCAAGCTCATAATGCTCAAGCTAAAGAAGATGGAGCCTCCAAGAGGCCAAGGCAGGCAGACGATAGACCCATCGAACCTTGGAAGACCACAGACACCAAAAGGAAGCAACCCATCAACCGATCAGAGTAAAACGCCACCGATCATAGTAAAAGGCCATCGACCATCAATAAAATAGCAGCTGCTTCAAGTTTTATCGAAGACTATCAAATTCTATCTTAACTTCTACTCAAATGTCACAGTTAGTCTAGTTCGCATTGCGACAGAGCCGACTAACCTACAATGGTATAAAGCTACATGACCCCGACGTAGATTCGACTGAAACGGTGCTTCGCCTAAGTCCAATCGATACAAGGGTGCTACACTGAGTACTCCGAATCATTGGCATCACACATGCACCCATTGTCACGTAAGGACACATGCATTAGTGCTTCGCCAAAATTAGTTCAGTTCATGTTGCGACACGGCCGACTAACCTGCAACAGTACAAAGCTATGTGTCCCAAGATGTAGGTTCGACTAAAATGACACTTCGCCTAAGTCTAACCGATATAAGGTCGCTACGCTGAGTACTTCGAATCATTGGCATCACATATGCTCCCGTTATCACGTAAGAATACATGCACTAGTGTTTCGCCACAATTAGTACGGTTCGTATTATGACACGGCCGACTAACCTACAGTAGTACAAAACTACATGTTCTGAGACGTAGGTTCGACTGAAACGGCGCTTCGCCTAAATCCAACCGATACAAGGGCGCTATGCTGAGTACTCCGAATTATTGACGTCACACATGCTCCTATTGTCATATAAGGACACATACACTAGTGCTTCACCATAGTTAGTTAGGTTCGTATTACGACACAACCGACTAACCTACAATGGTACAAAGCTCGTGTCCTGAGACGTAGGTTCGACTGAAATGATGCTTCACCTAAGTCCAACCGATACAAGGGTGCTACGTTGAGTACACCGAATCATTGACATCACACATGCTCCCGTTGTCACGTAAGGACACATGCAGTAGTGCTTCGCCACAGTTATTTCAGTTCCTATTGCGATATGGATGAATAACCTGCAACAGTACAAAGCTACGTGCCTAGAGACGTAGGTTCGACTGAAACGACACTTTGCCTAAGTCCAACCACAAGGGCACTACGCTGAGTACTCTGAATCCTTGGTGTCACACATGCTCCCGTTGTCACGTAAGGACACATGCACTAGTGCTTCGCCATAGTTAGTTCGGTTCACGTTGCAATACGGCCAACTAACCTGCAACGGTACAAAGCTACGTGTCCCGAGATGTAGGTTCGACTGAAATGATGCTTCGTCTAAGTCCAACTGATACAAGGGCGCTACACTGAGTACTCCGAATCAATGGCCTCGCACATACTCCCGTTGTCACGTAAGGGCACATGCACTAGTACCTTGCCACAGTTAGTTTGGTTTGTGTTGCGACACGATCGACTAACCTGCATTAGTACAAAGATACGCGTCCCGACATAGGTTCATCTGAAATGGCACTTTACCTAAGTTCAACCGATACAAAGGCACCACGCTGAGTACCCTAAAGTCTAACCACCATCGATCAACAAGCCCAAGGCCCTACCCTTGTCATTCAAAGACAAAACCCGAGGCAGGATTCCCCGCCTCGGTACCTGACGAAGCCCGAGACGTCAGTACTGTCTCGGCCCGAGGCGACCTTTACCTTGACATTCGATGGCAAAGTTTGAGGAGGGCTTCACCGCCTCAGCACCTGACAAAGCCTGAGAAGTAGACGTCGTCTCGGCCCAAGGTGACCTTCACGTCGGTATACGAAGACAAAGTCCGAGGTAGGCTTCGCCACCTCGGTACATGAAGAAGCCCGAGACATAGATGTTGTCTCGGCTCAAGGTGACCTCTACCTTTGTATTCGAACACAAAGTCCGAGGCAAGCTTTGCTGCCTCGACATCTAACAAAGACCGAGACATCGGTACTGTCTCGGCCCGAGGGAACAACCTCAGTATTCAAAGATAAAGTCCGAGGCAGACTTCACCACCTTGGCATCTGACGAAGCCCGAGACGTAGAACCCGTCTCAGCCCGAGGTGACTCCGCCTCGGCATTCAAAAACAAAGTCTAAGGCAAGATTCACCGCCTCGGCACGGACGAATTCTGAGACGTTGGCACCATCTCCTTGCAAATATTTAAGATCCAGAATTCCAGACCAGAATCCTATTTTCTATTTTCCAAAGCTCCTCGAGCTTTATGGTTTTCAAACTCTCTCCAAAATTATTCCACCCTCTGTCTACTTGTAAGAATTACTCCTCGGCCTATCGATAGTAGCTCTACTTTTAACCCATAGATAATGGATTCAAAGGTTGCGTCTTACTGCACGGAGATGTATGCTTCGGCCGAACACCGTCATCACATTATGTATCAATTTTCTCTATCTTTTTCTCTCTCTCTTAACTCTATAGCGCCTGAGTGACAACTTAGCACTTGACAGCTCAGCACTTCGAAGTGCGCCACACCTTGAATGGTAAAACCTTCAATCGACTGTTGGAGGGGGATTATGTACGATGGTCGAAATCTCCCCAAGGTTGGCACTGTCTGTGGGATCAATCCTATCAACTAATGACCTTCGTGCCTTCGAGCTCCTTCGGTCAAGCAGCAACCACCGATTTCCCGAGCAATCCATCAGGCTCCCTCGCTACCTGAATGGCAAAGACATGACCCATGGACCTGCCTGAGGGAAGTAATATTCACCCCGACATTTAGCATCCTATGACTTATTCAATGAGTCGTAGATTTGTGATAAGCCAACGCCCTGACCAGCATCCTGCTATAGACTTGATGAGTCATTAGTCAGTTGACCGTATAACTCCAGCTCAACCTCGGTAGTCTCCTCAGCTCGCCGAAGCCACCCCTCAGCACCTACGGAAAGCACACATCTCGTCCGTCACTAACCCTTAAGCGATATATCAAATCTCATCGGAGGACTTCCAACTTCTCACTCTCATGAAGCAGAACACTACTCTTATGGTTGAGAGAGACTCCCTCCAAAGGGTCACCGTCGATGCATGAGTCAACCTTCTGTGGTCAGCAACCGATATCAACGACGTAGTAGATGTCCGTCGATCAATCGACTCATGCTCCTTCCAGACAATCCATTGTCGACATCCATTGACGGTCCCTCAAATCCCCCTCAAAAGGACCCTCGCCTATTCCTCCCAGGTTGACGGTCTGGGAACATCTCAATAAATCTTCTTGCTATCCTAAGTTTCTCGGCTCTGAGTTATCCTCTGATCCCTGCATCATAAGGGATATTTGGAATGATGGACGCTCCTTAAGGATCCAACAACGACCGAGCCCTGGCTGGGTATCAGACGATAAGAGGGATTCTAACGCCCTCTTTGCTTTCTCTTCCTGCTAAATGCCTTTCTGTTCAGTGAGGCAATCATCGGAACAATCACACCTCCGATGGACCACTTCATCAGCAGATTCTCTGAGCCCAATTTTCTTGAAGCTGGAGAGCCCCTACTCTCCCCAGATTCAACTATCTAACGGGAGGTCCGACACTTCAAGCAGGCACTGATGCCATATGATAACAATAAGGTTTTATGCTACACATTTGCTGACAGTCTGGATGACATGTCGCTCGATTGGTATCACAATCTTCTGACTACCTATGTGAGTTGGTTCAGGGATCTAGTAGGCCTCTTCGTTCAACACTATCGGCTAAACCTCAAATCGGAGAAGAAGTTGGACTCCCTCTCTAGCTCAGGTTTCGGAACGAGCATGCAGTTCTCTCCGGACATCATTGCGATGACGAGGCGATCATGCACGTATTCCAGAACGCCCTACTCTTTGACCTCCATATCTACAACAACCTCATCTTCAACCCACCTGCCTCTATTGGAGTGTTATTCGATCAAATTCAAAAGAAGATCGAGGTGGAGGATAATCAGATCACGCGCAAGAGATGCGACCTCAAGAAGCGTCTATTTGATAATGAACTAACGAGATTAACAGCTCAAGCTCACAACACTCAAACTAAGGAAGATGGAGCCTCTAAGAGACTAAAATAGATAAACAATAGACCCGTAGAGCCTTAGAAGACCACGGACACCAAGGGGAAGCATTCTGTTGATAGATCAGAGTAAAAAGCCGCAGATCGTCAACAACTCGGAGTGTCGCTCATCTGAAATCCATGATGTAACATCTTCCGAGTTATCACTAAAATAGCAGCTATTTTAAGTTCTATCGAAGACTATCAAATTCTATCTCAAATTTTACTCAATGCAATAGTTAGTTCGGTTTGCATTGCGACATGGCCAACTAACCTGCAATGGTATAAAGCTATATGACCCTGATGTAGGTTCGAATGAAATGGTGCTTCGCCTAAGTCTTATCGATATTAAGATATCACGTTGAGTACTCCGAATCATTGGTGTCGCACATGCTCCCGTTGTCACGTAAGGACAAATGCACTAGTGCCTCGCCATAGTTAGTTTGGTTCGCATTGTGACACAACCGACTAACCTGCAACGATACAAAACTACGTGACCCCGACATAGGTTCGACTGAACGGTACTTCGCCTATGTCTTACCGATACAAAGACACCACGCTGAGTACTCCGAATCATTGGTGTCGCACATGCTTCCGTTATCACCTAAGGACACATGTACTAGTGCCTCGCCATAGTTAGCTCGGTTCACGTTATGACTTAGCCGACTAACCTGCAATGGTACAAAGCTACATGACCCAGACGTAGGTTCAGTTGAAACGGTGCTTCGCCTAAGTCTTACCGATATAAAGGCATTACGCTGAGTACTCCGAATCATTGGCGTTGCACATGTTCCCATTGTCACGTAAGAACACATGCACTAGTGCCTCGCCACAGTTAGTTTGGTTCACATTACAAAACAACCTACTAACCTACAATGGTACAAAGCTATGTGACCCCGACATAGGTTCGACTGAAATGACACTTCGTCTAAGTCTAACCGATACAAAGGCACCACGCTGAGTACTCCGAATCATTGGCATCACACATGCTCCCGTTGTCATGTAAGGACGCATGCACTAGTGCCTTGCTATAGTTAGTTCAGTTTGCGTTGTGATATGGCCGACTAACTTGCAACAGTACAAAGCTATATGACCCCGACGTAGGTTCGACTGAAAGACGCTTCGCCTCAGTCCAACCGATACAAAGGCACCATGCTGAGTACTCCGAATTATATCGCACATACTCCTATTGTCAAGTAAGAACACATGCACTAGTGGCTCATCATAGTTAGTTCGGTTCATGTTGTAATACGGTCGACTAGCCTGCAATAGTATAAAGCTATGTGACCTCGACGTAGGTTCAAATGAAACGGTGATTCACCTAAGTCCAACCGATACAAAGGTACAATGCTATATACTCCGAATCATTGGTGTCGCACATGCTCCCGTTGTCACATAAGGACATATGCACTAGTGCCTCCCCATAGTTAGTTTGATTCGCGTTACAACACAGCTGACTAATCTGCAACGGTACAAAGCTACGTGCCTGATGCATAGGTCCGACTAAGACAACACTTCACCTAAGTCTGACCCATATAAAGGCACTATGCTGAGTACTTTGAATTCAAACCCTAATCAATCAACAAGTCCAAGGGCTTGTCCTTGAGATTCAAAGACAAAGCCCTAGATGGCGATATCGTCTCGGCCCGAGGTGACCTTCGCCTCGACATTCGAAGACAAAGTCCGAGGTAGGTTTTGCCGCCTCGACACCTTTCAAAGCCTGAGATGTTAACACCATTTTGGCCCGAGGCGACCTTCACCTCGGCATTCGAAGACAAAGTCCGAGGTATGTTTTGCCACCTCGACACCGTCCAAAGTCAGAGACGTTGATAATATCTCAACCCAAGGTGACCTCCACCTCGGCATTAGAAAACAAAGTCTGAGGCAGGCTTTGTCGTGTCGACACCTGTTGACGCCCAAGATGTCAGCACCGTCTCGGCCCGAGATGACCTTCGCCTCGGTATTCGAAGACAAAGTCAGAAGCAGACTTCACCGCCACGGCACCTAATGAATCCTGAAACGTCAACACTATCTTGGCCTGAGGTAACCTCCGCCTCGACATTCAAAAGCAAAGTCTGAGGCATGTTTTACCACCTCAGCACTTGTCGGAGCCTGAGACGTCGGCACCGTCTCGGCCCGAGGCGACCTTCGCCTCGGCATTCAAAGACAAAATCCGAGACAGGCTTCGCTACCTCGGCACCTGATGAAACCTGAGATGCCACCATCTCGGCCTGAGGTGACCTTATCACTGGCATTCGAAGATAAAGTCCAAGGCTGCCATCGCCGCCTCGGCGCTTGACAAAGTCCGAGGTAGGCTTCGCCGCCTCGGCACCTGACAAAGCCCGAGACGTCGATATTATCTCGGCCCATGGTGACAACCTTGGTAGTCGAAAGCAAAGCCTGAGGCAGGATTCACCGCCTTGGCACCTAACAAAGCCCAAGACGTCGACACCGTCTCAGCCCAAGAAGATAGCCTTGGCATTCGAAGATCAAGTCCAAAGCGCTCACCACTCCGGCACTCGAAGACAATGTTCGAAGCGTTCACCGCTTTGGCACTAGCAGATGAAGTCGGAAGTGATGCACACCATCTCGGCACTCGCAGGCAAAGTCTGAGGTGCTTCGCACTACCTCGGCACGCAGTGCGAGGGGCTTTGCACCGTATCGATGCTTACTGGAAAAGTCCAAGGTGCTTTGCACCGCCTCGAGATGTAGTGTGAGGTGCTTCCCACTATCTCGGTGCTCGTCGGTAAAGTTCGAGATGCTTCACACCACCTGGGCACGCTATGCAAGGTGCTTCGCACCGTTTCGACGCTCGTCGATAAAGCTCAAGGTGCTTCACACTGTCACGGTGCTTGCCGACAAATTCTGAGGTGCTTCGCATTATCTCGGCACGTAGTGCAAGCTGCTTCGCACCACCTTGGTGCTCGCCGACAAAGTCCAAGGTGCTTCGCACCACCTTGGCACGAAGTCCAAGGTGCTTCGCACTCCATCGACGCTCGCCGACAAAATTCATGCATCGGCAACCGCGACGGCCGATGCCAGACAACGCACGCCAACAAGCTCGTTCGAGTTCATTCGGTTGCTAGTCATGCCAAGCCCAAGCCTAGAGTTTACGCTCGTTTGATAAACAAGACAAGCACAAATGGGCCAAGGCTCGGCTCAACTCAGCTCGTGGTGGAATGGCTTGACTTGGCTCACCAGCACCAAAACCGGCCAGGAAAAGGGGTGGTCGGTTTTAGGGCTGCTCCAAAATCGACCAGGCCTCCCCTATTCTCCCCCTTTTTTGTTTGTGCTCCAAAACCAACTAGGCAAGGGCCTGATCGGTTTTGGCAAAGACACCAAAACTGACCAGCCCCTTGGGCTGGTCAGTTTTGGTGTCTGTGCCAAAACCGACTAGGGGAGTCCCCCCTGGCTTCAAACTGACTAGTGCATACGCCCCCCTTTTGTTTGTGCTCCCAAAACGACCAGGCAAGGGCCTGGTCGGTTTTGGCATAGACACTAAGCCTGCTCCGAAACTGACCAGGGGAGTCCCGCCCTTGGCTCTAAAACTGACCAGTGCAAGGGCCTGGTTGGTTTTGGCATAGACATTAAGCCTGCTCCAAAACCGACCAGGGGAGTCCCCCCTGGCTTCAAAACCGAGTAGTGCATACGCCCCCCTTTTGTTTGTACTCCAAAATCGACCAGGCAAGGGCCTGGTCGGCTTTGGCATAGACACCAAAACTGACCAGCCCCTTGGCCTGGTCAGTTTTGGTGCTTGCTCCAAAACCGACCAAGGAGTCCCCCCTGGCTTCAAAACCCCCCTTTTTGTTTGTGCTCCAAAACCGACTAGGAAAGGGCCTAGTTGGTTTTGGCACAAACACCAAAACCGACCAGCCCCTTGACCTGGTCGGTTTTGGTGCCTGCTCCAAAGCCGACTAGGGGAGTCCCCCCTAGCTTCAAAACCGACCAATGCATACCCCCTTTTTTGTGTGCTCCAGAACCGACCAGGCAAGGGCCTGGTCGGTTTTGGCACATACACCAAAACTGACCAGCCCCTTGGCCTGGTCGGTTTTGATGCTTGCTCCAAAACTAACCAGAGGAGTCCCCCTGGCTTCAAAACCCCCCCTTTTTGTTTGTGCTCCAAAACCGACTAGGCAAGGGCCTGGTCGGTTTTGGCATAGACACCAAAATCGACCAACTCCTTGGCCTTGTTGATTTTGGTGCCTGCTCTAAATCTGACCAGGGGATTCCCCCCCCCCCCCCCTATACCGACTTGTGCTCCAAAACCGACCAGGCCAAAACCCCGCTCCCCTTAGCTTCAAAACCAACCAGGCCAACCCCCCCCCCCCCCCCCCCCCCCCCCCCCCCTTTGCTTCAAAACCGACCAGGACAACCCCCCTCCACCTGTGCTCCAAAACCAACCTGTCTATATTCCTCCCCATGTCTTCGAAACCGACCAGAAGACCCCCCCCCCCCCCCACCTGTGCTCCAAAACCGACCAGGCCAAACCCCCCTCCCCTTTGCTTCAAAACTGACCAGGCTACCCCCTCCACCTGTGCTCCAAAACCGACCAAGCCAAACCATACTCTCCTTTGCTTCAAAACCGATTAGGACACCCCCCTCCATTTGTGCTCCAAAACCGACCAGGCCAAACCTCCCTCCCCTTTGCTTCAAAACCGACCAGGACACCCCCCCTCCACCTATGCTCCAAAATCGACTAGGCCACCCCCCCCTTTGCTTCAAAACTAACCAGAACACCCCCACCCCCTCCACCTATGCTCCAAAACCGACCAGGCCAAACCCCCCTCCCCTTTACTTCAAAAATGACCAGGACATCCCTTCTCCACATGTGCTCCAAAAACCGACCAGGCCAAACCCGCCCTCCCCTTTGCTTCAAAATTGACCAGGACACCCCCCGTCTACCTGTGCTCCAAAATCGACCAATCCAAACCCCCTCCCCTTTGCTTCCAAACCGACTAGGCATCACCGCCACGGACAGATGATCGGCTGGGAATCCCAGCCAGCTAGGTTAAACCTGGCTAGCTGGAGGGGGCAACTAAACTCCTGATCGGCCCCGGACAACGGACTGACAGACGCGCACCCGATCGGCCCGAACAATGGGACGACATACATGCACTCGGTCGATCCCTGAAAGGGTGTCGACGAGCACGATGATCAGCCCTGGACAAAGGATCACAGATGCACACCCGGGCGGCCCCTGACAGGGGGTCGGCGAGCACGACGGTCGGCGTGGACAGCGGGTCGGCAGACACACACTCAACCGGCCCCTGACAAGGGGGTCGGCGAGCGCGATGGTCAGCCTCAGACCACAGGCCGACAGACCTGCACCAGGCCGGCCCCTGATAGGGGGTCGGCAAGAGTGACGGTCAGCCCCCGACAATGGGTCAACAAACGGGCACCCGGCCAGCCCCGGACAACGGGTCGGCAGACACGCACCCGGCCGGTCCCTGACAGGGGGTCGATGAGTGTGACGGCGGCTCTAAAAAGCGGGTTGGCAGATACTCGGCAAGTACTGCCATGTGGAGAATCTGACACAATAAGGAGGTGACGCCATCCTCTCGGAATACGACTTCCTGTATCTTCCCCTGGATCTCAGGAGAGGGAACAACTTGGGGGTACGCCTTTGTGAACTTCACAAGCGCAAGAGGCACGGGGGTGCAACAATGTTCCCGGAGGCATAAAGACTTAGCATCCCTTCGACCAACCTAAGTCTGCGAGGTCACTTGTGATTGGGTCCAAGGTCTACCTGCCTTGATGCAGCACTTCAAGAACTCCATTTTTTTCTACCACACCGATGACTGCTTGCATCAGACTCTATCTTTAGATGCACAGAGACGCTGCACCCCTCAGTATTCGACCAAACGTACTACCATCAACCTTCACCATCCATTATACCTCTACATGTCCACCCTTAAACAGAGGAGGAACAATAGAGGGGGTGATGGCAAATGCCATTACTTGGTACCCTCCCCTTTTTTGTCACACCATTTAATGCTTGGATACGCTACGGTTGGTCCCGGACAACGAGTTGGCAGACGGACGACACTCGACCCTGGACTGGGGGTTGGCAAACAGACGATGGTTGGCCCTTCGCAGCGGTCCACAGACACACACCCGGTCGGCCCCTGGCAGGGGGTCAGTGGAAGCAATGGTCGGCCCCGCATAATGGGTCAACAAACGGACAACGATCGGCCCCTGGCAGGGGGTAGGCAGATAGACGACGATCGACCCCAGACTAGGGGTCGGTAGAGAAGCGACCGGTTTTGCACCAGGAAGTCCCAGCCAGTTAGGTTGACACCTACCTAGCTGGAAGGGGGTAACTGTGGGTGCAAAATCTGGCTAACGCTTTATAGTAGGATCCGCGGCCATACTTGGGTCCACGAAGATGACAATAGGACCCGCAACCCTGCTTGGAGCCCACGAGCATGATAATGGAACCCACAGCCCTGCCTGGGGCCCAAGAATATGATAGTGGGACCCGTAACCCTGCTTGGAGCCCACGAGCACGACAGTGGGACTTGCAACCCTGTTTGGGGCCCACAAACACGATATTGGGATCCACAGCCCTGTTTAAGGTCCATGTGCACGACAGTGGGACCCGCAGTCTGCCTGGGGCCCACGAGCACGACGGTGGAACCCGCAACCCTGCTTGGGGCCCACAAACACGATGGTGGGACCCGCTGTGGGTGCAAATTTTGACCAGAAGCCTCACAAACAACGGGACCCACCAGACCTTCCTGGAGGGTCCATAGAGACGACAGCGGGACCCACCAGCCCTGCCTGAGGGGTCCTCAAAGACGACAGCGGGACCCACCAGCTCTGCCGGGGGGGTCCACCGAAACGACAGCGGGACCCACTAGCCCTGCCTGGGGGGTCCACCGAGACAACAGCGGGACCCACCAGCCTTGCCTGGGCGGTCCACAGAGATGACAATGGGACCCACCAGCCTAGCCTGGAGGATCCACAGAGACGACAGCTGGGCCCACCAGCCCAGCCTGGGGGGTTCATAGAGACGACAGCGGGACCCACCAACCCTGCATGGGGGTCCCACAGAGACGACAGCGGGACCCACCAGCCCTGCCTGGGGAGTCCTCAGATATGACAGTAGAAATTGCTATTTACCCCAGTTTTCCTCCCAGAGAATTCTATAAATAACAGACCATAAAACTGTAACAAGATCGAATTTCTGACTGCAGAATCAGACTTTCAAAAATCCAGAGTTCTGACCTTCTTACCTTTCGATCTTCTTTTTAGAAGAGAGTCCAGCGACACTCAGCCTGTCGAGGTTACGGTTGGGACTTGGTCCGGACGAACCCGAGCAACCTGACCAAATTCTGAATTTGGACAATCATGGGCAACAATATTTGAGAATTTGGACGGGCATGGGTAAATTTTTTTTGTCCGAATTTGAATTTGGGCGAACATGGTCACCCATATGACCAACCCGAGGAATATATATATATATATATATATATATATATATATATATATATATATATATATATATATATATATATATATATATATATATATATATATATATATATATATATATATATATATATATATATATATATATATATATATATATATATATATATATATATGGGGGCGGGGAGCCTGCACCCGGGGTGCAGCGTTAACGCTGCACCGCCTCCTTGTTTTACCTACCTAGAAGTTTTGGAATTGGATGAAATTTGGTGAGGGTGTTGTCTAGGGTAAGGTGATCATCCTCACAAATTTTCATCAAATTTCAAAACTTCTAGGGAGGTCAAATGGTCGAAGCAAAATCAGCCGTCCGCAGTCACCGTTAAAATATGCAGATTTTGCTTCGACCATTTGACCCCTCTAGAAGTTTTGGAATTTGCTGAAAATTTGTGAGGATGATCATCTTACCCTAGACAACACCCTCACCAAATTTCATCCAATTCTAAAACTTCTAGGTAGATAAAACAAGGTTGAGGTGCAACGTTGTTGCTGCACCCCGGGTGCAGGCTCCCCGCCCCCTATATATATATATATATATATAGTAGTGATACATTGCGGCGGGTAACGTGCGGCACCCCCTTCGGGGGTATTTTCGGAATTTTTTTTTTTGGGATTGATCACCTACCCTTGGATTGGACACACAAAAAATTTCAGCCCGATCCAAGACTTGTAGGCCGTCCAAATGTGTTGATCAAAATGGCGAAAAAAATGAACGACCGATAAAAGATCAACACATTTGGACGGCCTACAAGTCTTGGATCGGGCTGAAATTTTTTGTGTGTCCAATCCAAGGGTGGGTGATCAATCCCAAAAAAAGAAAATTCCAAAAATACCCCCGAAGGGGGTGGCCGCACGTTACCCGACCGCAATGTATCACTACTCTCTCTCTCTCTCTCTCTATATATATATATATATATATATATATATATATATATATATATATATATATATATATTAATATAATAATAAAGAGAGAGAGGGATTAAGAGGAATGCACATGTCCTCTACAATCAAGTTAAACTTGTAATATTCTTCATTGCACGGTTGGCACCAATTTTTTTTTTGCTCAAGTAAGAGGAAGCCCCATATTGATTGGTGTAAATTTTAGATCGGACATATCTCTACTTTTTAGTAAACGGTCCAGACGAACCCGAGCAACTCGAGGAACCCGATGAACTTTCATGGTCCAAACACGGGCAAACTCTCTACAAGTTCCCCGGGCAACTCGGGCAATTTGGGAAAATGGAATGTAACTTGGTCCAAACACGGTTTGACCTCCAAACCCGGCCAACCCGACCATGTCCACCCCTAGTCGAGGTCACTTCAATCCAAGTGTTAGTGAATTCGGGTTGCTTCCTATAGCACGGAGACGTAGGCTTCGGCTGAACTCCGAGATCACATCTCGTTTCGTTAGTCTTTCGATATTTAGAAAGTTCAACTCAAAAACATCGACATTCGAACCTGCAGACTAGACAAACGTTCGATCAGACCTTCGACTCAACTCGATTGACTGGATGGGTGGAGTCTTTGGGTCGGCACGAAGATCATCCCCCATAGTTTGGCATCATCTGTGGGATCGATCAAGAAGCTAGTTCAACTCTACAACAAGTATCAGATCGTTTGAGCAGACGACCGATCTAGATAACCAAATTTCCCGGCCCCCTCGATTGAGTAGACAATCGTTAGGACACCGGTGATCTAGTTGCTTCCTTCGCTTTCCCTAAATGGCAAAGATAAGGTATCAGGATCATCCAGAGGGAAGTAACACTCGACAGAATCAGCCTCGCCCGAAAATGCGTTCAATGAGTCAGTGACTCAACTTCGGACAACCCCTTACTCTCCCCTAGATGGCTGCTCATTCAGGAAGTGGGAGATCGGTCGATCGACCGATTCCCCCGCCTCTTCGGCAGTTGATCGGGCAAACCGCCCCCACTCCCGTGGAGGACCCCCTATCAACCTACCAGATCTTGGTGTTCGGCTTCCAGCTTCTACAGCTGGCTAAGCAGAACACCGCGCTCATAGCAGAGAAAGACGTCCTTAAGAAGGTAGCCTCTGATACTGGGGTTGCCCTCCCCATCCCTTTATTCAATGAGTGAGTTGATCCACCTCGACGATCAGTTCATTCCGAGCTACGAAGGTCTATGGGCAACACAGCCTGTGGGTGCAAATTTTGGCATAAGTTTACCTACTACCACGGGACCCACCGGCCCTGCCTGGTGGGCCCACGAGGACTACCACGGGACCCACCGGCCCTGCCTGGTGGGCCCACGAGGACTACCACGGGACCCACCGGCCCTGCCTGGTGGGCCCACGAGGACTACCACGGGACCCACCGGTCCTGCCTGGAGGATCCCCAGATACGGCAGCAGAAACCGCCATTTACCCCGGAATTCCCCACCAGAGAAGCCTATAAATAGCAGAGCCTTCGAATGTAAAAGGATCCAAAAAATTCTGATTTCCACTCTGAGATCTGAAT
Organism: Chamaelirium japonicum; assembly: GCA_947650365.1. Lineage (NCBI taxonomy): Eukaryota > Viridiplantae > Streptophyta > Magnoliopsida > Liliales > Melanthiaceae > Chamaelirium > Chamaelirium japonicum. The sequence goes on from OX393555.1 coordinate 49,415,713, forward strand.
TTCAGAACCAGAGCTCTGGGATTTTCAACTTCTGATCTACCATCTCTCCTTGATCTTCTTTTCTCCTTAAAAGAGATCAGAGGGTTTTCAGTGACACTCGGCCTGTCGAGGTCACTTCAACTGAAGTGTTAGTGAATTCGGGTTGCTCCCTATAGCACGGAGACGTAGGCTTCGGCTGAACTCCGAGATCACATCTCGTGTCACAATCTCTCTGATTGCATATCACTTTCTATTGACTTATCAAAAGCAATAACATCCATCAATAGATCGATCAACGATCTTCGACGTCAACTTCGACTCCAATTGACTGGTGCTGCGAGAGTCTTCGGGTCGGCACGAAGATTTTCCCCCACAGTTTGGCGCCGTCTGTGGGATCCGAACGAGAAGCCGTGTCCTCTCAATTTCGACTACTAGATCAATAGCCAAACTTCCTCGCCCCCTCGGTTGCTCAAACAACTGATCGGACGTCGGCAATCTCGTTGCACCCTTCGTACTCTGAATGGCGAGAACCAAGCACCAGGGTCAACCAGAAGGAAGTAACACTCAACATCAACCTCGTCCTGAGACTCGTTCAATGAGTCAAAGGCTCAACTTCGGGCAGCCCCTTGCTGTCCCCGAGATGGAGGTTCACTCAGGAAGTGGAAGATCAGTCGATCGACCGATCGCCCCTCATCCTCATCAATCAATTGGGCAGACTGTCCCTGCTCCTGCTGAAGACCCTCCATCGACATACCAAGTCTCTGCAGTCGATTTCCAATTGCTCCAACTGGCGAAACAAAACGCCACCCTCACCGCTGAGAGGGATGCTCTGAAGAAGGCAGCCTCCGAAGCTGGAATTGCTATTCCGATCCCCTCCACAAGTGAGAGGGTTGATCTTCCTCGACATTCAATTCACTCCGAACAACGGAGGTCGATAGGCACTGCTGCCCTCGAAAGAATTCGTCGCGATCCTACTCCCTCTGCTGCTCCCTGGAAGCAGAGTGTCTGGGATCGTCTTGACGACGAGTCCTCCCAATCCTCTTCTGGTCGCAACTGCGACAAGAGGATACCTTCAAAGATCAACATGCCAAGGAAGCACCAAATTAAAGGCGCTCCTTCAAAGAGCAGAGTCTCCCCTTCCATTCCACTCCAACGTGGACTTGGATCGGACCTTCGACACCGACTTCAACCGGCAAATACTTCAATGCCTGAGCAAGACCTTGCGATCTTGCCTCTTGACCCGCCTCTAGGTCGAGGACACGGTCGTAGGGACGGTTACTCCTCTGTCGGGCCTCTACATCGAAGTCTCTTCGAGACCACCTTTCCAAGAGGATGGAGAACTCCTATCCTCCCCAAATTCAACTGCATCAGAGGAGATCCAAGCCACCACATACTTGCCTTCAAGCAAGCTCTAACGCCACACGAAGAGGAAAACAACGTGCTCTGCCGCACCTTCGCGGGAAGTCTCGATGAGCCTTCGCTCGACTGGTATCACAATCTCCGAGCTGGGTCCATCACCCAGTTCGGTGTTTTGGCTAACCTCTTTGTACAGCACTATCAACTCAATCTAAAGCCAGAGAAGAAGCTCGACTCTCTCTACCGACTGAGGATGGGTGCAGACGAGACTCTCCGCAGCTTCACGAGGAGGTTTCACAACGAGCATGCTGCTCTCTCTGGAAGACATCTGGATGATGAAGCCATCATGTTGGCTTTCCAGAACGCTCTCCGCTTCGATCTACACATCTACAACGACTTCATCCGCAATCCCCCTCCTTCTCTGGGTGCAATGTTTGACCGAATCCAGAGGGAGATTGAGGTGGAAGACGATCAAGTCGCTCGGAAAGGGCGAGAAACTAAGAGAAGGCCTGCTGAAAGAGAAGCTCCTAAGTATGCTGCAAAGGCCCACAACGCTGAAGCAACAGCCCCTTCGGCCAACAAAAGATCAAAGAATGATGGACGTCGATCTCCAACGAAGACCACTTTCACCGAGTGGAATATGCCGGTCGAACAGATACTCGACCGCATTCAACATGAAGAGTTCGTTCGGAGGCCTAATCCTCTTCAGCCGAATTCCAAATTCACAGCAGACAAAACAGTCTACTGCGACTTCCATCGAAGTCACGGCCATTCCACCGATCGGTGTTTTCGGCTGAAATTCCATCTTGAAGACCTATTGCGAGAAGGCCATCTTCAAGAGTTTGTTAGAGGCGGACACAATCAACATCGGACCTCTGCAAAGGGGAAAGAAGTGTGTTGGATACATCAAATCTCCTCTAACCGGCAAACTATCTCTGTGAATGCCAATGTTTTTGGTATTCATGGAACATTGCACAATCAAAGTCTGACTGGGAAAGAGGTGGATCGCCAAGTTCGACGCATCTTCCACGCTCGTTCTACTGCGAGCAAAGAAGATACCTGGATCGAGAAACCCATCGAAGGTCTTTCTTGGCCATCAATCGTCTTCAACGACACCGATCTTCAAGGAGTCCATACTCCACATCGAGACCCTCTGGTCTTGAAACTCATTATCGACGGCAGCACTGTCAACCGGATCCTCATCGACACCGGAAGCTCCATCGACATTATGTTCTCAGACTGTTTCAAACGTCTGGGATATAAGTATCAAAGCCTCGACGTCGTCCCGACTGTGATCACCGGCTTCAATGGTGAACAAAGCATCACAGTGAGCGAATCCAGATTTACCATCGACCTCAGCCGAGAGACTCGAGTCTCGGTGAGGTTTGCAATCGTCGAAGGAATGTCTAGCTACAACGCCATTCTTGGGCGACCATTCCTCCATCAGATCAATGCCATCTCCTCCTGTTACCATCAACTACTCAAATTTGCAACTGGAGAAGGCATCGTCTGCATTCGAGGCGATCAGCAAGCTGGAAGGTCTTGTGAAGCTGCTGCGGCAAAGACAGATCGAAAGATTAACATTGCTCCTCCAAAGCGGCCACGAGATGAAGCTGGTCCCTCTTCTAAATAGCAATCAAAGGAGATTCCGCTGACCGAACCTCCACCAATCGAATGGGAAGCATCACCTTCAATTGAAGAAATCATCCCTATCAATATTGGCAGCGGAGATCTCCCTCGACAAACATTTATTGGTACCGGTCTTAGCGACGCAGAAGCGCAAGACATGGTATCCTTCCTCCAGTCCAATATCGACGTCTTCGCTTGGTGTTTCGAAGACATGCCTGGTATCAATCCAGATGACGCTTGTCACCGACTTGCGATCAAAGAAGAGGTGAAGCCTGTCAAGCAAAAGCCACGCATCATCCGCCCAGAGCTGCAAGTTGCTGTTCAAGAAGAAATCACCAAGCTACTCGCCGCAGGCTTCATCCGAGAAGTGGAGTATCCTACTTGGATCTCTAACATTGTGGCTGTTCCGAAGAAGAACGGAAAGGTTAGAGTCTGCATCGACTTTACCAATCTCAACAAGGCTTGTCCCAAGGACCCATTCCCCATGCCAAGGATTGATAGACTCGTCGATGCCACTGCTGGCCACGAGCTATTGTCTTTCATGGATGGGTATTCTGGATATAATCAAATTCCTCTTCACGCCGATGATCAAGAGAAGACATGTTTTGTGACTAGCCGAGGCCTTTATTGCTACAATGTCATGCCATTCGGCCTCAAAAATGCTGGTTCCACCTATCAAAGGCTAGTCACCAAAATGTTCGAAGATCAGATCGGTCGCAACGTCGAAGTCTATGTCGATGATCTCCTCACCAAGAGTTCCGTTCGGAGCAAACATCTATCTGATCTGGCTGAAACCTTCCAAGTCCTTCGAAAGTATCGAATGAAGCTTAATCCAGCCAAGTGCGCTTTCGGAGTTCAATCTGGCAAATTCCTGGGTCATCTTGTGACTAGGAGGGGTATCGAAGCCAATCCCGATCAAATTCGAGCCATCATCGATATGCCTTCACCTACAAATCGAAAAGAAGTTCAACGCCTCACTGGAAGGTTAGCAGCACTCAATCGATTCATTTCAAAATCTTCCGACAAATGCAAGCCCCTCTTCGACAAACTACGAAAGGCGGATACATCCGGCTGGAGTCCAATCTGTGAAGAGGCATTTCAAAGCATCAAGAAATATCTGATGCAAGCTCCCATCCTGACTGCTCCAATGCCAAAAGAAGACTTGTGGCTCTATCTGGCCGTGACCGATCAAGCAATCAGCGCGGTCTTAGTCAGTAAAAGAGAAGGCGTCGAACATCCAGTCTACTACATCAGCCATACTCTCCTTCCAGCTGAGACTCGCTACTCAAAAACTGAGAAGGTCATCTTGGCCTTGCTCACTGCATCGCGTCGTCTTCAACCGTACTTCGTCTCCCACCAGATTACTGTCATTTCAGAACACTCACTCAAAGATATCATTGACAAAGCTGGTCGAGCTGGTCGAATGACCAAATGGGTGATCGAAATGAGTGCTCTGGGGATTCAATTCGAATCTCGCACTTCTATCAAAGGTCAAGCAATTGCTGATTTTCTAGCTGACTTTCCAGTTGAAGACCCCATCACTTGGGAAGAGGATGTCGACATGCGCTTGGAAGATGAGGATAATCCTCCGATCAATCCTGCAACAAAAATTGATCCAAGTCTTGAAGTTATTGCTGCAACTCCTCCTTGGAAGCTTTATACTGATGGAGCATCAAGTTCGATCGGTTCGGGAACTGGGATAGTCTTAATATCCCCCGAACTTGATCATCTCCAGAAGGCCACTCTCCTTGGATTTAATGCCACCAACAACGAAGCTGAATACGAAGCACTCATTTCCGGACTCGAAATGGCAGAATCCCTGGGGGTAGATCGAATCATCATCTACAGCGACTCCCAGTTGATCATAAGGCAAATCAATGGAGAGTACACAGCTCGTGAAGAAAGAATGCAACTCTACTTAGCCTTAGTACGATGTCTTCAACAACGTTTTACTACAATTGAGTTCGTTCAAATTCCAAGAGCAGAAAACCGAGAAGCAGATGCCTTAGCTAATGCTGCCTCAGTTCTGGGAGACTCGCTTGGAGGAAGGCAAATACAGATCAATTATCAAGAAGTGCCCAAGACCATCCCCGATCAACAGATCCTTACTACTACAAAAGGATCTGGGGGTGGAGATCAGCTTGAAGATTGGAGACGACCAATTCTTGACTTCTTCAAACATGGCAAAATGCCAGAAGATCCAAATCAAGCCCGAAGAATTCAAAGGAAGCTTCCCTGCTACACTATTCAAGGAGAAGATCTGTACTTCAAATCTCACAACGGGATGTTGCTCAAGTGCCTTGGTCCCGAGCAAGCACAATCAATCCTGATTGATATCCACTCTGGAGCTTGTGGAAATCATTCGGGAGGAAGATCTCTTGAAGCCAAGACGAAGCTACAAGGGTACTACTGGCCAACAATGGCAAGGGATGCTCAACAAGTCGTTCAAAGATGCGAGCCTTGCCAACGGCACGCTCGAGCTATCCATCTCCCTGCAGATGAACTTCATCAATTATCAAGTCCCTGGCCTTTCCATCAATGGGGGTTAGATTTCTTGGGTCCTTTCCCTCCAACTCCAAGCAGGAAGAAATATCTACTGCTGGCTACTGATTACTTCACCAAATGGGTTGAAGCTGTGCCCCTCTTTCGAGAGACTGACGACGAAGTGATCAAATTCATTCGGCACAACATCTTCTCAAGGTTCGGCACACCTCAAGTTCTTGTTGCTGACAATGGAGCTCAATTTGACTCAGACAAATTCCGAGAGTTCTGTCTGAACAACGGTATCAAGTTATTCTATTCAACTCCAAGGTATCCTCAATGTAATGGCCAAGCAGAAGCCTCCAACAGAGCTATTCTTGGTATACTCAAGAAGAAACTCGATGACAAGAAAGGATTATGGGAACAGGTCCTACCTGAAGTTCTTTGGGGATATCGCACAACTCCGAGAAGATCAACAGGGTTCTCACCCTTCCGTCTAATATATGGATCGGAAGCAGTACTCCCAACAGAAAATATATCAAGCACTTTGAAGACCAAAGCTGTTGAAGAAGGAGTCAATGAAGAACTTCGGATCAATGATCTAGACTTCTCCGAAGAATTACGAGATCAAGCATCACTTCGTGTGGCCAAGTACCAACAGAAGATCAAAAGAGCCTACGATGAGAAAGTCTACAAGAGACAATTCCCAGTGGGTAGTTTAGTTCTCAGAGCAGTTTTCTACAACACCAAAGAACACAGCAGTGGAAAGCTTGCTCCCAACTGGGAAGGTCCATATATCATTGAATCAGTGGGAGGCAAAGGTTCTTACAGATTGATCTCGCCAGAAGGAGATAGATTGCCTCGAGCTTGGAATTCTAGACATCTCAAGTTGTTCTATCCGTGATGTAAATTCTGTGATAAATAAAGTGCTCTTTCAAAGTGTTCAAATATGCAAGTGTTCAATTTTTCAATTCAAGTTCTGAAGCAGTTTCAAGTTATTCATATTCAAATTACCAGGTCTTTTAACAAGTTTGGGAGTTAGAGTTACGACTCAACCCCTTACTAGCAAATGTTAAAAACTGACCACATTCAAGTTACCAAGTCTTTTAACAAGTTTGGGTGTTAGAGTTGCGACTCAACCCCTTACTGGCAAATGTTAAACTGACTTTCAAATTTCGATATTCAATTTCAATCAATTTCTACACCGTTTAACAGGTTTGGGTGCTTGAGTTGCGACTCAACCCCTCACATTCAAGTGTTAAACGAATTCAAGTCCAATTTTCAAAGTTACTATAAGTTCGGGTAATTGAGTTGCGACTCAACCCCTTACATTCAAAAGATTGTATCTATTCTAATGCTATTAAGATCATGATAGTCAAAGGCATTCAAATCAAGAGACATCCAATTTTCAAACACCAAGAAGATCTTCTATTATCAAAATATGCCAGATACAAGAGTGCGCTGTTACATTTCAAAAATTTACAAGTACAACAACGAAGAAGGAGAAAAGTCTCAAGGCTTGGCCACACTCTTCGCATGCGACTTCTCCCCTTCAGATCCAGGACGAGCTTTGCTCGCCACTGATGCCTTAGAGGATCGGACACTGGAAACATGGGCCCTGAGCGCTTCTGCCGCCTTCTCTGCTGTTACCTTGTAAACCTTGCATTCAGACAGCGCATGCTCCAGTGCCTTCTTGGAAGTCTCCTTTCTGGCAGTGAAGACAGCGTGCTGAGTAGCAAGTTGTTGCTTCAGCTCTTGGATCTCGTTGATGCGACCACAGGACACTTCCTCAACCTTGGAGAGTCGAGTCTTCAAGGATTCGAGCTCGTGACTCTGTGCCTCACAACGATCCTGCAGCCCCTTGATCTCCAGCTTCCCCTTGCGAAGATCCTCAATCTTGGTTTTGAGAGAGGCTTTCTTCGAAGTCAGGAGCTCTCTCAGCTCATCTCTCTCCGCGGTTACAACCTCCAGTGCAGCAGTCAAGTGAGATATTTCAGCTAAAGCTTCTTTTGCTCCCGCCCTCATGGAGAGCTTGGTTGCGACATTCATAACTGCTGAGTTCTGCAAAAGAATAAAAGAGTTAGAATTATTATAAAGATACAACTCAGATGATCGATCAAACAGATGCACCTACCAACAGGTCAAGTCTATCGAAAGCTTCATCCAGAGTAGCCCCCGGGAGGTTGATGAGTTTCCTGATCGCAGCAGTGGGGCGGTTGATGTCAACGTCACCCAAGCTTCTTATTGTTGGAGTCAATCCAACAGGTGCACCTACAATCAACAAGAGATCAAAGTGTTAGATTATTTTCGAGCTTCAGAGACAAGACATTCAAAGCAAGTTAGTTCAATTACCTGAGGTTTCGACCCTCGGCTCTTTGCCCTTCCGGCGATCAGAGCCACCCTGAGGGGTCGATTTCTCCTGAGTAGGAGTTGGCGCTGGTTGAGGTTGAGGAGCCCCATCACCCACTCGACTTCCCCTCTCCAAATGAGTAGGGGGGGAAGCATTCCTCGGAGGAGAGACTCTCTCTTCCTCTTGTGATCCGCCAGGCTGGATGAGTCCTGCCACCATGGCTTCCACCTCGTTAGCCAGAGAGCGAGAGGGGGGTGGGGGTTGCTCAACCTCCACACCCCCGCTCGTTGTTGCTCCTTCAATGCGAGGAACGTCAGGGGGAATTTGATCAAGGGGCGTGGGGTTGCTTCCAACCCCACCACTCCTCGACAATTTTATTTTTAGGCGCATCGGCCTCTTCAACTCATCAAACTTGTAGGCGGGAACCACTCTTTGGCCATCGCCTTCTGCATCCATAACTCCTTCCATCTGACGGGCCTTAGCCTCGTCAATGGGAACAGGAATTGAGTCTTCCCCTGTTGCACCAACAGTGGGGGTGGGAGGAATTTCTTCCTCACCACCCCCATTCTCGCCATCTCCACCAGAGGGAGTGGAAGACAGATCATCCTCGCCATCGCCGTCCTCATCCTCGTCATCGCCACTATTGTCGTGGCTGGCATTCTCAGTCCCTTCGTCTTCTTCGTCGCTCCCCTTCTTCTCTCTTTCTTCTTCTTCTTCATTCTTCTTCCCTTCTTCTTCCTCTTCATTCTTTTTCCCTTGGTCTTCATCCTCCTTTTGCTTGATAAGGGTTTTTCGTTTCTTCTTCACCGGGCCTCTTTGGAGCACCAGCTTCTCCTCCACAGTGGGTAATCGGCGCCTTACAGTATAAATCTTCTTCTCGGCCCGAATCTTTCGAATGATCTTACCCGACTGAGGGTCCTCCTCATAGTCCGAGTATAGAACTTCGTTATCCTCGTATCTATCTTTCGATCGGTGGAGGAGATTGGCCTTGCCATATCTCACTGGGCAGTTGGAGAACTGCTTCCACGACCTGGTTCCACAGGTCAACTCAAGAAATAAGTTGTCTATGGCTCCAGCCCTCTCAGAAGTCCAGGCGAAGATGCCTCCCTCGCTGTACATCTTCACTGCATCATGCACGCTGTCTCGGGGGGTATCGGGCACTGACATGGGTGTCCATGCACCAGAAACAGAAATAGGCCAATCTGTGTATAACTTGTCAGAAGGGACTGTATCAGTTAGCGGGCGCAGCGGAGATACCCCGGTCAAGTTGTAGAACGGGCTGTCCCTCCTGAAAGCCCATCTGTAGTGGAAGAAGAAGTATCCAAGTTCGATCTGAGCATCTTCTCCTTCTGGGATGCTGGAGTAGCACGCCTTCAAGTCTTCCTGGAAATCCGATTCCACGTGGCAGAATGCGTAGATGATTCGCCAGGCGTTTCCTGTGACCTGCCCCGGGCAAAGGCCAGAAGTGTTCAGCAATCTTGCCGCAAAGGGTGGCAACGGTAAACGCAGACCGCAGTTCATTTGGCCGATGGTCACAATGGTTCCCATGACCTTCTCTTTGCTGGCGTAGCTGGTGAAGACTGTCTTCTTGTCGATACCAAAAGCCGTCTGGATGCTAGGGAGTGAAGGCTGCGCCCCCTTCCCTTCTGTGAAATAAGAGAGCAATGTTTGCCACTTCTTTCTTTTCGTATCCGTGAACTCACCGCCTGTATTGTACATATACTCTGTCTCCTCTGTCAGAGGCATGAGCGGACCCAGAACAGATTTTACTTTAGGGATGAACTCTGGCCTTGATGGCGCTGAGGCAAACCCTACTCCTTGGTGCCGCTTGCCCAGTTGGCCAAGTTCGGCAAGTGCGGCCATACCTTTGCCACGACCCCTCGGAGGAGATGGAACCTCAATAATTTCCTTCCCCTTTCTCTTCGAGGGAACCGTACCGGACTTCTTCGAACTGCCAGAGGAAGCCATTCGACCGATCAAACAAGAACAGATCAGAAATCAGGAGAACAAGAGTCTGGACTTCGAAAAATTTTGGAAGCGTGAGGCGAAATGACAGTCAGTGAAAACTTTTGTACCCAGGGTAAAACAGGTGCGCAAATCGAGAAGACACGTGTCTTCACCATATCAAATCGCGTGTTTTTGTAGGTACACATGGCATCCATCCATAGCAAGCGCAAAACCAGGCGAACAGTCGCGACCAGGCGAAACGTCGGACCTACCGGTCCACATGAACCAACGGTCCAAGCAAGCCACCGGTCTGGGTAAACCGGACCGCCGGTTCAAAGCAACGTTCAAGCCAACCAAAGATTCAAAACAGGAAGGATCAAGCTCCATCAATATTCGAAACTCTGCCAAAAGATTGAAGAGCAAAGCAGTGAACCTTCTCTGAAGGGCAGGTTCAAAACTTAAAATTGGACAAGTCCAAATTTCTACTGGATCTGGCAAAAAACCGAGGTTTTTTGCCGATCACTCGAACCTTGACCGGATATTTTTTCACCGATCAGTCAAACATGTCCGATCGGCGAAAATTATTTGATCGGTCAAATTTCTACTGGATCTGGCAAAAAACCGAGGTTTTTTGCCGATCACTCGAACCTTGACCGGATATTTTTTCACCGATCGGACAAACTTGTCCGATCGATAAAAATTATTCGATCGGTCAAATTTCTACTGGATCTGGCAAAAAACCGAGGTTTTTTGCCGATCACTCGAACCTTGACCGGATATTTTTTCACCGATCGGACAAACATGTCCGATCGGCGAAAATTATTTGATCGGTCAAATTTCTACTGGATCTGGCAAAAAACCGAGGTTTTTTGCCGATCACTCGAACCTTGACCGGATATTTTTTCACCGATCGGACAAACATATCCGATCGGCGAAAATTATTTGATCGGTCAAATTTCTACTGGATCTGGCAAAAAACCAAGGTTTTTTGCCGATCACTCGAACCTTGACCGGATATTTTTTCACCGATCGGACAAACATGTCCGATCGGCGAAAATTATTTGATCGGTCAAATTTCTACTGGATCTGGCAAAAAATCGAGGTTTTTTGCCGATCACTCGAACCTTGACCGGATATTTTTTCACCGATCGGACAAACATGTCCGATCGGCGAAAATTATTTGATCGGTCAAATTTCTACTGGATCTGGCAAAAAACCAAGGTTTTTTGCCGATCACTCGAACCTTGACCGGATATTTTTTCACCGATCGGACAAACATGTCGGATCGGCGAAAATTATTTGATCGGTCAAATTTCTACTGGATCTGGCAAAAAACCAAGGTTTTTTGCCGATCACTCGAACCTTGACCGGATATTTTTTCACCGATCGGACAAACTTGTCCGATCGGTAAAAATTATTCGATCGGTCAAATTTCTACTGGATCTGGCAAAAAACCGAGGTTTTTTGCCGATCACTCGAACCTTGACCGGATATTTTTTCACCGATCGGACAAACATGTCCGATCGGCGAAAATTATTTGATCGGTCAAATTTCTACTGGATCTGGCAAAAAACCAAGGTTTTTTGCCGATCACTCGAACCTTGACCGGATATTTTTTTACCGATCGGACAAACATGTCCGATCGGCGAAAATTATTTGATCGGTCAAATTTCTACTGGATCTGGCAAAAAACAAAGGTTTTTTGCCGATCACTCGAACCTTGACCGGATATTTTTTCACCGGTCGGACAAACTTGTCCGATCGATAAAAATTATTCGATCGGTCAAATTTCTACTGGATCTGGCAAAAAACCAGTGTTTTTTGCCGATCACTCGAACCTTGACCGGTTGAATTTTGACCGATCGGTCAAAATTTAACCGATCAGTCAAAATTTGTCCGATCGGACAAATTTTGACCGATCAGTCAAAATCTTTTGATCGGTCAAAATTCTACTAGATCGGTCAAAAAACCGTGTCCTTTGACCGATCACTCGATCCTTGACCGGTTGAATTTTGACCGATCGGTCGAAATTTGACCGATCGGTCAAATTTGACCGATCGGTCAAAATCTGACCGATCAATCAAAATTTACCGGTCAGTCCTTTTTTACGCTAACACGCGACAAGTTTCTTCGTGACCTTTTTTTTTCAAACAGGAAGTTGCCGTTCTTTGCACCAAATCCAAGCCAGCCAGAATGCACTCTAGCTAACTTGGAGGGGGTAACTGTGGGTACAAATTTTGGCATAAGTTTACCTACTACCACGGGACCCACCGGCCCTGCCTGGTGGGCCCACGAGGACTACCACAGGACCCACCGGCCCTGCCTGGTGGGCCCACGAGGACTACCACGGGACCCACCGGTCCTGCCTGGAGGATCCCCAGATACGGCAGCAGAAACCGCCATTTACCCCGGAATTCCCCACCAGAGAAGCCTATAAATAGCAGAGCCTTCGAATGTAAAAGGATCCAAAAAATTCTGATTTCCACTCTGAGATCTGAATTTCAGAACCAGAGCTCTGGGATTTTCAACTTCTGATCTACCATCTCTCCTTGATCTTCTTTTCTCCTTAAAAGAGATCAGAGGGTTTTCAGTGACACTCGGCCTGTCGAGGTCACTTCAACTGAAGTGTTAGTGAATTCGGGTTGCTCCCTATAGCACGGAGACGTAGGCTTCGGCTGAACTCCGAGATCACATCTCGTGTCACAATCTCTCTGATTGCATATCACTTTCTATTGACTTATCAAAAGCAATAACATCCATCAATAGATCGATCAACGATCTTCGACGTCAACTTCGACTCCAATTGACTGGTGCTGCGAGAGTCTTCGGGTCGGCACGAAGATTTTCCCCCACACAGCCCCCGAGAAAGGTCACCGCGACCTCACCCCCTGCAGCTCTATGGAAGCAGAGTGTTTAGGATCGCATCGATGATCGATCCTCTTAATCATCCTCGGGTCGTAACTGTGTTAGGTAGGCATAGTCAAAACCCAAATTGTGAGTGAGACATCGGGCAAAAGAAGCGTCGTTGAAGAGCAGAGTTTCTCCATCTCTCCCACTCCATCAGGACGCTCGTATCGACCTTCGTCAGCAAATCCATCCTATAATGACTCAAGGGGATGGTCGAGACCTCTCGATCTTACCCCTCGATCTGCACCTAGGTCGGGGACTCGGTTGCAGGGAAGGGTATTCTTCCGCTAGACCCCTCCATCGGAGCTTATTTCAATCATCCTTCCTAAAAGGCTGGAGAACCCCAACCCTCCCAAAGTTTAATTGCCTAAAGGGAGATCCGACCCTTTATATCCTGGCATTCAAGCAAGCTTTGACGCCATACAAATAAGAGAATAACATACTCTGCCGCACCTTCGCGGGTAGTCTCGATGAGCCTTCCCTCGACTGGTACCATAACCTCTGTGCCAGGTCGGTTACCTAATTCTGGGGCCTCGCATATCACTTCATGCAACACTATCAACTCAACCTCAAGCCAGAGAAGAAACTGGATTCTCTCTATCGGTTGAGAATGGGAGTCGACGAAAGCCTTCACAGCTTCACACGAAGATTTCGCAACGAGCACGCCGCTCTCTCGAGATGGCATGTTGATAACGAGGCCATCATATTGGCTTTCCAAAATGCTATTCGTTTCAATCTGCACATCTATAACGACTTCATCCGTAATCCTCCACCTTCCCTGGGTGCGATGTTTGATCGGATCCAGTGGGAGATCGAAGTTGAAGATGACCTAATCGCTCGAAAGGGACGTGAGACTAGACGGCGACTTGCCGAGAGGGAATCACCCAAGCATGCAGCCAGAGCTCACAATACAAAAGCACCGGCTCCTCTGCCAACCAAGCGATTGAGAGACGACAACCGTAGATCATCTCCTAAGGAGACGACATTCACCGATTGGACTCTCCCGATCGAGCAGATTCTTGATCAAATCCAATACTAAGAGTTTCTTCGACGGCCGAATCCACTGCAACTAGATACCAAGGTTACTGCTGACATATCTGTCTACTATAATTTTCATCGTAGCCATGGTCATCCTACCGGTCGATGCTACCGACTAAAGTATCACTTAGAAGACCTGCTGCGTGAAGGCCACCTCCTGGAGTTCGTCAAAAGCTGGTGAGATAGACGCCAACCTTCTTCCAGGAAGGGGAAAGAAGCTTGTTGGATCCACCAAATCTCTACCAAGCCATCACCTATCGTCGTGCAAGCCAACATCTTCAGCATCCACGGAGCATTGCACAACCAAATGCTTACCAGGAAAGAGGTCGACTGGCAAGTGCGACGTATTTTCAATGTTCACTCCGCAGTGAATAAAGAAGATACGTGGGTTGAAAAACCCGTCAAAGGCCTAGCGTGGCCATCGATCATCTTCAACGACTCTTGTGGGTGCAAATTTTGACCAAAAACTTCACAAACAGCGGGACCCACCAGCCCTACCTGGGGGGTCCACCGAGATGACAGTGGGACCCACCGGCCCTGCCTGGGGGGTTCCCAGAGGTGCCAGCGGGACCCACCAGCCCTGCCTGGGGGGGGTCCCCAGAGAGCACAGCGGTACCCACCAGCCCCGCCTGGGGGGTCCCCAAAGACGACAGCAGGACTCGCCAGCTCCGCCCGGGGGGTCCACGCAGACGACAGTGGGACCCGCTAGCTCCGCCTGGGGGGGTCCACACAGACGACAGCGGGACCCACAAGCTCCGCCTAGGGGGTCCACCGAGAAGATAGCGGGACCCACCGGCCCTGCCTGGGGGTCCCCAGAGATGACAGCGGGACCCACCGGCCCTGTCTGGGGGTCCCCAGAGACCACAACAGGACCCACCAGCCCCGCCTGGGGGGGTCCCCAAAGATGAGACCCACCAGCTCCACCTGGGGGGTCCACGCAGACGACAGCGGGACTCGCCAGCTCTGCCTGGGGGGTCCATACAGACGATAGCGGGATCCACCAGCTCTGCCTGGGGGGTCCACAGAGACGACAGCGGTACCCACCAGCTCCGCTTGGGGGGTCTACAGTGATGACGATAGGACCCACCAGCCCTACATGGAGGATCCCCAGATACGATGATAGAAACCGCCATTTGCCCTGGTTTTCTTTCCCAAGATTTCTATAAATAGCAGACTCTTCAAGTGTAAAAGAGGGATCAAATCTCTAATTACAGAATCAAACTTTCAAAAATCTCAGAGCTCTGACTCCTTAAGTGCTATGAAATCCTAACCTTTCGATATTCCATTTACTTCGATCTTCTTTTCGAAGAGATCAGTGACACTCAGCCTGTCGAGGTCACTTCGAGCAAAGTGTTAGTGAATTCGGGGTGCTCCCTATAGCTCGAAGATGTAGGTTTTGGCTAAACTCCGAGATCACATCTCGTGTCAACCTCTACTCTTTCTTCTAATTCAAAGTTAGCACTCGAAGGCATCGACCTCCAAACCTGCAGACTATATTCACATTCGATCAGACATTCAACTCGACTTGATTGACTGGTTGGGCAGAGTCTTCGGGTCAGCACGAAGATCATCCCCCATAACTCCGACCTCCAAGGAGTCCATACTCCACATCGGGATCCCCTGGTCCTGCGGCTCATCATCGACGGGAGCGCCGTCAACCGCATTCTTATCGACATGGGAAGCTTGATCGATATCATGTTCTCAGATTACTTCAAGAGTCTGGGACACAAGTATTCAAGCCTCGAAGTTGTCCCGATCATGATCACGGGCTTCAACGGTGAGAAAAGCATGACCATGGGCGAATCGAGATTCACCCTGGACCTAAGCTGGGAGACTCGAGTCTCTGTAAGGTTCGCCATAGTTGAAGGGACGTCCAACTACAACATCATACTCAAGCGGCCATTCCTCCACCAGATCAGCGCCATCTCCTCTTTCTATCATTAACTCCTCAAGTTTGCAATGGGAGAGGGCATTATCTGCATCCGAGGCCATCAACAGACAGGGTAATCTTGTGAAGCAGCTGTGACAAAGATAGGTCATCGAGTAGATCTGGCACTACAAAGCGTCCGAGAGATAAAGTTGGCCTTTCTTCAAGTTAGCAACTAAAGGAGCTCCCACTATTTGAACCTCCATCAATCGAGTGGGAGGCTTTACCTTCAATCGAAGAAATCGTTCAAGTGAACATCAGCAGTGGCAATCTCCCATGAGAGACATTCATCGATACCGGTCTCAGCGACGCAGAAGCGCTAGAAATGGTATCCTTCCTTCAGTCCAACATTGACGTCTTCGCTTGGTGTTTCGAAGATATGCCCAGGATCAATCCGGATGACGCATGTCATTGACTTGCCATCAAAGAAGGAGCAGAACCCGTCAAGCAAAAACCCCGGGCAGTCCGACCAGAACGTCAAACTACTGTGCAAGAGGAGATCAACAAGTTGCTCGTGGCAGGCTTCATCCGTGAAGTAGAGTACCCAACTTGGATATCCAATATCGTTGTAGTTCCTAAAAAGAATGGAATGATTAGGGTCTGCATCGACTTTACCAACCTCAATAAGGTGTGCCCCAAAGACTCATTCCCCATGCCGAGGATAGACAGACTCATCGACGCTACTGCTGGCCACGAGCTCCTATCCTTCATGGATGGGTACTCCGGGTATAACCAAATTCCTCTACATCCGGACATTTAGGAGAAGACATGCTTCGTGACAGTCAGAGGCATCTACTGCTACAATGTTATGTCATTCGGCCTCAAGAACGCTGGATCAACCTATCAAAGGCTAGTCACGAAGATGTTTGAAGAACAAATCGGCTGTAACGTCGAAGTCTATGTTGACGATCTTCTCACCAAGATCTCCTATCATGAGAGCCATCTCTCCGATCTGGCATAAATATTTCAAATCCTCCAAAAATTCCGCATGAAGCTCAATCCAGCCAAGTGTGCCTTCGGAGTTCAATCGGGTAAATTCCTGGGTCATCTAGTGACCAGAAGGGCATCGAAGCAAACCCCGACCAAATTCTAGCAATCCTCAAATGCCCTCACCTACCAATCGGAAGGAGGTGCAGCGCCTTACAGGAAGATTAGCAGCTCTTAACCGGTTCATCTCTAAGTCTTCCGACAAGTGCAAACCACTCTTCAACAAGTTACGAAAGGCAGACACCTCCGGATGGAATTCAACCTGTGACCAAGCCTTCCAGAGCATCAAGAATTACCTCACACAGGCTCCTATCTTAACAGCTCCACTTGCAAAAGAAGATCTCTGGCTCTATCTCTCCATCACTGACTAAGCTATCAGCGTAGTCCTGGTCAGTAGAAGAGAAGGCATTGAATGTCCAGTCTACTACATCAGCCATACCCTACTACCGGTAGAGAGTCGCTATTCAATGATCAAAAAGGTTACACTGGCCTTGCTTACGGCATCACAATGTCTCTAACCCTACTTCGTCTCTCACTCGATAACGGTTGTCTCAGAGCACCCACTCAAAGGCATCCTCGATAAGGCAGGTCGAGCAGGTCGAATGACAAAATGGATAATCGAGATGAGTGCTCTTGGGATTCAGTTCGAACCTTGTGCTTCTCTCAAAGGGCAAGTAGTTGCTGATTTCCTTGCCGACTTCCCCGTGGAGGATCCAATCACCAGGGAGGAAGATGTCAAAATGCATCTCAATGACGGTGACGAACCTCTATTCAATCTCGTTCCAAAGACTCTCAATCCGAGCCTTGAGGCTCCCACTACTTCGTCAACTCGATGGAAACTCTACACTGATGGGGCTTCGAGTGTGATCGGTTCGGGAATTGGGATAGTCTTAATATCCCCAGCTTGATCATCTTCAAAAGGCTATTCTCCTCGGATTTAACGCTACCAACAACGAAGCCGAGTATGAAGCACTTATCTCCGGATTGGAGATTACCGAATCCCTGGGGGTAAGCCATCTCACTATCCATAGCGACTCCCAACTAATAATCAGACAGATCAACGGGGAGTACACGGCACGAGAAGAGAGGATGCAACATTATCTAGCTCTGGTGTGGTATCACCAACAATGTTTCACTAGCATCGAATTCATCCAAATCCCAAGAGCCAAAAATCGAGAGGCCGACACTCTAGCTAATGCTGCCTCAGTGCTTGGAGACTCACTCGGAGAAAGCCTAATTCAAGAGTCACCCAAAACTGCCATTGAGCAACAAGTTGTTGCCATGACTAAAGAATCTGGGGGTTGGAGACAGCCAACCTCCGATCTTACTGTGGCACACGAACCTGCAGATGGGAGACAGCCAATCTTTGACTTCTTCAAGCAAGGTAAAATGCCAGAAGTTCTTATCCAAGCCAGAAAATTCCAAATGAAACTCCCCGTGCTATAGTCTCCTAGAAGCAGATCTCTACTTCATATCACATAGTGGGATATTACTCAAATGTGTTGGTCTCCTGCAAGCGAAGGCGATCCTAACCGACATTCACTTCAGAGCCTGTGGGAATCATTCGGGTGGAAGATCTCTCGAAACCAAAACAAAACTTCAAGGCTACTATTGGCCGACCATGGCTAAGGATGCTCGCCAGTTCGTTCAAAGGTGCAAGTTTTGTCAATGACACACCCAAGCCATCCATCTCCCGGCAGATGACCTCCACCCATTGACAAGTCCCTAGCCCTTTCACCAATAGGGGTTAGACTTCTTGGCTCCTTTCCCACCATCACCAAGCAAGAAGAAGTATTTATTGCTGGCCACATATTACTTCACCAAGTGGGTGGAAGCGGTGCCACTCTTTCGGGAAACTGATAATGAAGTCACCAAGTTCATCAGATATAACATCTTCTCCAGGTTTGGCACACCCCAAGTCCTAATTGCTGACAATGGAGCTCAATTCGATTTCGATAAGTTCCGGGAATTCTATCTAAACCACAGAATCAAACTGTTCTACTCAATACTGAGGTATCCTCAATGCAATGGTCAAGTTGAAGCCTCTAACAGAGCTATCCTCGATCTACTCAAGAAGAAACTAGGTGACAAGAAGGATTATGCGAGAAGATCGTACCAGAGGTCTTGTGGGACTATCGAACTACTCTAAGATGATCGACTGGATTTTCTTACTTTTGCCTAACCTACGGATCGGAAGCAGGTCTCCTAACGGAGGCCATCTCCAACACTCTGAAGACCAGAGCCATCGAAGAAGGGGTTAACGATGAACTTCGGGCCGATAACCTCGATTTCTTTGAAGAAATATGGATCAGGCAACCATCCGCATTGTTAATTACCAACAGAAGATCAAACGAGCTTACGATCAGAAGATCAGCATAAGACAGTTCCCGGTTGGAAGCCTAGTCCTCAGGGTAGTCTTCTCTTACACGAGGGAACGAGGCAGTGGAAAACTAGCTCCCAACTAGGAAGGACCCTACATCATCGAATCAAAGGGAGACAAAGGATCCTATTGCCTAATCTCGCCAGAAGGAGATAGGCTACTATGAGCTTGGAATGCTAGACATCTCAAAACGTTCTACCCTTGATGTAAACTCTGTATTGAATGAAGACTAGTTTCGATTTCAATCTTGTTCGTTCCAATTCTAGGCGCTCACATAACCACAAATAGTTTTGAGTTGTGAGACAGCACAACTCTTAACTGGCAGATCGGTTAACAAGTTTGGGAGTTCATGTTACGACCCGACCCCTTACAGGTAGATATTAAACAGTTTTCAGTTGTGAGACAGCATAACTCTTGACTACTAAATCGGTTAACAAGTTTGGGAGTTCGTGTTGCGACATGACCCCTTACAGGCAGATGTTAAACGGTTTTGAGTTATGAGATAGTACAACTCTTAACTACTAAATCGGCTAACAAGTTTGGGAGTTCGTGTTGCGATACGACCCCTTACAGGCAGATGTTAATTGGTTTTGAGTTGTGAGACAGCACAACTCTTAATTACTAAATCAGTTAACAACTTTGGGAGTTCGTGTTGTGACATGACCCTTTACAAGCATATCTATATAATAAGCTACAGTTTTGTGGGGGGTACAAACAACGGTCAGGATCAGTTTTTGAGAGGGGGATAGAATAAAGGGATGAGATAAATTGATGTTAGGGCGAGTGAGAATCATCTAAGGAGAGGGGAACGGTTAAGATTGAATCAAGTTGAAATATGGGGATGAAATTAAGTGGAGGAAGTAATAAATTGGTGAAGGATCTTATTGTAAAAAAAAAAATTATTAATCGTTTAAAGGGTTTTTATGTAAAAAAATAGAAACATGTAAGGTAAGTGGTCCCCCTCCCCTATAATTTCTTTTCCGTCCAGCTATTGCAAAAAAAATCATCACAGCTGTCGGTTTCTGTCTGTCTCTCTCTCTCTCTCATGTCTGGTCTATCTCTTTCTGTCTCTCTCTCTCTCTCTCTCCGTTTATCTCTCACAGGACTCAGCCTGGTACCATGACCCATAACCCCGACCGACGGAGAGAGAGAGGAGGCCCCAACTGAGATCCGACCAGCGGAGAGAGAGGAGCCCGGCATCGTGACCCACGACCCCGACCGTCGGAGAAAGAGAGAGGAGCCCGACCCCAGCCGAGATCCGACCGGCGAGCACAGCCCCGATCGACGAGCCCGGCAATGCGACCCAGATTCAACCGGCCGGAGAGAGTAAAGAGAGAGGAGCTCGGCCCTAACCGAGATCCGACCGGTGGAGAGAGCGAGAGGAGCACAGCCCCGACCTACGAGCTCGGCAACGCGACCCAGATCCAATCGGCCGGAGAGAGTAGCCCGGCACCGCGACCCACGACCCCGACCGAGATCCGACCGGCGGGGGTGTTCGTCGCCGGCGGGGTCACAGCGACCTCCGGGACGGACCCTGAGCACTAAGGCGATTCATCAACACCGACCTCGCCGCCCTCATAGAGCTCTGTAGTTTTTTTTTTTATTGAAATGTTTTTTTTTTCCGGTTCAGGGCTCATCAGAAGAAGAAGTGAGGAGGGGGAAAGAGAGGAGGGGGGAGGAAGAAGGTCAGTTGGAGGGACGGAGAGAGGAGGAGGAGGATGAGCAGTGGAGGTGGGGGAGCTAGCAGAAACGGAGGAACTGGAGTTGGGGAGGTAGCAGAGGAGGAGATGGAGGAGTTGCGGGTGGGGGAGGTAGCAGAGGAGGACCTAGGGGGGATAGCCGGAGTTGTGGAGGAAGGGAAAGAGAAGGTGGAGTTCTTGGGGGGTTTGGCCGGAAGTGGGGTGGGTCGGGGTTGCAGTGGAAGTGGGATAGGAAGAGTTGATGGCGGCCGGTACAGTTCATGGAGGTGAGGGGTAGTTGCACTTGATCAAGCTCCAGCGCCGTCGACAGTCAATCGCCCGGCCAATTGCCCGGACACCCGGCGACCCTATGCTCCCCATCCTCCGATTCGATTTTCCCTCTGATCTCCGGCATCGCCAACAGCCAAGGTGGAAGACGACCCCCTTCCTTCTCTCTCTCTCTCTCTTTCTCTCTCTCTCTCTCTCTCTCTCTCTCTCTCTCGGTTTGCTGCAGAAGAACTATTTAATTACCACAGTTAGCTGGGGGTAAAATAAAAAAACTTTTGTTTTTTTTCAAAGCACAGTAAATATGTTTTTTTTGATGTAATATATATTATGTTTTTATTTCATTGTCAAAATGTGCATGCCTCATCCAGCTTCATAAGCAATGAGAATCCACCCACTAAGAGGAGGAAGTTTGACATAAGTCCTTTTTAGGAGAACTTTGACACAAGTCCTTTTTGAGAGATGACTTTTAGTTGTAGGACACATTAATTTCAAAATATAACTCAAGTCCCTGCCGACGAGTATATACTTTTTCTAAAGACGAATATATACTCTATGTGTACTTATAATTGAGTGGAATTGGTTATATTTCTATGTGTTTAAGAATTGCTTTTATTTTTTGGATACGGGAAAAGTGTGATGTAAACATAACTCCGGGCCTATGGTGCCATCTCTCTAAATTCATTTCTCCTTTCACTCTTTAAAAAAAAAAAAATATTTTGTTTTTTTTGCTTGGACAGACAAATTTACCCAATTTAAGACCATGCAGTTTTATATGAATTCTTTAATTTTTCACTTGAGATATATGGCAAGTGGAGCCAACACAGTGCACGGCATATTATTCGTGAATTCTATTTGTTTTTTTTGCTGGACTGGTCAGGCGGTCGCTTGATCATTTGGTATGATTCACAATATGCTGCACTTCACTATCCTCAGAATTTTCAAGTTATGGCTCTCCATCAGTGCTAAAACTGTAATCTGTTGTTTGTTTTGAGTACTTCGAGTACCCGGTGGCACTGGAAAACTGTTTATTTGTTATTTAAGGTCTCATTACTTTGAGTACTTCGAGTACCCGGTGCCATTGGAAGACTGCACGAGTATCCGGTGAGACTTCAGTTCTTTGTATGGTTTCAAAGAACTGAAGCCTCACCGGTAATGGATATTGTAAGAAAACTGCATTCATTTCTGGAAGTGGAACTATGAAGTCTATGTGCTTACATTTATCTAAGTAAAAAAGAGTTACATATAAACAATTGCCTTTTCTTGCTCATTTTTGCTACAACACCCCCTTCTCTTCCTCCTCCCCGATCATCGGAAAAAAGAAAAAAAAAGAAAGAAAAAAAGGGGAAAATGTAAGTATTAATTGGAGGCTGAAGGCAGCCTCCAAAATGTCTTGGTTGCCACGAGAATTCTCTCCCCGCCCTGAGATTCGGGATCGCTCTCATGCACCTCGACCGTCCACCGCATTGCACGAGCAATGTGGCCCACCTTCTCGACGACCTCCGGCGAGTCCCACACCACGACAGTTCCTTCCGGACGCAGCATCCGATCCATCTCCACCATCAGATCAACAAGGTGACACCTGCCACCCAAGTAAACAAAATAGACCGGTATGATGAATTAGGTATTCTGAAGGGCAGTTTGTGATGATTTTATCGAGCTACTCCACGTACAGTCAACATTACGAGATCGGTAATGGATGTTGTGTTTTGCCACCCTTGAAATATTGTTATTTATCTAAAAATAGTGTTCTCGCCCTCGAAGTCTTTTGCCACCCTTGAAATATTTTTTTGCCACCCTCGAAATAATTTCACCTGCCTCGAAATATTGTCCTCGCCCTCGAAATCTTTTGCGTGCCGACAGGCACGGGCATTACTAGTGTTAAATGGTTTTGAGTTGTGAGACAACACAACTCTTAATTACTAAATTGGTTAACAGGTTTGGGAGTTCGTGCTGCGACACGACCCCTTACAGGCAGATGTTAAACGGTTTTGAGTTGTGAGACAACACAACTCGTAACTAGTAAATTGATTAACAAGTGGGTGTTCGTGTTGCGACATGACCCCTTATAGGCAGATGTTAAATAGTTTTGAGCTGTGAGATAGCACAACTCTTAACTGCTAAATCAATCAACAAGTTTGGGTATTCATGTTGCGACATGACCCCTAGCAGGAAGAGGTTAAACACTCATTCAACCATTCCATTCAAAACATTAGCATCCATAATATTCAACACAAAAGAGACATTCTATTTCAAACATCCAAAACAAGTCTTCTATTACTTAAATTTTGCAGATACAAGCAAGTTTTGTAGATACAGAAAAAGAGAGAGTACATCAAGGTTTCGCTACACTCTGAGCGCGCGACTTATCTCCTGCGGATCCCCCACGAGCCTTGCTCACCGTAGACACCTTGGAAGAATGGGTGCCGCTAGCGTGAGCCTGTTTGAGGGCTTCCATCGCTTTCTCTGCAGTTGACTTGTAGCTCTCCATATCAACGCACATCTGCTCAAGTTCCCACGCATGGGCCTCTTCCTTGGAAACAAGCTCTACCTTCAACTCCTTTATTTCCATCACTCGGTTATAGGCAGAAGTCTCCACTTTGAAGAACCTGTTCTTCAAGTCATGAAGCTCCTTACCCAAACCGACATTGTGGGCTTGCAGGTTATTCTTCTCACACTCCCCATTGAGAACAACCATCTGACTAGCGGATAACGTTGTAGCCAGCTTCTTCTTCTTATCGTTGGCCGCCTCTAGGAGAGCGTTCAAATGTGCAACCTCAGCCGAAGCCTCCCGCTCACCGGCCTTCCTGAAGAGCCTGTTGTTCATCTTCAGCAAGGCTGACATCTGCCAATAACAAAAAACAAGTCAGAAGCAGTATATTAAAGGATTATGATTCACAGCCAAAGTCAAAGTCGATGCACTCACTACAACTTCGAGCCTGTTGAAGGCTTCTTCCAGGGACGCGTCCAGAAGATTGCATAACTTCCTTAGAGTCCCCGTTGGGTGGTTTATATCCACCTCTCCAAAATTTCGCATCACGGGATGAGGGCCGGCAGGTACATCTGCAAACAAACAAAGACTCAGACATTCAAATTTCAAATGCAACGGAGGACAAGGATAGGGTTACCATACACTTACCTGTGGAGGCCCCCCGGGAAGTTTCTGCCAATCCTTTCCCCCGATCGGAGCTTTTTACCCTGGGAGTAGATCTCTCCTTCATAGGGGACGTGATCGGGATCGGTTGGGGCATCTCCCTCTCCTCCTGACTTCCCCCCCTTTTTCGTGGGGGAAGGAACGTTATGAGGAGGAGAGACTTCCCCTCCCTCGAACCGCTCATCTGTCCCCTGAAGGAAGGTAGATACGAGCACAGCGGTCTCCTCCGCCATCTTGGCCGCAGTGCTTCACGACGTAGGTCTCGGCTACTCGACCTCAATCCCCCCGCTCGTCGAGGCCCGTCCTGTGGAAGCCTCGCCTTGACGAAGACCCCTCGGTGGCATCTGTGCGAGGGGCGTTGGGTTGCTAACATCCACATCGCTCCCCGAATACCTGACCCTGATGCGTGTGGGGCGCTTTAGGGTCTCAAAATGATAGGTGGAAGACACCTTCTTGCCGTCGTCCACCATGTCCAAATCATCCTCCATTCGACGGGTCTTAGCCTCGTCGATAGGAGGGACCTGGCCAGCCCCGAGCGGAGTGGGGGGAACCTCATTACCTCCTTCCTACTCCTCCTCTTCTTCTTCTTCTTCACCTCCATCTTCTTCCTCTTGTTCTTCTTCTTCCTCCTCTTCTTCCTCCTTTTCCTCCTTTTCTTCCTCCTCCTCCTCCTCCTCCTCCTCTACCTTCTCCACCTCCAACACTTTTCTTTTTTTGACCTGGCCCCACCCGGTCACCACTACCTTCTCTTCAATCAGGCCTGAGCACCACCTCGCCCCGTAAACCATCTTCTCGGCCCTAATATATCTGACCAACCTGCCCGATTCGGGATCCTCCTCATAATCACAGTACAAGGCATCGTTATCTTCATATTTGGCCTACAGCTTGTGCATCAAATTAGTGTTGCCGTGTCAGACCGGGCAGTTCAAAAATTGCTTCAATGACCAGGTGCTGCACGTCAACTCCATAAATAGATTGTCAATGGCCCCGACCCGATTGGATAACCAACACAGATCCCCTCCAGGGGCGTATCTCTCAACCTCCTTGTGTACCTGCGTACGAAGCGTCTCAGGCATAGAAAAGGGAGTCCACGCCCTCGAGACTGAGATGGGCCAGTCCGTATAGAGCTTGTCGGAGGGAACCATGTCAGTGATCGAGCGAAGGGTAGAGAAGCCGTGCAGATTGAAGAAGGGGCTATCTTTCCTCGAAACCCATTTGTAATGGTAGAAGAAGTACCCCAACTCGATCCGGGCATTCTCACTTTCAGGGATATTAGAGTAACATGCTCTAAGCTTCTTCTGGTGGTCAGACTCCACCCTGCAGAAAGCATAGAGGATTCTCCAAGCATTCCCAGTTAGCAGCCCGGAACAAAGGCCAGAAGTATTCAACACTCGAGCAGCGAACAGCAACAGAGGTAGACGCAACCCGCAGTTCAGCTGACCGATCATCACGATCATCCCCAAGACCTGCTCCTTGCTGGCCACCTCAGTGTAGACGGATCAGTTATCGATACCGAAGGCAGCTTGCACCCCAACAAGGGCTGGGCGATGGATACCTTTAGTGAAGAAACTAAGCAGCTTCTCCCACTTGGCCCTCTTGGCGTCAGTAGCCTTCTTGCCAAGCCCATACTCAAACACTGGCTCCTCTGCCAATGGCCTCAGCGACCCTAGTACAAACTCCACCTTGGGGATATACTCCAGCTTGGAAGGCGCAGAAGCAAACCCCACACCCAGATGTCTCTTACCGAGAACACCAAGAGTTCCCTTGGCCTTGCCCTTCCCGGCGATCTTTGGCGACGAAAACTCAGCCCTCGCCTTCCCCTTTTGCGAGGCCCTCATCTTTGGTGGAACTATGTTCTTTGTACAACTTGCAGATGCCATTACGACCGATCGGAGGAACAAAGAGAGCATAGAAGTGAGAATTCGGGAGCAAAAGCTATGGACTCAAAAAATTTTTGAGTGTGTGAGAAAAAATGAACTTCGGGGCGAGACTTATAAACCTCGAAAAAGTTGGCAGGAAAGCCAGAGTGCCACGTGGCATCTCAAGAGAGATGCACTGTCTCTTCAAAAGTGACATATGACATCTAACCAGGCAAAGCGTCGGGCTAGGCGAAACGTCAATCCAGGCGAAACTCCAACTCCACTTCATTAGTTTGACAGGCAGACGATCGGGTGGTTTTTCAAAGGATCTGGCAAAAAATGATGCTTTTTGCCGGATCGCCTCAACCTCCACTGGTTGAAATTGTCCGAACGGTCAAACTTGTCCGATCGGGCAATTTTGATCGATCGCCTTACAAGACTTCTCCCATTCGACAGGCAGACGATCGGGCAGTTTTCCAAAGGATCTAGCAAAAAATGATGTTTTTTGCCCGATCGCCTCAACCTCCACCGGTTGAAATTGTCCGAATGGTCAAACTTGTCTGATCGGGTAATTTTGACCGATCGCCTTACAAGACTTTGCCCGTTCGACAAGCAGACGATCAGGCGGTTTTCCAAAGGATCTAGCAAAAAATGATGTTTTTTGCCCGATCGCCTCAACCTCCACCGGTTGAAATTGTCCGAACGGTCAAACTTGTCCGATCGGGCAATTTTGACCGATCGCCTTACAAGACTTCGCCCATTCGACAGGCAGACGATCGGGCGGTTTCCAAAGGATCTGGCAAAAAATGATGTTTTTTGCCCGATCACCTCAACCTCCACCGGTTGAAATTGTCCGAATGGTCAAACTTGTCTGATCGGGCAATTTTGATCGATCGCCTTGCAAGACTTCGCCCGTTCGATAGGCAGATGATCGGACGGTTTTCCAAAGGATCCGGCAAAAAATGATATTTTTTGCCCGATCGCCTCAACCTCCACCGGTTGAAATTATCCGAACGGTCAAACTTGTCCGATCGGGCAATTTTGACCGATCGCCTTACAAGACTTCGTTCGTTCGACAGGCAGATGATCGGGCGGTTTTCTAAAGGATCTAGCAAAAAATGATGTTTTTTGCTTGATTGCCTCAACCTCCACCAGTTGAAATTGTCAGAATGGTCAAACTTGTCCGATCGGGCAATTTTGATCGATCGCCTTGCAAGATTTCGCCCGTTCAATAGGCAGACGATCTGGCGGTTTTCCAAAGGATCTGGCAAAAAATGATGTTTTTAGCCCGATCGCCTTAACCTCCACTGGTTGAAATTGTCCGAATGGTCAAATTGTCCGATCGGGCAATTTTGACCGATCGCCTTGCAAAACTTCGCCTGTTCAGTAAGTATACGATCGGGCAATTTTTTGAAGGATCAGGTAAAAACCATGGTTTTTTGCCCGATCGCCTCAACCTCCACCGGTTGAATTTGACCAAGCGGTCAAAACTGTCCGATCAGACTATTTTGACCTATCGGACAAGTTCGATCGATCGGTCGATTTTCGAAAGTATCGGGCAAAAATATAGTTTTTTACTCGATCACCTCAACCTCTGCCGGTTGAATTTGACCGATCGGTCAAAACTGTCCAATAGTACATTCTTGACCGATCAGACAGGTTCGACCGATCGGTTGATTTCACAAAGTATCGGGCAAAAAACATAGTTTTTTGCCCGATTGCCTCAACCTCTACTTGTTGAATTTGACCGATCGGTCAAAACTGTTCGATCGGACAATTTTGACCGATCGGACAAATCCGATCGATCGGCCGATTTTACAAAGGATCGGGCAAAAAACTATGTTTTTTGCCCGATCGCCTCAACCTCTACCGGTTGAATTTGACCGATCGGTCAAAACTGTCCGATCGGATAATTTTGACCGATCGGACAAGTTCGACCGATTGGTCAATTTTACAAAGGATATGGCAAAAAAAACAAGGTCTTTTACCCGATCAACCCAAATTGAATTTGACCGATCGGTCAAATTTTATTGATCGGACAAATTTAACCGATCGGTCAAACTTGACCGATCGATAAAATTTAACTGATCGGTCAGATTTGACCGAACGAACGAATTTGACTTATCGACTGTAGATCGATCTATCAACAAGTTTTTCTTCTTTGTAGACGCTAGAGTCCTACGAAAGCCCACTGACACATACCCTAGGCAAGGGGTTTGTTCTTTGCACCTAAATTCCAAGTCAGCCAAGCTAGCCTCTTGCTAACTTGGAGGGAGTAACTGTGGGTGCAAATTTTGACCAGAAGCCTCACAAACAACGAGACCCACCAGCCCTGCCCGGAGGGTCCACAGAGACGACAGCGAGACCTACCAGCCCTGCCTGAGGGGTCCTCAGAGACGACAGCGGGACCCACCAGCCTACGTGGGGGTCCACGAAAACGACATCGGGACCCACCAGCCCTGCCTGGGGGGTCCACCGAGACGACAGCGGGACCTACCAGCCCTGCCTGGGGGGTCCACAGAGACGACAGTGGGACTCACCAGCCCTGCCTGGGGGGTCCACAGAGACGACAACGGAACCCACTAGCCCAGCCTAGAGGATCCACAGAGACGATAGCGAGGCCCACCAGCCCAGCCTGGGGGGTCCACAGAAACGACAGCGGGACCCACCAACCCAGCCTGGGGGGTCCACAGAGATGACAGCGAGACCCACCAGCCCTGCCTGGGGAGTCCTCGGATATGACAGCAAAAACTGCAATTTACCCTAGTTTTCCTCCCAGAGTTCTATAAATAATAGACCATACAACTGTAACAAGATCGAATCTCTGACTATAGAATCAGACTTTCAAAAACCCAGAGCTCTGACCTTCTTACCTTTCAATCTTCTTTTTAGAAGAGAGACTAGGGACACTCGGCCTGTCGAGGTCACTTCAATCCAAGTGTTAGTGAATTCGGGTTGCTCCTTATAGCAAAGAGACGTAGGCTTCGGCTGAACTCCGAGATCACATCTTGTGTCAACAGTCTTTCGATATTCAGAAAGTTCAACTCAAAGACATCGATATCCAAACCTTCAAACTAGATAAACGTTTGATCAGACCTTCGACTTAACTCGATTGACTGGTTGGGCGGAGTCTTCAGGTCGGCACGAAAATCATCCCCCACACCCGCAGCCCTGCCTGGGGCCAGTTTGGTAAATCTGCCCTGTATATTTACCAAAACCCCAGATATACCTGGGAACAGTCTCAAAATATTCTCCACAAACTAAACCACTATATATAGCCAACCCTGTAAATATTTCATATCCAGAATTCCAGACCAAATACTATTTTCTGTTTTCCAGAGCTCCTCGAGCTTTCTGGTTTTCAGACTCCCTACGAGATTATTCCACCCTCTGTCTATTTGTAAAAAGCACTCCTCGGCCTGTTGAGAGTAGCTCTACTTTTAACCCATAGATAGTGGATTCAAAGGTTGCGTCTTACCGCACAGAGACGTAGGATTCGACCGAAGTTCGTCATTACATCTTGTGTCAATTTTTCTCTCTTTTTCTCTCTACTCTATAGCGCTTGAATGACAGCTCAGCACTTGACAGCTCAGTGCTTTGAAGCGCCACATCCCGAAGGATAAAACCTTCAATCGATTGTTGGAGGGGTACTACGTACGATGGCCGAACCCCCCCCCCCCCCCCCCAATACTACGTGTACTACTTGTAGAAACCTGATAAATGAGGTTGGTTCAAGACGTAGTCCACCAAGTTCTTACGGATGTAAAAAACTGTACTAAGTAGAGGTTAAAACCGAAAGGAATCTACACCAACTGCGTAGTTAAGGAATCCAGCAAAGTCTTTTTATTTTATATTTTGAATATTTTATTGATTATTTAATATTTGGTGGCTTTAAGCACAAGTAGGGGATTGTTGGGTGTGTGTTTGAAAACCACACAAAACCCATATTGGATTTAGTCCCATATAGGTAAGGGAAAAACCCATTTACCAACTTAAAAGGGATTCCCTCCTTTCCCCTCGTAGTTGAGCATAGAGGTGGGGCTGCACCACACAATACACGTGTGCGTGCATGCCGGGCCTGGGCTGGGCGGCGCGTGTGTGTGCGCTCGCAGACCCGGACACGATAACACATTCGAAATGGTTTATTCCACACATATCTTATTTTTATTTTTGCTTTTAAACCCTCCATTATATTTATTATATTTTATTTGGGCCACTAGTCGTTACACGAGAGTGCTGCCTGCTAGCCGTTACAGCAAGCTTTATGCGAGCTATATCATGCGGAGTAAATGAGCTTGATCGTAGCTGTGGTGGAAGATTTCGGACGTCGTATGTAACCCCCTCCAACAGTCGATTGAATGGTTGAATCTTTGAGATGTGGCGCACTGTGGAGTGCTGAGTTGTTGAATGCTAATATGTCATATACTCAGGCACTGTTGTAATAGAGAGACAAAGAAGGATAAAGAGAGAGAGAGAGAGAGAGAGAGAGAGAGATAGGGTGTGATGACGGAGTTCAGCCGAAGCCTACGTCTTCGTGCGGTAAGATGCAACCTTTGAATCCACTAATTAACTTTGAGAAAATAGAGCTACTCTTGACAGACCGATGACTGGTTATTACAAGTAGACAGAGGGTGGAGAAGGCTTAAGAGTCTGAAGACTTGAAGGCTCTGGGAGCTCTGGAAAACAAAAAGTGGAGTTAGGAATAATGAAAATCGGATCTGGAATATTTGTCGGGTCTACTATATATAGAGGTTTGGAAAAATCCTGGGAATATTCCTAAGAATATTTAGGATTTTGGTAAATATTTGGGGGATTTACTAGACCCTGGATGGCATGTGCAGGCTCCAAGCAGGGTTGCGGGTCCCATTGTCATTTTTAGGGGCCTCAGATAGGGCTACGGGTCCCACTATCATCTTCGTTGGCCCTAGACAGGGCTGCAGGTCCTACTATTGTCTTCATGGACCCTAGGTAGGGCTATTGGTCCTATGATAGTCTTTGTAGGCCCCATGTAGGGCTATGGGTCCCACTGTCATCTTCATGAACCCCAGACAGGGGTGCGGGTCCCATAATCATCTTTATATGCCTCAGACAGGACTGTGGATCCCACTATCAAGTGTTGGCCAGATTTTGCACCCACAGTTACCCCCTTCTAGCTATGCAGGTGATAACCTAGTTGGTTGGGACTCTATGGTGCAAAAACTAGTTTGTTGATGTCGAGGCAGCTTGAGGGGTGTTGAAAAGAATTGGCCGACCCCCTGCTAAGGGCCGACCAAAGTTCATCTGCCGACTCGCTGTCTGGGGCTGACCGCCGCGTCTACCGACCCCCTGCCAAGGGCCGACCAAAGTTTCGTCGGCTAGCCTATTGCCTAGGGCCAACCATAGCGTCTGCAACCCCCTACCAAGGGCCGACTAAAGTATCATCAGCCAGCCCGTTGTTTGGCGTTAACCGTAGCATTTACCAACCCCCTGCTAAGGGCCAACTAAAGTTTTGTTGACTAGCCCGTTGTTTGGGGCCAACCGTAGCGTCTGCTGACCCCCTACCAAGAGCCAACCAAAGTTGTGTCTGCCGACCTGTTGTCCAGGGCTGACCCGTCGAGCGAAGAGTCCTGAGTACAGAGGACAGAATGTCGGTCTCTGGGGGTCAAGGGATATTGGCCTCATGCCTAGAGTGATCAGCTTTAGAGGGGCTGTCTGGGGCTGATAAGGTGTATCAGCTTCGATTCTGAGCTGATTGGTCCTAGAGGGACTGTTTGGGGCCGATAGGATGTATCGACCTCTGAAGGCCGATGGGGATATCGGTTTTAGGATGCTGATAGGGTGCTAGAGGTTTATCGGTACCAAAGTTTTGATAATCGAACTCAGAAAGGCCTTCTGAGGCCGATTACTTAAGAAATAAGGCCGATAGGGATATCGACCTTTGGAGGCCGATAGGGGTATCAGCCTCTGGAGGCCGATAGGGTGCTATAGCCTTATCGGCCTCAAAGTTTTGGTGAATAGCCTCAGAAAGGCCTTCTGAGGTCGATCACTCAAGAAATGAGGATGATAGGGATATCGGCCTCTGGAGGCCAATAAGGGTATTAGCCTCTAGAGGCTAATAGGGTGCTAGAGCCTTATCGGCCTCAGAAATGCCTTCTGAGGTCGATCACTCAAGAAATAAGGTCGATAAGGATATTGACCTCCGGATGTTAATAGAGGATCAACGTTACCTGATTCAAAAATATTCAGCTGGCTATCAAGGTGAAGTGCTGATATGGCATGGATGGCAACGTGGCACACATGCACGGATGTTGATATGGCAATCTGGAAGGCAAAAGGCCTCACTGGAAGGCGAAATATCAAGCTTCTGTACATTGAATATTTGGAGTATCCTTGGATGTTATAATGCCAAGGACTGGGCCTTGAATTCGTTGAATGTGCTGAAGCGTTGGATGCTTTTGACTTTGGCATTGAGTGCCAAGGGCAAGGTCATGGACTTGTTGAATGGGCCGAAGCGTTGGACGCGTCGGACTTTGGCATCGAGTGCCAAGGGCTTGAACTTGCAGAATGTGCCGAAGTGTTGGATGCTTCAGACTTTGGCATCGAGTGCCAGGGGCAGGGCCTTGGACTTGTTGAACGTGCCAAAGTGTTGGGCGCTTCGGACTTTGGCATCGAGTGCCAAGGGTAGGGCTTTGGACTTGTTGAATGTGCCGAAGCGTTGGACGCTTCGGACTTTATCTTTGAGTGCCAAGGGTTGGGCCTTGGGCTAAGATGATATTGACATCTTGGGCTTTGGAAGTTGCTGAGGCAACGAAGCTTGCCTAGGACTTTGTCTTTGAATGCTGAGACTGTCTCTTTGAGCCAAGATGATATTGACATCTTGGGCTTTGGAAGTTGGCGAGGCAGCAAAGCTTGCCTCGGACTTTTTCTTTGAATGTCGAGGTTGTCTTCTCGGACCAAGACGATACTGACATCTTAGGCTTTGGAAGTTGCCGAGGCGATGAAGCTTGCCTCAGACTTTGTCTTTGAATGTCAAGGCTGTCTCCTCGGGCGAAGACGATATTGATATTTTGGGCTTTGGAAGTTGCCGAGGTGGCAAAGCTTGCCTCGGACTTTGTCTTTGAGTGTCAAGGCTATCTCCTTGGGCCAAGATGTTGTAGATGTCTCTAGCTTTGGAAATTGCCAAGGCGGTAAAGCCTGCCTCGGACTTTGTCTTTGATTGTCGAGGATGTCTCCTTGATAAAATACTGTCAATATCTCGAGTTTGTCTTTGAATGCCAAGGCTATCTCCTAGGACCGAGACGATATCGACATCTTGGGTTTTGGAAGTTACCGAGGGGACTTTGTCTTCGAATGCCAAGGCATTCTCCTCAGACCGAGATGCTATCAATGCAACGTCTCGGGCTTTGGAAATTATCGAGGTGGCAAAGCTTGCCTCGGACTTTGTCTTGGA
This sequence comes from Chamaelirium japonicum, assembly GCA_947650365.1. Taxonomy (NCBI): domain Eukaryota; kingdom Viridiplantae; phylum Streptophyta; class Magnoliopsida; order Liliales; family Melanthiaceae; genus Chamaelirium; species Chamaelirium japonicum. The sequence goes on from OX393555.1 coordinate 49,449,100, forward strand.
CTGGCGAGGTTGTTTCCTTGGGCCGAGACGCTATCGACGTCTTAGGCTTTGGAAATTACCGAGGCGGTGAGCCTGCCTCGGACTTTGTCTTTTACTACCGAGGCTATCTTCTTGGGCCGAGACACTATCGATGTCTTGGGCTTTATATTCGAATGCCAAGGTTGTTTCCTTGGACTGACATGATATCGACATCTCGAACTTAGGAAGTTGCGAGGCAACAAAGCCTGCCTCGGACTTTGTCTTTAAATGCCAAGGCAATCTCCTCGGGCTGAGATGCTGTCGATGTCTCATGCTTTGGAAATTACCGAGGTGGCAAAACCTGCCTCGAACTTTGTCTTTGACTGCTGAGGTTGTGTCCTCGAGCCGAGACACTGCCAATGTCTCATGCTTTGGAAATTGCCGAGGTGAGAAAACCTACCTCGGACTTTGTCTTTGACTGTCGAGGCTATCTCCTCCTTGTGCTGAGACACTGTCGATGTCTCGATCTTTGAAAATAGCCAAGGCGGTGAAGCCAATCTCGAACTTTGTCTTTGACTACCAAGGCTGTCTCCTCGGCCTGAGTTGCTATCGATATCTCAGGCTTTGGAAATTGCCGAGGTGGCAAAGCCTGCCTCAGACTTTGTCTTTGATTGCCAAGGCTATCTCCTCGGACCAAGACATTATCGACTTGTCAGGCTTTGTCTTTTAATGCCAAGGATGTCTCCTTGGTTCGAGACAATATCGACATCTCGGGCTGTGGAAGTTGCCGAGGCGGCGAAGCTTGCCTCGGACTTTGTCTGCGAATGCCAAGGCTGTTTCCTCGGGCTGAGACACTGTTGATGTCTCGGGCTTCGGAAATTACCGAGGTATTGAAGCCTACCTCAGACTTTGTCTTTGACTACCGAGGCTGTCTCCACGGGCTGAGATATTATCGACGTCTCGGGCTTCGTCTTCAAATGCCAAGGTTATTTCTTGGGTCGAGGTGATATCGATATCTCGGGCTTTGAAAGTTGCTGAGGCGGTGAAGCCTGCCTCAAACTTTGTCTATGACTACCGAGGTTGTCTTCTCAGGACTGAGACATTGTCAATGTCTCAGGATTTGGAAATTACCGAAGCGACGAAGACTACCTCAGACTTTATCTTTGATTGCCGAGGCTATCTCCTCGAGCCAAGATGTTATCGACGTCTCAGGCTTTGAAAATTACCGAGGCAGCGAAGCCTGCCTCGGACTTTGTCTTTGACTGCCGAGGCTATCTCCTCAAGCCGAGACGTTGTTGACATCTTGGGCTTTGTCTTCGAATGCCAAGGTTGTCTCCTTGGGCCAAGACGATATCAATATCTCGGGCTTTGGAAGTTGCCGAGGCGGCAAAGCCTGCCTCTGACTTTGTCTTTGGCTGTCAAGGCTATCTCCTCGGGCCGAGACATTGTCAAGGTCTTGGGCTTTGTCTTTGAATACCAGGGTTGTCTTCTTGGGACGAGACGATATCAATATCTCAGGCTTTGGAAGTTATCAAGGCAGCAAAACCTGTCTCGGACTTTGTCTTCAAATGCCAAGGCTGTATCCTCGAGCCGAGACGCTGTCGATATCTCGAGCTTTGGAAATTGCCGAGGCGGAAAAGCCTGCCTCAGACTTTGTCTTTGATTGTTGAGGCTGTCTCCTCGGGCCGAGATGCTATCGACGTCTCAGGCTTTTCCTTCGAATGCCAAGGACAGGGCCTCAGATTGGTTGATTGATGGGGGTTAGAATTCGGAGTACTCAGCGTAGTGCCTTTGTATTGGTTGGACTTAGGCGAAGTGCCGTTTCAGTTGAACCTACGTCTCAAGCATGTAGCTTTGTACTATTGCAGGTTAGTCAGCCGTGTCACAATACGGACCAAAATAACTATGACGAGGCACTAGTGCATGTGTCCTTACATAACAACGGGAGCATGTGTGGTGCCAATGATTCAGAATACTAAGTGTAGTGCCTTTGTATTGGTTGGACTTAGGCGAAGCTCCATTTCAGTCGAACCTACATCTCAGGCACATAGCTTTGTACTGTTGTAGGTTAGTCTGCCGTGTCGCAACATGAACCAAACTAATTATGGGGAGGCACTAGTGCATGTGTCCTTACATGACAATGGGAGCATATGCACCGCCAACGATTCAGAGTACTCAACGTAGTGCCTTTGTATTGGTTATACTTAGGCGAAACACCGTTTCAGTCAAACCTACATCTCAGGCACGTAGCTTTGTACCATTGAGGTTATTCGACCGTGTCATTATACGAATTGAACTAACTATGGTGAGGCACTAGTGCATGTGTCCTTATATGACAACGGTAGCATATGTGCCACCAACGATTTAGAGTACTCAGCGTAGTGCCCATGTATCGGTTGACATAGGCTTAGAGCCGTTTCGGTCAAACCTACGTCTATGGCATGTAGCTTTGTACTGTTATACTTGATTGGCCATGAAACATGGGTTGGATAGTATTTGAAATAGAATTTGAAGTGGCGGCGATCGCACTAGCCAATGTCCCACAGATGGCGCCAAACTATGGGAGAGGATTTCGGCTGCCGTACGTAACGCCCCTCCAATAATCGATTGAAGGGTTGAATCTTTGAGATGTGGCACACTTTGGAGTGCTGAGCTATCACTCAGGCACGGGTATAATAGAGAGACAAAGAAGCATAAAGAGAGAGAGAGAGAGAGAGAGAGAGAGGGTGTGATGACGAAGTTCGACCTAAGCTTACGTCTCCGTGCAGTAAAACGTAACCTTTGAATCCACTGACTCTGAGAAAGTAGCGCTATACTCAATAGGTCGAGGAGTGCTTCTTATAAGTAGATAGAGGGTAGAGAAGGCTTGAGAGTCTGAAGACCAGAAGGCTCTAGGAGCTTTGGAAAATAGAAAGTGGAGTTGGGAATAATGAAAATTGGATCTGGAATATTTGTCGGGTCTGCTAAATATAAAGGTTCGGGAATATGCTGGGAATATTTCTGAGAATATTTAGGATTTTGGTAAATATCTAGGGGATTTACCAGACCCTGGATGGTATGTGCGTGCCCCATGCAGGGCTGCAGGTCCCATTATCATCTTCGTGGGCCCTAAGTAGGGCTGCGGGTCCTACCGTTGTCATCATGGACCCTAGGTAGGGGCTATAGATCCAATGATCATTTTTGTTGGCCCTAGGTAGAGCTATGGATCCCACTATTGTCTTCGTGGACCCCAAGTAGGGCTGCGGGTCCCACAATCGTCTTTGTGGGCCTCAGACAGGGCACTGGGTCCTACTGTCAGGCGTTAGCCATATTTTGCACCCACGACAACCCATAAACTGCTCCCCTCTTTCAGCCTCCCATTAACAGTCTGAGGCCTATATAAGGCCCGGTGTAATACACTTTGAATTCCAGAATTGCTCTATATCAGTCTCTCCCTTTCTTTCTCGGATCGAGCTTGTGTTGCCTCCTTGTTCTGAAAGGATCTTCTTTTGCTGTCGACTCGCTTGTTTCCTGAAAGCTCTTCGAGGTTTGCATATCCTTCATGAAGCCGTGCTGACGGGAAGGAGGTCGCCTGATCGGGATCGTCGTATCTTCGAGATCCAATACCACGAGACACTACAAAAAAAATGTTTTTTACCGACGGAATATATCCGTCGGTAAAGTTAATTTTCCGTCGGCAAAGATTTATCGCGACAGAAGCAATTTTCGTCGCTAGTCTGTCGAAAAAAACGCCGTCAAAAAAAATCGACAACGGACACAAAATATCCATCGGTATTAATGATTAATACCGACAAATATTTTGTGTCTGTCGGTAATATATGAATATTTAATTAAAAATATAATAAATTATTACTAACGGAACATACACATTCGTTGGCAATATATAAGGTTATTACCGATGGCTAAAGCTCTTACCGTCGTTAACACTTTATATATTACCGACGGATAAGTAATTTTCGTCGGTAATATATAAATAATTTAAAAAAAATAAAATTGATTATTACCGACGGAATTTAAAAATTCCGTCGGTCAAAAAACATGATTTTTTTTTAAAAAAAATTACTAAAATAATGTTATTTAATTCCTGTGATTTACAACAATACCACAATATATTCAAATATTGTCATAATTAACTAAATCAAATATTATCACAATTTATCAAATATTACCATAATTTATCAAATATTATCACAAATTACCAAATATTACCATAATACCAGACAATTATAGACAAGACCAAAAAATGATCACAAATTTATTACAAAATTATTTTTACACAATCCAAAACTGAGAGAAGCTGCGTGCCCTAGCTCAACCACCCCACGCCGCCCGACACCAACGCTGGTGCTCTCATCCCCTGACACTGCACATCCTGCAATTAACATGTATTTGTTAAAAAAATGGTTTATATCTATAATTGAGAGTCTAAGCGTTGAAAAATCATAAGTTAGCGTGTTTCAGATTTGAAATTGGTTTAGATTCGATCGGATCGTCATCGGATCGCCATCCGATAATTCATACTTGGATTTTTTTTTCGTATTTCGGACTTGCGAGTAAGTTCTAATTAGATATTTTAATAATTTACCCTCCGATTGACAAATTTAGAGTCTAAGCGTTGAAAAATCATAAGTTAGTGTGTTTCGGATTTGACATTGGTTTGGATTTGATCGGATCGGCATCCAATAATTCATACTTAGATTTTTTTGTATTTCGGACTTACAAAAAATTTCAAATTATATATTTTAACAATTTACACTCCAATTGACCAATTTAGAGTCTAAGCGTTGAAAAATCATAAGTTAGCGTGTTTCGGATTTGAAATTGGTTTGGATTTCATCGGATCATCATCGGATCGGCATCCGATAATTCGTACTTGGAATTTTTTCATATTTCAGACTTGCAAGCAAGTTCTAATTGGATATTTTAACAATTTACCCTCTGATTGACCAATTTAGAGTCTAAGCGTTGAAAAATCATAAGTTAGCGTGTTTTGGATTTGAAATTGGTTTGGATTCGATTGGATCATCATCGGATCGGCATCTGATAATTTGTACTTGGAATTTTTTTGTATTTCAAACTTGCGAGCAAGTTCTAATTGGATATTTTAACAATTTACCCTCCGATTGACCAATTTAGAGTCTAAGCGTTGAAAAATCAAAAGTTAGCGTGTTTCAGATTTGAAATAGGTTTGGATTCGATCGGATCGGTATCCGATAATTTGTACTTGGAATTTTTTCATATTTCGGACTTGCGAGCAAGTTCTAACTGGATATTTTAATAATTTACCCTCTGATTGATGAATTTAGAGTCTAAGCGTTGAAAAATCATAAGTTAGCGTGTTTCGGATTTGAAATTGGTTTGGATTCGATCGGAATATCATTGAATCGGCATCCGACAATTCATACTTGGATTTTTTTTATATTTCGGACATGCGAGCAAGTTCTAATTCGATATTTTGACAATTTACACTCCGATTGACGAATTTAGAGTCTAAGCGTTGAAAAATCATAAGTTAGCATGTTTCGGATTTGAAATTAGTTTGGATTCGATTGGATCGTCATTGGTCAACATCCGACAATTCGTACTTGGAATTTTTTTATATTTCGGACTTGCGAGCAAGTTCTAATTGGATATTTTAACAATTTACCCTCCGATTGACCAATTTAGAGTCTAAGCGTTGAAAAATCATAAGTTAGCATATTTCGGATTTGAAATTGGTTTGGATTCGATCGGATCGTCATCGGATCAGCATTTTTGATAAGTCGTACTTGGAATTTTTTCATATTTCAGACTTACGAGAAAGTTCTAATTGGATATTTTTACAATTTACCCTTTGATTGACCAATTTAGAGTTTAAGGGTTGAAAAATCATTAGTTAGCATGTTTCAGATTTGAAATAGGTTTGGATTCGATCGGATCGTCATCGGATCGGCATCCAATAATTCATACTTGGATTTTTTTCGTATTTCGAACTTGCGAGCTAGTTCTAATTTGATATTTTAACAATTTACCCTCCGATTGACGAATTTAGAGTCTAAGCGTTGAAAAATCATAAGTTAGCGTGTTTCGGATTTGAAATTGGTTTGAATTCGATCAGATCGCCATCGGATCGGCATCCGACAATTCGTACTTGGATTTTTTTTATATTTCGGACTTACGAGCAAGTTCTAATTCGATATTTTAAAAATTTACACTCCGATTGATGAATTTAGAATCTAAGTATTGAAAAATCATAAGTTAGCGTGTTTTGGATTTGAAATTAGTTTGAATTCGATTGGATCATCATCGGGTCAGCATTGTACAATTCGTACTTGGATTTTTTTTATATTTCGGACTTACGAGCAAGTTCTAATTCGATATTTTAACAATTTACCCTCCGATTGACGAATTTAGAGTCTAAGCGTTGAAAAATCATAAGTTAGCATGTTTCATATTTGAAATTGGTTTGGATTCGATCAGATAGTCATCGGATCGACATCCGATAATTAGTACTTGGAATTTTTTTGTATGTCGGACTTACGAGCAAGTTCTAATACGATATTTTAACAATTTACCCTCCGATTGATGAATTTTGAGTCTAAGCGTTGAAAAATCATAAGTTAGCATGTTTCGGATTTGAAATGGGTTTGAATTGGATCGGATCATCATCAGATCGGCATCCGACAATTCGTACTTGGATTTGTTTCATATTTCAGACTTGTGAGCAAGTTCTAATTCAATATTTTAATAATTTACCTTATGATTGACGAATTTAGAGTCTAAGTGTTGAAAAATCATAAATTAGCGTGTTTCGAATTTGAAATTGGTTTGGATTTGATCGGATCGGCATCCAATAATTCATACTTGAATTTTTTTTGTATTTCGAATTTACGAGCAAGTTCTAATTCGATATTTTAACAATTTACCCTCTAATTGAAGAATTTAGAGTCTAAGCATTGAAAAATCATAAGTTAGTATGTTTCGGATTTGAAATTGGTTTGGATTCGATCGGATCGTCATCGGATCGGTATCCGACAATTCGTACTTAGATTTGTTTCGTATTTCAGACTTACGAGCAAGTTCTAATTCGATATTCTAATAATTCACCCTCCGATTGAAGAATTTAGAGTCTAAGCGTTGAAAAATCATAATTTAGCATGTTTCATATTTGAAATTGGTTTGGATTCGATCGAATCATTATCGGATCGGAATTCGATAATTCGTACTTGGTTTTTTTCATATTTCGAACTTGCGAGCAAGTTTTAATTCGATATTTTAACAATTTACCCTCCGATTAACGAATTTAGAGTCTAAACGTTGAAAAATAATAAGTTAGCATGTTTCAGATTTGAAATTAGTTTGGATTCAATTGGATCGTCATCGGATCAAGATCCGATAATTCGTACTTGGAATTTTTTTGTATTTCAGACTTGTGAGCATGTTCTAATTAGATTTTTTTCATATTTCGAACTTGCTAAGATCAAATAACATGGCAATTGTACTTTAATTTTAGTAACATGCATATTTTATATTAATATTGTAAAGATCAGTAAGTACCTGATCATAAGCATGAGCCATCGCTAGAGTGTCTCATGAACTCATCAAGCCGTCGCTCCAATTCCCTGCGAGCTTTTCTTTCATCCTCAACTTGCCGCTCGAGGGCCTGCCTCTCCTTGCGCTCCATCTCAACCCTGTGCTCGAGGGCCTGCCTCTACTCGCGCTCCACGTCTAGTGCAGATTACAATTGAGTGATAACCCCGGTCTGGGTGTCCTGTGCCCTCGAGCATATGCCCTCTTGTCCAAAGTAGGAGAAGGACGTGACTCCAAGGCCCGTACAGAGGACACGGTCGTGTGTGACAGGTCTGAGTACAATATCCATCGCCGAATCGATAGATACTGAGCTGGAAGAGCCGGCCTCGCCCGATGGGGTCACCATAAGTCTCATTTTCTCCTATATGAAAACAACCAATGATATTTAATATTATTTGATAGCATATATATACGAATATATTAACAATAATTTAATTGCTTACGACTTGCGAGGCAACCCGTCATCCAGAAATACCCCATCGGTACGCCGCCACCTAGAGACCTCAAAAAGGTCAATCCGATTAGGCTCGTGGCCCAAGGACTGTGTCTGTTTTTTGGCATATAAAATAAATAAATGAGTTAGCATAAGATTTATAGAGCTTTAAGAATGAAATATTTGTATCATTTACCAACTGCTGGGCAAACTGGGGCATGGAGGTCCTCCTCTTTACTAGAGTAGGTGTCATCGAGGCATTTCTATTCTGCTTGACTTTAGCAGAACTCGCTTGTGTCAATTGATTAAATTTTCAAGTATCAATACAAATTCTTAGTATAACATTAAACTAGTACGAATCAATAAAATAATAATTATATCTGAAACTGAGGGGTAGCCCAGTGAGCGACCAAAAATTATAGAACGTGTAGTGGAGGCGCGTCTCTCGTCTCGGTCGCAGCTTGTAACTCCTCAGCTGGCTCGCTGACCAATTAACTGTAGAGCTGGTAGAGCTCGTGACGGTAATCCCTGTACCGCTCACTCATTGTCTTCCACAAGTCCTCCCGATAGGTGTCGGTTTTCATGTTCTTCTATTTAAATTTCTCTTGTAAAATCAATTTAGAAACAAGTAATTTTATCAATTCAAATTATAAAGTACGATATTATTCTAAAATGCTTTTATGAAACTAATGTACCAAAAAGACCTGATACATCCTCTCCTTATAGGATGCATCGATATTCTTCCACCCCTTTATCCCCACAATAGGGGCATTCCTCTCCTCCCGTACTATCATGCCGATCCATGTGACAGCGTCAGAAGCATGCTCTCCCACAAAGGACCTGTCGTTCCACTGTAGGGAAAGCAGCTCGTGTAAGCTCGACAAGCACCGGGCTGTCGTCGCACCTCGGTCGCCTACGTGCCTGGCGATCCTCGACCTTGCAAATAAAATATACATCAGTACTGAATAAGTATTTACAATATGTTTATAACTTTAGATCTAAATATTACCTGTGGGCGTAGACACTGTAGCCGAGTACTAAGCGCTGCTCGAAGCTCCGGAGGCTGCAACCTCAGGAACTGGTGTAGAGAGAGGAACAACACTCACAGATTCGGAGGGCTCAACCTCGGACACTAGGGTGGCAGCCGGAGCTCTCCGAACTAGTTCACCCCTGCCTCTACGAACCCTCGACCGTGATGTCATCTAAAAGCAGTAATATTTTTCTATACGAAATAAAATGATATAAATATAAAACAGTTTGATTTACATATGAAATAATATAATTTACATATGAAACAGTTTGATTTACATATAAAACAGTATAAAATAATATGATATATATATGAAATAATATGATTTATATATGAAACAGTTTGATTTACATATAAAATAATAAGATATTTATTTTTTAATAGTTTAATTTATATATGAAACAATATGGTTTATATATCAAACAATCCAATTTACATATGAAACAGTCCAATTTACATATAAAACAATCCAGGTCTAGTTATTTTATATCTCATCTCCGTCACTCTCATCGCATCCCTCTTCTATCATTTGATTTTTATTCGTTGTCCAGTTTATATTGTCGACCTCTTTATTTTCGTCGTGTACTGTATCAACAATGATTATCTCATCATTCTGGTACGTATCCAAATCATCTTTAACGACCCCCGTATCTTTGTCTCCCATATCATAAAAATCTCTAGGTGGTGACCTGACTATAATTTGCCAACCTGGAGAGGTATTATCCAGTGTGTAAAATATCTGCTCCGTTTGAGAGGCAAGAATGAATGGATCTTGATATTGGGTATTCAATCTCTTGCTGGTGTTGACGCTGATAAAACCATATTTATCGATATTATAACCAGTCCCGTGATTATTAACATCTACTAATTATATTTGAATAATACGATCTGATTTTAGCCAAGAAATTTAATCTCGAGAATCTCGTTGAGCACGCCGTAGAAGTCGATATTTTTTAATTCTTCTTGCCCACCGTTGACGACAACCCCACTATTTTGTGTTTTTCATAATTTTTCACTATCTTTTGTCCGAAATCTACAACCGTTCATGATATAACCATCAAATGATATTGCGACTTGCAAAGGACTACAAGATAAGCACCAGAGATCCTCATTTATCAGCGGATCATGATTGTCATGCAGCTCTTATGCCTATAATAATCACATGATATTTATGATGTGAACACATAATTATTATTAGGTAATGGATGTCAATAAAATTCAGTCATGATGTGAATACTTACGTGTTTCTCGAACCACGATGGAAATTCACGATCATAAAATTGGGGCGTATTTCGAGTACCCCGATTATTAATGATGGTTTTATGCTTCCTGTATTGCAAGTTAGGAATTAGATTATAATTAGCACATATACTTAATGAATGGATTGAAAGAATGAGTAAATGATCATAAAGTACTTACTCAATGAATGGCCACACTTTATCACATTGGCGCAATACATACATATGTGCCTGTTGAATCTCATCTATAGACAGTCGATGGGTCTTGCCTCCTCCTAGAGGTTTACCTATTTTGGCAAATATAGACAGACCCCTATTGAAGTTTATTGGACCACAGTCATACTTCCGCTCATATTTATTGAATCTCGTGTCTACACCATGTAGGTATTTTGAGCAGAATGTCAGATATTCTTCTACTAGATATCCTTCAATAATTGATCCCTCCGGATGACTTTTATTACGAACATATGATTTCAATGTTTGTAAGTACCTAATTTGAGAAGAAAATCTATGGATAAATATATCAAAGAACAATCAAATACATTAAAAAATAAAACAAGACGATTATCTCTCGATAAAATACATCCAGCGGTAATGAACTGGGCCGCCGAGTTTGGCCTCTGTTGCCAAGTGAACGGTCAAATGTACAATGACATCAAAGAAGGAAGGTAAAAATATCATCTCTAGCTTGCACAATGTGATTGCAATATTCCTCTCTATCTGATCAAGGTCGTCCAGTCTAAGTACCTTCGAGTATAACTATCTGAAAAAAGTGCTGAGCTCAATTAACAGACCGGATACCTATTCGGTTAAATTCTCACGTATAGCAAGAGATAACAATCACTGTATAAGAGCATGACAATCGTGGCTCTTTAATCCAGACAACTTCCGGTTGTTCTCTTGCATGCATCGTGCGATATTCGAAGAGTAACCGTCCGATATTTTCACAGATCGTAGGAATGCACATAAGGTTGTTTTCTGTTGTGAGCTCATGGTGTAGCATGCAACTGCAATACATACTTATCCCCAATTTCTTAGGGATAAAGTGATTTTTGGATGCCCAACTTCTTAAGATCGAGATGAGATTTAAGATTATCTTTTATCTTACCGTCGAGATTCAGCAGTGTTTCTATAATATTGTCACACATATTTTTCTCGATATGCATGACATCCAAGTTATGCTGTAAGAGTAGGCTACTCCAGTACGATAGTTTAAAGAAAATATTCTTCTTTCAGTTATGCTCATGCGTAGATTCTTTATATGTTCTCTTCTTTTTGTCTTTTCCAAGTACCACCGTATCAAGTAAATCCAATTCACACAAGACTTCTACCCTCGAAAGCTGCTCGGAGCCTTTGCAAGTTCCTTCTTGCCATTGAATGATCTTTTGTTCTGTCTCCACTTATAGCCATCAACAAGGAACCTTTAATGGCCCATATAACAGAACTTGTCTCCGTTCTTTAACCGTAATGAATCTGTCTCTTTATTGCATATAGGATATGTCAATTTTCCTTTAGTATTCCATCTGGATAAGTTGGCATATACAGGAAAATTGTTGAAAGTCCATAGAAGTGCCATATGCATCCGAAAATTATGGCGCAATAAGGCATCATACGTATCGGCCCCAACTTTCCATAACTCGTTCAACTCCTAAATCAACGACTACAAGTAAACATCAATATTATTACCAGGTGACCTGGGTCCGAGAATGAGCAAGGAGAGCATTGTGTATGGCTTTTTTAAGTACATCCAGGACGGCAAATTGTATGGAACTAGGATAACTGGCCAAATGCTATACGACACACTCATATTCCCAAAGGGATTGAAGCCATCGCTAACAAGCCCTAACTTAACGTTGCGAACTTCAAATGCAAATAGAGGATAGGTCTGATCAAAATCTTTTCACGTCAGAGAGTCGATCGAATATCTCATAACCCCATCATCTGTACGTTCTCGTGCATGCCACCTCATGTCCTCAGCAATCTTCGATGACATAAACAATCTCTGAAGCCTGTCCCTAAGCGGGAAGTATAGGGTAACCTTTGCAGATATATTTTTCTTCCTTCGATTAGTACTAGACTCGGCATCTACCTCTTTATATCTTGTTGCTTCACATATGTGGCATGATCGCTCATGTTCGTACTCTTTCCGATAAAACATACAATTGTTCACGTATGCATCAATTTTGTCATAACCATGCTTGAGATCTTTAATTGTCTTCTTCGCCTCGTAGAATGATTTCGGTACTGTCTCACCTATAGAAAAAGCCTCTTTCAACAACTCTACCAACATATTAAATGACTTATTACTCCAACCATTGAGGCACTTCAAATGAAGAAGCTTTACAGTGAAAGAGAGTTTTGAAAACTTCTCACACCCAGGGTATAGAGGTTGTTCGGCATCCTTAAGCAATATGTAACACTTGTCCGCTTCAATATTGGGCAGATCACCTGACGGTGTTTCCGTGCCTATTCCACCTTGCAAATTATATATCATACCTTACATGTTATCGCCATCGTCCATATTAATATTATCATCATCGATCACTGTGTTCGCATTTTTACCGTGAGCTGTCATGGGGACTGCATCATCACCGTGCGAGAACCAACGAGTATAGCTAATGTCAATGTCACGCATTACCAGAGCAACCTCATATTCCTCTCGAACCTTTATAATCACCCTTCCGTAGTCTACACAGGGACACACAATTTTTCCATCAAGCGGTGCAAGACGCTCAAATGCAAAATCCAGAAATTTTCTGACTCCTTCTCTGTACTCTTGGTTCATCCGATTCTAATTACACATCCAACTCTTATCGATCGAAGACATCTTCATCTATCTGGCCACACAACACCTGCAGTAATTTCAAACCATGTCTATAAGACTCCGCACAATTTTAGTTCATAGAAAAATGGCAATAGCTTCCGCCCAATTTTAGTTAATAATAAAATCCTATTAAGCTCAATTAGTGATTAAACACTCCCTTATCGAGCTTGTTCATGATCCTAAACTTTATACTCGATATATGTTAGGCTTATTCAAGTCATTTATGAGCCTATTCATGAGCCATTTATGAGCCTATCAAGTTTGTTCACGAGCTTTGCTCACAAACCCTAAACAAATATGTTCGCGAGCCCAAACAAGCCGAGCTTTGGTCTGCTTAAGCTTGGCTCGTTTATTAAATGAGCCTAAACCGAGCTTTGGTTGGCTTGAGCTTCTTCACGAGCCTAAACTTCAGACTAGGCTATGCTCAATTAGTGATTGAATAGTCCCTTATCGAGTTTGTTCACGAGTCTAAACTTCATACTAGGCTATATGTTAGCCTTATTCAAGCCATTTATGAGCCTATTCACGAGCCTTTTGTGAGCCTATCGAGCTTGTTCACGAGCTTTGCTCACAAGCCCTAAATAGGCATGTTCGCGAGTCCAAACGAGCTGAGATTTGGCTTGCTTGAGCTTGGCTCGCTTATTCAAGCCACTTATGAGCCTATTTACGAGCCATTTATGAGCTTATCAAGTTTGTTCACGAGCTTTGCTCACAAGCCCTAAACAAGCATGTTCGCAAGCCCAAACGAGCCGAGCTTTGGTCTGCTTAAGCTTGGCTTGTTTATTAAACGAACCTAAACTGATCTTTGGTCAGCTTGAGCTTGTTCACGAGCCTAAACTTCAGACTAGGCTATGCTCAATTAGTGATTGAACAGTCCTTTATCGAGTTTGTTCATGAGTCTAAACTTCATACTAGGCTATATGGTAGGCTTATTCAAGCCATTTATGAGCCTATTCACGAGCCATTTATGAGCCTATCGAGCTTGTTCACGAGCTTTGCTCACAAGCCCTAAACAGGCATGTTCGCGAGCCCAAACGAGCCGAGATTTGGTTTGCTTGAGCTTAGCTCGTTTATTAAACGAGCCTAAACCGATCTTTGGTCTGCTCGAGCTTGTTCACAAGCCTAAACTTCAGACTAGGCTATGCTCAATTAGTGATTGAACTGTCCCTTATCGAGCTTGTTCACGAGCCTAAACTTCATACTAGGCTATATGTTAAGCTTATTTAAGCCATTTATGAGCCTATTCAGAAGCCCTTTATGAGCCTATCGAGCTTGTTCACGAGCTTTGCTAACAAGCCCTAAATAAGCATGTTCGTGAGCCCAAACGAGCCGAGATTTGGTCTGCTTGAGCTTGGCTTGTTTATTAAACGAGCCTAAACTCTAGGCTTGGGCTTGGTTTGACTAGTAACTGAATGAACTCGAACGAGCTTTTATTGAGCCAAGTTGCGAGCCGCTCACGAACAGCTTGGTTCGTTTGCAGCCATACCTAAGATGCGATTTGGAACAAAATAAACTAAGGGACAGAGGGAGGAGGAGCTCACCGGAGAGGGAGGCGGAGGCCTCAAGGAGGAGGAGGAGCAGCGACGCCAGTGAAGGGGAGGGTCGCCGGTTGGTGGTGCGCGGGAGGGGAGGGGAGAATGGCTGGAGGCGCGAGGGAGGGGAGAGGAGGGTGGCCAGAGGTGCGAGGGAGGGGAGGGGTGGCCGGCCGGAGGCGCGCGAGGGAGGGGCGGAAGGCCGGGTAGAGGGGGGGATTAGATCGAGAGAGAGGGGAGGGATGTCGGGGAGGGGGGGGGTAATATTAGATCGAAACAGAAAGGGGATCAGGGATCGGGTTTTGTAAAAATCACAGGGTTTTTTACTGACGGAATATACGTCCGTCGGTATAATATTTATACCGACAGTCATTATTAATTCCGTCGATAAAAAGTTATTTTTTACCGATGGCTAATTATATTCCTTCGGTAAAAATGTAATACCGACGAACAATTTTATTCTGTCGGTAATTAAAACGGTAAAAAAAATTAAAAATTTATATATTAATATTACCGACGGAAAAAATATATAATGTCGATAAAATAACATTTTATCGACGATTAAATATATTACCGTCGGTATATTAATTATGCCGACGGATATATATATATATACCGTTGGGAAAACTAAACAAAAAAAATTAGTAAAATATAAAATATATTATACCAATGCATTAATAGATATCCATCGATATTAATTTATTTATACCGATGGTAATTAATATTATCGTCGACAATAAATCTTCTTTTTGTAGTGGTTATTGTCGAAGTTCGGTCTTACGAATACGTCTCCGGGCGAAAGGTGTCACATGATCTCCATTATAATATGAGTAAATGAGGGAGGAGCGTTCTCTTGACAGGCTGAGAGAAGCTTTGTACAGTGGGATTGGTTATTCAATCAAAGGATGAGGAGATTCCAGAGCCAGAACCAGAGCTCTCTTCTCTTCCCTCGGCCTTTTCTAGTTGCTCCGTGCAACCCCACTGTACGAAGCTTCTCTCGGCCTATCGAGAGAATGCTCTTCTTTTATTTACTCATATTATAGTGAAGATCAGGTGACATCTCTCGCCCGGAGACGTACATCATAAGGCCAAACTTCGACAACAACACCTCATATTGTCTCTCTCTTTATCTACTCTCTAATCTCCTAAACTTACAAACCATCAAATTCAATCAAGAATTATGGGGCGAAGTTTCTGATCAAGACGGCACAAAAATTTCCCCCATAGATGCTTGATTAAGTCTTCAAAGATATTTGCCACTTGATACCAGTTCCTCCTGATCTGGTACTTTATAACACTATCAAGGGATTCCATCGCACTCTAGAAGGTCTAAAGGTCATCCTCTTGATCTTTAGGCTTAAACCTGAGGGTTTCTCCTAATTAGCTCTTAGGAGCCCTGATAACCCGGCCTCCCACTATACTGAGCCTGTGGTGGTTTTGAGCAAGTCAACTCTACAATATCTGTGACATTTGAGGTTTTATTGCCTTCCACTATGTTTTCCAATAAAGCACCTCTCATAGTAACTAGTAGTTCCTGCGGAACCATCTTACTTGAGGGCTGATGTAATTATGTCCTAGAAAAATGGTATTCGAGGATACCTACTCTTCATCAATATTACAAATTAGACTACCTTATGTCCTTCACTAGATATCCTATGGACAAGCACACTTTTAACCAGTGTTATCAGAACCGGACTTGACCAGCCGGTCTGACTGTTGAACCGCAGAACCGGAGCCTCTGCTGGTCCGATCCAGACACATAGATCAGATGTGTAATCCACCCAGTAGAAACTGCATGACCCAACCGATTTTTGGTTGAGTTGTGCAACCCAGCCATGTACAAAGAAACCGGCGGTTCTTTTTCCCTTTTAAAAATTTCAGAATTTGAGATTAGAATCGCTCCTCCAACCTTCTCAACTCCCGATAAATTCGGTGGTGGCGGTAGCTAGTGAAGACGTAGGAGCACAATGACCCTGCCGAGTGCTGCAAGGTTCTCACCAAAGAGGTCATCAATAGCAGCAACAATTTGGCCGTGGTTGTCATATACTTCCAATCGAGATCACCGTCAGCCCTAGTCGTGGTCATCGTGGGCATGCAGTTGAGGCCGCAAGACTAGAGTAGCATATCAGTTGAGGGCCTGAGGGAACTGCAGAGATTTTTGGACAATTTGGTCCTGAAGGGGTCTAAGGTGGACATGAAGCGAAACCTATCGGTGCCACTGCGGTCAAGGGAAGAGCCATCTAGTGTCATGGAAGATGACAACGATGATGACTCCTCTCCACACCGGTTGTCGTCATCGTCCCCACCTCGTGCGTATCATCGAAGAGAGATCACGGGCAGAAGCAATCCTCCAGCTTTTCTATCATCAGACCCAAGTATCCAACTTTTCTTCACCTCTCTCTCTCTTTGTTGATCTCTCTCTCTCTCTCTCTCTCTCTCTCTCTCTCTCTCTCTCTCTTTAATGAACAAGGGCCAAAGCTTTGGGGTTTTTTTTCTGGACAGGGGCCAAGGCTTTGGGTTTGGGGGAATTAAATTAAGCTCTATCATTCGGCCCAACCGATTGACCCAGTGGTTGAACCAGAGAAACATGAACCACATCTTTGACCGAGTTGACGTCCGGTCTGGGTCTGATAACATTGCTTTTAACTTAGTCTCCATCGTGTTTCTCCTGTCCTTTTGCTTATGTACTGGATAACCACAAACCCTAAAGTATTATAGGCTTTACTTTTGCTTAGCCCAAAATTTAGGAGTTTGTGGTATTGACTTAGATGGGACAATGTTTCTAAAAAATGTGTCTCTATTCCTAAGGTATACCATCAAACAATTGGGTGGTAAGGTATATCTTGTCTAGATCCGAACGATGTCTAACAAAGTTTGGTTTCTCCTCTCAGAGCACTAGAGTGGTATCTTGATGAAGTCATGTGGGATTTAAGCACTACCCATTCAGGAACCCAACAGACTGGTTCAATTGGTTTTAGCCTTTTCGATCAAATCAAAGGGCCTTGATATGATTTCTTGTCTATATCTCTGCTTCAGTACTGAACTCTTTGAACAATCAATGATTCAGGTATTTGCTGTATCATGAAAACCTATCCTTATTGCGAATACTTAAAGTACTCAAAACCTCCTATCATTTAGTCTTCTATGGGCCCACATATACTAACTCTAGCTATCCTGTGACCTTGATAACTGTAGCCTGGAAAAATACCTCCCAGATAGAACTCACAAGTTGGAAGGTTGTCCAAGACAACTGGACTTAAGAGTCCGACTCTAAACCAACCTTTGGATCCTACCTGTGGTAATATCTATCCAAATATCAGAGCTCATCACACATGTTTACAACTATTATGTTATATTACGTTAGAATAGGAGTTCAGTATATAAATAAAGGAACCATCTATTCAAAAATCCTTCTAAGTATCTCATTGAAACAGAACTCACATCTATTATATACTAAAGTCCTTCTATCTAAACTCTTGAAAATAACATCTCCAACAGCTCCCACAGACGTCATGGTTTCGGTCCCCAAAGCTTAGGATTACCTCTTCGTCATCTAGCTTCCTTGTTTCCTTAAGTTCTTGCAACGTATTACTGCCATAGGTAGTAGATGCAAAATCCATAACCTAGGAAACAATGGAACCGCTAAATGCCACGAGTGCCTCCACTTATGTGATTCTGAGATATATCCATTCTAACTCGTTGGTCTTGAGACTCATGATAGTCCTGCTTCTGGTTACCCTTTTTGGTGGATGTAGTAGACGGGGCGTTCGATGCCATCCTTCTTACTAACTAAGACCGCGCTGATGACTTGATTGGTGACGGTGAGGTATAACCAGAGTGGTTCTTCCGGTGCTGGAGCGGTTAATATGGGAGCTTGAGCGAGATAAAATTTGATATCTTGGAAGGCTTGCTCACAGGTCGAGTTTCATCCCGAAGTGTCTGCCTTGCGGAGCTTGTTGAAAAAGGATTTGCACTTATCCGAGGATTTGGAGATGAATCGATTGAGGGCCGACAGTTTTCCTGTGAGGCACTGAACCTCCTTTAGGATAGAAGGCGATATCATTTTGAGGATAGCTCGAATCTGATCTGGATTTACTTCGATGCTTCTCCTGGTCACTAGATGAGCCAAGAACTTGACCCGATTGAACTCCGAAGGCACACTTGGCTGGATTCAGCTTTATGTGGTACTTCCTTAGGACATGAAACGTCTCTGTTAGGTCGGAGAAATGATCTGCTCTAGTTCGGCTCTTGGTGAGTAAATCATCAACGTAGACTTCGACATTACGGTCGATTTGCTATTTGAATATTTTTTATGACTAGTCTCTGATAAGTTGACCCCATGTTCTTGAGACCGAAGGAAATAACGTTGTAGCAGTAGAGGACTTTATCTATCACAAAGTATGTCTTCTTTCAGTCGTCTGGATGTAGAGGAATTTGATTGTAGCCTGAGTACCCCTCCATGAAAGATAAGTGCTCATGACCAGCAGTGGCATCGACGAGTCTATCTATCCTCGGTATGGGGAATGGATCTTTGGGACAGGCTTTGTTGAGGTTGGTGAAGTCGATGCAGACCCTGATCTTTCCGTTCTTCTTTGGGACGACGACAATGTTGGAGATCCAAGTTGGGTACTCTACTTCACGAATGAAACCTACCGCGAGCAACTTGTTGATCTCTTCTTGAACTGGAACCAAACATTCCGGTCTGACCGTTCGAGATTTCTACTTGACGGCGTTTACTCCTTCTTTGATTGAGAGTCGATGGCATGCATCATCCAAATCGATCTCGGGCATGTCTTCGAAGCTCCATGCGAAGACGTCGATGTTCGACTTGACGAAAGATACCATGTCTTGTGCTTCCACATCACTAAGACTGACACGGATGAATATTTTTCAAAGTAGATCACCACTGCCGATGTTCACTCGGGCAATCTCTTCGATTGAAGGTGGAGCCTCCCACTCTGTGGGTTGCGACTCTGGTATTGCTAGCTCCCAGAAGAGCTGGTTTGATCCGTTGGGCGCTTAGGGGGTGCAAAATTGATCTTCAGATCTATCTTTGCTGCTGCTGCTTCGCACGAACATCCAAATCGTTGATCGTTGTGGGTAGACTGTGCCTTCTCCTATTGGAAACTTGAGAAGTTGATGGTAAGAAGAGGAGACGACACTGATCTGGTAGAGAAAGGGTCGTCCAAGAATAATATTGTAGGTGGAAGTTCCTTCTACAACTGCGAACCTCACAAAAACTCTCGTCTCCTTACTGAGATCGAGTGTGAATCTAGCTTCGCCCATGGTCAGGCTTTGTTCGCCATTAAAGCCGGTGATGATCGTGGGGGGATGGCGTCGAGGCTTTCATATTTATGACCAAGATGCTTCAAGCAATCTAAGAACATTATATCAATCGAACTGCCGGTGTCAATATGTATTCAATTGATAGTGCTCCCGTCGAGGACGAATCGCAGGACTAAGGGGTCTTGGTGTGAGATATGCACTCCTTGAAGATCTTGATCAGTGAAGATGATGGAGGACCACGCCAGGCCTTTGACTATCTTCTCTACCCAACTGTCCTCTTTGTTCACCAAGGATCAAACATTGAAGATGCGTCGAACTTGTCAATCAACTTCTTTCCCCGTCAAAGCTTAAGGATGCATAGTCCCGTGGTGCCAAAGATGTTGTCTCGTACGACTATTGGAGACGAGCGTCGAGCGGAGATGGTTCGGACCCAGCAAGTTTCTTTTCCCTTTGTAGAAGGGGGCTGGCGTTAGTCTGAACTGCAAGTAAATTCTTGGAGATGACTTTCGTGCAAGAGATCTTTGAGATGCTACTTCAATTGGAAGTAGCGCGATGTAGGATGACCGTGACTATGATGAAAGTCACAGTACATAGACTTGTCGACAATGAGTTTAGTGTCTAGTTACAGAGGATTCGACCGACGAAGGGATTCCTCATGTTAAATCTGGTCAAGAATTTGCTCGATTGGGAGATTCCAATCGGTAAAATTTGTTCTCCATGGGGGTTGGGACTTTCGACCGTCCGTCTCTTAGACGCTTGGCCGCAGGTGTTGATGCTGGTACTTCGGCGTGATGAGCTTTGGTGGCTGGCCTGGGTGGCTCCTTCTCCATTGGTTATCGCTTGGCTTCGTGCCCCTTTTGAGCTACTTGATCGTCTTCAACTTCGATCTCCCTTTGGATACGGTTAAACATTGCTCCGAGGGAAGATAGCGGATTGCAAATGAAGTCGTTGTAGATGTGCAAGTCGTATTGAAGAGCATTCTGGAATGCTAACATGATCGCCTCATCATCGAGATGTCGTCTAGAGAGGGCGGCATGCTCGTTGCGAAACCTTCGCATGAAGTTGCGAAGAGTCTCGTCAGCTCCCATCCTCAAGCGATAAAGCGAGTCGAGCTTCTTCTCCTGCTTTAAATTCATTCGGTAGTGCTGGATGAAGAGATACACAAGGGCTTCAAATTGGGTAATGGATTCCGAGCAAATGTTGTGATACCAATCCAGGGATGGTTCATCGAGACAGCCGGCGAAGGTCCGACATAGTATGTTATTCTCCTCCTCAT
Source organism: Chamaelirium japonicum (assembly GCA_947650365.1). Taxonomy (NCBI): domain Eukaryota; kingdom Viridiplantae; phylum Streptophyta; class Magnoliopsida; order Liliales; family Melanthiaceae; genus Chamaelirium; species Chamaelirium japonicum. The sequence goes on from OX393555.1 coordinate 49,470,246, forward strand.
GCGGCATCAGGAAATGTTTGAATGCGAGGATATGAAGAGTTGGATCGCCCTTGAGGCAATTGAACTAAGGTAGAGTTGGAGTTTTCCAGTTCTTCAAGAATGGCACTTGGAGGAGGCTTTGATGAAGTGGCCCAGCTGAAGAGTATCCTCCCCTATGACCTAGTCCTAGGTAGCGCAGTTGGTCCAAAAGCAAGATTGAGGGATCTTCGCTTTGGATTGCTACTGATACTATCGGTGAGGAAGACTGACTTGGGAGTCTCGATGGTGAGGTAGTAATGGGGAGATCAGGTCTCTCGGCATCGACTCTCTTATTTGATGTCGAATTCAAAGATTTGGTACCACATGTGTCTACCTTACACAGTTGCAGCCAGAAGATGATTGCAAAGACACTCTGCTTTCGAGGACCTTCTGAAGGAGTCAGCTTTTGACGGCTCCTCTCTTGAATCCGTGACATAGGGATGACCTTCGGGGTTCAGAGTTGATAGGCTATTGTGGCGGATCGGGTCCGTCGTTGCCGAGGGTTGGAGGAATGGAAAGAACGACCCCTGCATCAGAGGTGGCCTTCTTGATTGCGTCTCTCTCGACCATGAGAACGACGTTTACCTTTGCAAGTTGTAGTACCTGGAAGTCAAGTGCTGAGACTCGATAGGTCGTTGGATGGTTTGCCCGACTGATTGCCGAAGTGGTGGGGGTATTGGTCGATCAACTGATCTTCCATTCCCTGAGTAGGCCACCGCCTCTGGTCGAGTAGGGGGTAGTCCGAAGTTGAGCCGCTGACTCATTGAACGAGTCTCGGGTCGAGGTTGATGTCGTGTGTTACTTTCCTCTGGATGATCCTGAAGTCTTGTCTTCGCCATTCAGTAGCTACGATGGAAACAACCAAAATGCTTATTTCCGATTGGTTGTCTGCTCAACCGATGGGGATGGGAAGTATGGCTTTGGAGGTCGGTTGTCTGCTCAACCGATCCGATGTCGTCATCCGAGCGAACGCAAGTTTTTGTCCGTATCCCATAGACGGCACCAAACTGTGGGGGATGATTCTCGTGCCAACCTGAGGACTCCGCCCAACCAGTCAATCGATTTGATTGTCGGTTCGAGCGTTGGCTTTTTAGACTTTGAACTTTAAAAGTGAGGGATAAGTTGAGAAGGGAATTAACACAAGATGTGATCTCAGGGTTCAGCCAAAGCCTACGTCTCCGTGCTATAAGGTGCAACCTGAATTCACTAACACTTGAAATGTTGGGATGTCAGAGCTTCGATTTTTCGTAAACCTGAACTAGAAAATAGATTATCGATCTAGAATACATATCTGGTTTGCTATTTATGAGGTTTAGAAAAATCCGGGGTCCAGGGCGGTTTTTGCAGTTGCTTTGACAGGCTCCAGGAAGGGCTAGTGGGCCCCGTTATCGTCTTGCGGACTCCCAGGCAGGGCTAGTGGGTCCCGTCTTCGGGCGTTGGCCAAATTTTGCACCCACAGAACTGACTTAAGCAAGGTAACCCAGGCCGAAATGGATAATAGATGAGCTTTCCAACCGGCAATCCGCCCCGTTATACGACTCACCACAGGGGCCAATTCAGAAGCTGGAAGCCAACGACCCGAAATACAAGCCTCCAGATATTGCAGAGGGTGCCCATGGGAGGACATCTCAAGGGGTTGAGGAAAGAATATCTGGTCGGAGATGAGCAACGACCGGTTCGCCAAATATCACTGTGGAATTGTGGTTGTTAACTTTTTAACCCGAGAGACAACAATATTGCCGGATAAGACGTTGCAGAGATGACACCTCGGAATGGGACGCCTCTGAGAAAATTAGACTATCAATAGCATAAGAGAAAATTCCAATAGATCTAACACTAGGGGTTGATTGAATACCTCGGCAGGTACCATGCTGAATATGGGATTTGACATTCCAAACTAGAACATCGGAGCCCAAAATGAAAAGGTATGGGGCCAGGGGGTCACCCTGTCGCAGACCACGATTGGAACTAAACAGAGACGTTGGGGAGCTATTAAGCAGAATAGAGAAAGATGGATTCTCAATACACCCTTTGATCCACCAGATCCAAATGGTATAGAACCCAAGCATAGGCAACACCTGTAGATAAAACTAGGGGTGGCAATGGGTCGGTTCGGGTCAGGTTGAGACATATGTATAAGGGCGAAACACCCAACCCGAACCCGACCCGTTTAATAAACGGGTCAAAAACTTAAACCCAAACCCGACCCGCCTAATAAACGGGTTGACCCAACCCGACCCGTTTGACCCTTTTACTAAACGGGTCAGGTTGAGTCGGGTCGGGTTGGCTCGGGTTGGGTCAACAAAACCCATGTAAACCTGTCGGGTTGGGTAAAGACCAGTCGGATTGGGCCGGGTTTGATCAGGTTGGGTCGGGTTGGTTCGGGTTGGCTCGGGTCGGGTTGACACGACCCATTTGTTAAACGGGTCAAGTCGGGTCAATCGGGTTATAAGTACAAACCCGGAACCCGACCCATTAAATAAACGGGTCAATCGGGTTGACCCGTTTATGACCCGAACCCGTTTAGGCCAAACCCAAACCCGCTAACTTCGGGTCGGGTTCGGGTCGGGTTGGCGGGTCGGGTCAAGAATTGCCACCCCTAGATAAAACCCCAATTCATCCGGTCATAAGAATTAGCCATATCGAGTTTAAGGGCTAGCAAATCTTTATCCCAACCCTCATAGAGTGCAAAGCTTCTTGGGCTAGAAGGATGTTATCAGAAATGTTGCGGTCCTGGATAAAAGCACTTTGCTCTTGGGACACAAGCTTGGCAAAGAAAGGCTGAAGGCGGTTCACTAAAATTTTGATAACGATTTTATACAAGATCGTGCAAAGACTGATTGGTCTATAGTTCTCCGGCCGACAGCCAACCAGAGTTTTGGGGATAAGAGTAACATAAGTGCTTTTCCAGGTTGCTGGCATACATCCTAAATTGAAAAAGGACTCAATGGCTGAGCACACATCCTTACCAAGGACACCCCAATTGTTAGTAAAAAATTCAACCGAGTACCAGTCGGGCCCCAAAGACTTATTACGTGGGAGAGAAAAGATGGTACGCCGGATTTCCTCCCAAGTAATAGGGCCAATAAGCATTTGATTATCGGTAGTAGTCATAAGAGTCAGGACTTGGTCCAGTAGAACATCCGGGCCCTGAGAAGAGGGAGCTGGATGTCCACTTAGTTTTGAAATGTCTAAGGATAACATTCTCGATATTATCCCGAGTGGAATGTCAGACTCCAAACTCATCATCTTTGAAATGAATCATATTGCTCTTACGACGGACCGTGGTTCTCATATGAAAAAATTTGGTATTAGAATCACCCGCTTGAAGCCATTGTATACGTGACTTTTGTCGCCATTTGATTTCTTGCAAATAGAGAAGGTGAGTGTACTGACGTTGCAAGGACCGCAAGATGGCTACTTTGAAACCATTCAAAATCTGTAGCTTCTCTCGGGTAGTCCACGACATAATCTGATTTCGCAAAGAATCGATTTAAACATCAATATCACCGACCTGAGACTGATTCCAAACTCTAAGGACGACCTTTCGGGCAACATTGTTATCTCTCAACCGAGAAAAAGGATCAGAAGAGGGAACAGAATGTCCAGCAAATCAGGTATTTACTCTTTGGACCTCTCTCTCTCTCTCTCTCTTACACACACAGAGACGCACATGCCCGCACAGATACACACATGCATGGACATGCCCGCACAGATACACACGTTAAAGCACACATACCTACACTAGCTCTGAACCCTAACTCTAGGCCGAACCTACTGTTTTCCCATCGGCCAGAACCCTAACCCTATCACTACTTCATGAAATAAATTTTATACCTACCATCTCATCCAATTAATTTTAGGGCTGGCAATTTCGGACCCGACACGGCAGACCCGGCACGAAGTTAGAGGGTCTGGGTCAGGGCTAAACGGGTTCGGGTCGATACGATAAACCCGTTTAATAAACGGGTCGGGTCCGGGTTTAGAGTTTGGACACGATAGACCAGGGAAGACCGTATTCAACGGGTCGTGTTTGGTCGGGTCGGGTCTACTCGTAATCTGATACTATAATATATAATACCAACGGGTCTTTCGGGTCGGGTCAGGTCAGGTCGAGTCGGATTGGGTCAGATCGGGTCAACTAAATAGACCCGGGTGGTAAACGGGACTTACCGGCTCTTATCAGGTCTACCCGTTTATTAGCGGGTCGGATACGGATTTAGGATCTAGACACAATTAGTTAAACTGATCCGACACGACAGGAACCCGACACGACCCATTGCCAACCCTAATTATTTTGCTTGGTGATCTGCAGGTCGTACAATCAATGGGGGAGTTGGGTTGGACCCCCCCTGCCCTTTAATAGCACTACCGCTGCTGCTGCAGCTGCTGCTGCTGCTGCACCCCAAAGTGTCCCATCCCGCTCGGCCGTACAATGCAAAATCAATGGCGGGGGTGGTTTGGTTTGGACCCCCCTGCCCTTTAATAGCACCGCTGCTGCTGCTGCTGCTGCTGCTGCTGCTGCACACAGAGGTGTCCCATCCGGATCGGCCGTACAATGTAAAATCAATGGGCAGGTCGAACCATGTGGCCAAATAGCGGGGCTCATAAATGACCGGTTGCGCCTCAAAGAGGTTTTTCCCGAAAGACGTTTTTCCCAAAAAGGCCCCCAACTCTATTCTATTGCTGGAAATAATTTTCCTTTTCTATCGCTGACATTTTAGGGAGGACACCTGGTGAATTCTATTTCAATGACCACGATTGGGTAATGGGATTAATCCTAGAGAGATGCTAGTAGCACGACCGGCTGCAGCCCATCACCGGCCGTCGTCGCCCACCCGCCACCGTCGACCACCGACGAGCACCTCTCACCACTGACATCGCCCCGTCGGGCACTACCCGCCGCCGTCGTTGTCGGCCACCACCCCCACTGACCACCGGTTGCCCATCACCGCCGCCCCGTCGGCCACAGTAATGGGTGTTGGCGGGCAACCGATGGTCGGTGGAGGTGATGACCGGCGATGACAGCAGCGGGTGATGGCTGACGGGGTGGCGTCGGCGGCGGGAGGTACTCGCCGGTGGTCGACAGCTGCAGGCAGGCGCCCACAGTGTTAGGCGCTACAATGTTAGACGCCGACGTCACAGTGTTAGGCGCCACAGTATTAGGCACCACAGTGTTAGGTGCTACAGTGTTAGACACCACAGTGTTAGACGCCAAAGTGGTAGGCACCGGCGCCCACAATGTTAGGGGTCGGCACCCACATTAGGTGCCACAGTTTTAGGCGTTGGCGCCCACAGTGTTAGGCATCGGTGCCCACATGTTAGAAGCCCATAGTGTTAGGCGCTGGCGCCCACAGTGATAGGCGCCACAGCGTTAGGCGCCGACGCCCACAGTGTTAGGCGCTTGTGCCCACAGTGTTGGGCTCCGGCGCCCACAGTTTTGTCATCGGCCACCGCCCCCACCGACCATCGGTTGCCCGCCTATGCCCATCACTGTGGCCGACGGGGCGGCAGTGGCGGGTAGTGGCCAACGGGATGATGTTAGTGGCGAGAGATGCTCGTCGGTGGTCGACGGCGGTGGGCACTATGGTGCCTAACACTGTGGGCGCCGGTGCCTAACACTATGCGCACCGCACGCCTAACACTGTGGGCACTGGCGCCTAACACTGTGGCACCTAATACTATGGCGCCAACGACTAACACTATGGGCGTCGACGCCTAACACTGTGGGCATAGGTGCCTAACACTATAACGCCTAACACTGTGGGTGTCGGCGCCTAACACTATGGGCGCCGGCGCCTAACACTGTGGTGCCTAACATTGTGGGCGCCGATGCTTATAATTGTGGTGCCTAACACTATGGACCCTAACACTGTGGGCACCGACGCCTAACACTGTGGGCACCGGTGCCTAACAATGTGGCGCCTAACATCACTGTGGGCGCCTTCCACCCGCCGATGTTGACCATCACTGTGGGCGCCGTTCATTGTGGCCACCGGCGCCCATCAGTGTGGGCACCTTTCACTATGGCCGTTGGCGCCCATCACTGTGGGCGCCATCATCGCCCGCATGCCACGGCCACAGCGAAAGGCGCCCACAGTGATGGTCGACGATGGCGGGCGGACGACGCCGGCGCCAACAGTGATGGGCACCGGCGCCTTTCACTGCGAGCCACAATAGAATGGCCGAGTGGTGGCCGATGGGGCATCAGCCATACCAAACTTACCTTCGACTCTCATTTCTTCCCTTTCTTTCACTATTTTTACATTACATCCATCCAATCTTCCATTAAAAACTATCGGAGGTATTGAGTTCATTTTATCCTTGTCTCTAAATGATCTCGTAGAGGATCACCTGAGGATCGTAATACCTCCAGAATCACTAAATTCTGATGGGAAATGAAGAAGGTACACTGTGCTGAACTTGACTCTGGCTTTTATTTATATCTCTCATTTCTTACCGCCTACCACTGCCACCGGCCACCATCTGCTCACCACTGTCTCAACAACAAGGACTCACTAAATACTTTATGCTATATATGGACATCGGGGATAAAAAATGACCTCATCCCAATGATCTCCGGCAACGAGAGACGGTTGAAGCAAAAAAAGATTCAAACGGAGAAGATGAACAGACTTTTTATTTATTTTGTTTAGACTTCAAGGGTAAAATGGTCACAAAAATACAATAGCTGTTCGGAAGTGACATTTGGCACGTGTTGAGGGCTAAAAAAGTAATGAAAAAAGCAACCGAGTCTATTCCTAGCAATATGATAGAGTTGGGGGTCATTCTGGGAAAAACTTCCTGCTAAAATGAGGACCCGAAATATGAAGCCATGCGGCCAAGTAGCTGGCCACATTGAACAACCCCGCTATTTGAACATACGACAGGACATTCTCTCGGACACACTGCGGAGGAGGGGAGAACGATTTTGGCCGGGGTCGACTCCTCTCCAATGATGAATGGTGATCGTCACCCCTATTGGTCTCTCACGATTTGGGGAATGACATGTGATGAACTCATGGGGGGATGCCACCACCTACCACCACCGCCAACAGCCGGCCTCCACCAACGCCACTGCCAACCACCGGCCACCCCATCGCCGCCACCAGGAAGGGCGGTGGTGGGTGGTGGTCACCAGGGCAACGGCTGGCAGCCGATGGTCGACCAGGGTGGTCAGTGGAGGCGGTGGTGGCAGTGATCGTTTGGGGCGGTGGACGGCAGAGGTTGAGGGTGATGGCATCATCCCATGGCCATAGATCATCAGTGGGGGGAAATTTTCAGCATATCCTGCGTACGCTACAACCGTGGGGCCCACTAGGGCCACTTCAATTCAAGAGACATGGGGTTGTTGGGTGTATGTTTGAAAACCACACAAAACCCATATTGGGTTTTGTCCCAAATCAATAAGGGGAAAACCCATTTACCAACTTAAAAGAGATTCCCTCCTTTCCTCTCCTAATTAAGCATAGAGGTGGGGCTGCACTACACCACACACGCGTGCGTACGTGCCGGGCCGGGGCTGGGCGGTACGTGTGTGTGCGGCCACGGACCCGGACACGATAGCACATTGGAAATGGATTGGTCCACACATATCTTATTTTTATTTTTGCTTTTAAACCCTCCACTACATTTATTATTTTCTATTTGGGCCACTACCCGTTACGTGAGAGCCCTACATGCTAGCCATTACGAACAAACTCTCTGCGAGCTGTAACGTGCGGAGTAAATGGGCTTGATCGTAGCCTATAAACATCTTCCCTCTTTCAGCCTCCCATTAACAGCCCGAGACCTATATAAGGCCCGGTATAGCCATGGGAAATTTACACTCTGAATTTCGGAATTGGTCTCTGTCTCTCCCTTGCTACGAGAGTTTCTTCTCTTGTTGTCGAGTCCATGGGTTCCTAAAAACTCTTCGAGGTTCGCATATCCTTGTTGAAGCCATGTTGACGGGAAGGAGGTCGCCTGGCTGGGGTCGTCGTATCTTTGAGATCCATTACCACGAGACCCGTATGAGGGGGGGCAATAAGATCCTTGGGACAGCACCTAGCGCGATTCGACCATCAGGCCAGAGTTTCTAACTCTTATCTTTTTCTATTCTTAGAAATAATCAAATCGATTTGCATATAATATAAAACTTTAAATAATTAGAGATAATTTAGATATGATTGTTACGATTCCCATGCCTCCTCAAAACCGGTGATAAGATGGAGGGGGCAACGGATATATAAAGACGTGGAACTCCCACCCCTTTACCGATGTGGGACTATTCTCAACAAGGATCTTTCTCTTTTAAAAAAGTTTGGCAAGGTGAATAACGGTTCCACAAAATCCGCTCTGTCTTGGCAAACCATTTCTAAAAGAAATTTTATGACTTGTCTTTGCTTACAAAAACAATCTTTGCTAAATAAAGTAACATTTGCCTATTAACAATTTTGATTAAGTTTTAAAATTGTAAGTTTAGAACGATTAGATGTCCAACAGGGGTAGCAGGCACCAGCACATTGGGGTAGTGTCCTCCAGCACTTAGAGCGTGCTGATAGGCTTTGGGCATCGGTTGTAGCGTACCCAGGATGTGCTGAAAATTTTCCCCATCAGTGGAGAGGAGTCAAACTTGTGTCGACCAGGGAATGACGCTTAGCCCTAGGGGCAATAATGGGTCGTGTCGGGTTGGGTTCGTGTCGGGTCTAGTTTCGGGTCGTGTCCAAAACGCCTAGACCCGGACCTGACCCCGACCCGTTTAACTAATCGTGTCTAGATCCTAATCCTGTATTCGACCCGCTTATCAACGGGATAGACCCGATATGACCCGTTTACCTCATGGGTCTATTCAGTTGACCCGATCCGGACCAATCCGACTCGACCCGACTAGACCCGATAGACTCACTGGTACAATATATTACAGTATCGGATTGCAGGTAGACCCGACCCGACATGACCCGTTGAATTTTAAACGGGTCTTTCCGGGTCTATTGTGTCCAGACTCTAAACCCGGACCTAATCCGTTTATTAAACGGGTTTATCGTGTCGACCCGTTTATGACCCGAACCTGTTTAACCCTGACCCAGACCCGCTAACTTCATGTCGGGTCGTGTGCGTCCGCCGTGTCGGGTCCAAAATTGCTAGCCCTACTTAGCCCTGACCGGCAGCCGGCAGTCAAAGAGAACGTTGTGATCGGATGTCATCAAAACTGGCGGGAAAGTGGCATAGTGCATGAGCGGTCGAGTGCGATCAACCCTTGGGTTGGGGTGCCTTCAATCGGACGACTGTGAAACCGTTGACCACGTAGCCCGAGAGGCCGGATAGAGAATGGCTTTGTTCAAACTGGTGGTCGGCAGTGTTGTAGATGTACATCCAACGGTCCACATTGGGAGGTAATGCTTCACCACCCTGTCAGGCCGGTGAACTAAGTCGTTCGTTCCACAATCCCCGCCTCACAATAAAAAAAGGGAAATTTTATTCATACCCCATAAATCTGTAATTAGCCCCAATTTCCAACAAACTTGAACCCACCCCATTTTTTTTTTCCATACCCCATTCCTATCCCAAAAATACCCTTTCCCCTTACACCCCACCTCAATATACACCCCAGTTAAATGGCCCGCCCCAACTTGATTATACCCCAATCAAACACATACCCCCTTAAATATACCTCAATTATATGCACTCTTGAATACACCCCACTCTTAAATAAACCCCATGCAGTTGGCTGATACTTGTAAGCACAAGTAGAGCTGCAACTTGGGCGGGCCAACCTGAACCCAACCCGAGTTCAACCCGAACCCAACCCGAATTTGGGCGGGCTAATCCGAGCCCAACCCGAATTATTTCTCCTTGACCCGACAGGACCCGACACGAAGTTAGCGGGTCTGGGTCAAGGCTAAACGGGTTCGGGTCGTAAACGGGTCGACACGATAGACCCGTTTAATAAACGGGTCGGGTCCGGGTTTAGGGTCTGGACACGATAGACCCAGGAAGACCCGTTTAGTATTCAACGGGTCGTGTCGGGTCGGGTCTACCAGCAATCCAATACTATAATATATAATACCAGTGGGTCTTTCGGGTCAGGTCGGGTCAAGTCGGATCGGGTCGGATTGGGTCAACTGAATAGATCCGGGTGGTAAACGAGTCTTACCGGGTCTTATCGTGTCTACCTGTTTATTAGCGAGTCGGGTACGGGTTTAGGATCTAGACACGATTAGTTAAACGGGTCGGGTCCGGGTCTAGGGGTTTTGGACACGACACGAAACTAGACACGACACGAACCCGACACGACACGACTCATTGCCACCCCTAGCTGCAACTTGGGCGGGCCAACCCGAACCCAACCTGACTTTGGGCGGGTTAACCCGAACCCACTCCGCACAACCCGGCCAACCCGACGGGTTGGGCTTGGGCTAAGTTTAAACAAACATTGGGTTGGGTTGGGGGTACAAAAGACGCTGAGTAGGGGCTTTGGGGTTTGGGGTACCAAAAAAGGGCATTGTTGGTATTAAAGGATTGTTGAGTAAGTTATTGAGAAACGCTAGGGATACGGGGGCTAATTACAGATTTTTGGGGTATGAATAAAATTTCCCTAAAAAAATTGGGTTTTTTACAAATCCACCCTGTAATTTTCTCTATTTACATATAAACCCCAAAAAGTCAATATTTATGTATAAACCCTTTAAATCATCCAATATTTATATATCGACCCCTACAGTTAGTTGGCATCCAAAATGAATATTTCTGAAAATATTTCTTCATTCAACTATTATTTTATTAATCTAAAAGGGAAATAACCGATTTATCCATGATTATAATTACTTAAATTGACATATCTTTATTGTACATAGACTTATTCCATAACAAACACAGACATTACCTGAATCTAACTTAGGCCTAATCCTACTTGTAACGTATTGTACAAAAAAAAAATCACATGAAAAGTAGTACACTGATAATGAACAATTGCAATTGCCACAGTGATATCACTGTAGCAAAAATCTTTTGCTACAATGAATTCAATGGAGCAATTTGTTTAAAAATAAATGGGGGAATGTGTGAGCGGTTCCTGACAAACAAATCCTTTAAGCTGAAGGAATTTGAAATACTGTGGACGAAAATATCCTCCACAACATTTCAAATTTTCTTCTGTATGCCACTGAACCAGCGAACCTCCGAACTATCAAACCAAACCACCTCGTCGCCACCGCCGAACTGAACCTAAACCACCGAACCACTGCTCGCCATTGCCAAACTGAACATAAATCTAACCCCAACCCTAAACCCAAGATCTATGGTCCATGGGATAAACCTTAGACCTAGGAGCAGCTGCAACTCGTCTGAGTTGAGCATGTCGCGTCGTTACTGTTGCTCACACCACTGCTCTCACGTCGCCGCCGCTCGCAAGAGAGATGGGCAAGAAGAGGCCGTGGTTACATTTGGGTTTCTGATGAAGATCAAGGATTTATAATTAAGTGAAATTTTTAGATGTCCTGCACATACAAGTTTGTTTTGTCGGGGACTCATCACCAATTAACACACCCCCCCCCCCCCCACCAAACAAAAACTTTGTTACAATGTTTTCACTGTAGCAAATAGAAACAATTCGGTACCAAAGAGGAACAATTGATTTTCACTGTAGCAATTTTTCCTCTATAATACTGAATTGCTGCTCTTTGCTATAGAGTACCAAAGAGAAGCAATTCGGTACTAAGGAGGAACAATTGCTATAGTGATTTCATTGTAGCAAAAAAAGAAACAAGATTTTCGAACAAATTTTTTTTGGCTACAGTGATTTCACTTTAGCAAAGAACAACAATTCGTCACTAAAAAGGACCAATTCATAATGTACTGTAGCTGTTTATTTGCTGCATTGAAAGTAATGCGGGCTTTTAATTAGAGATATTTTTGTCAATTAAAGGGGATAAGAGCCAATAGAGAGACCTACTGCAAATGCATATGTTTCGGAAGTGAATTGGTGTGTATAGGTACTAGTGCATGCTTGTGCCTGTCAATACTACGACGGCCACCTTCGGCAGCCAAAACCTTTTGGTTTGGGGGGGGGGGGGGGGGGGGGGGGGCAAAAAATGTCAGCGGCGTCGATATTCGACCTCGGTGACCATTTTAAACATGGCGGGGGCATTCTGCGGTGATCTCCACCACCAAAAATGATTTTGGCTTCTGGAGACCTTGCCCTTGGTACTCGAAGACAAAGTCCGAGGCGACCAATGCCTTGACACTCTATAAGCCCAAGGCCCTGCCCTTGGCACTCGAGGACAAAGTCTGAGGCAATTAATGCCTCGGCACTCTACAAGCCCAAGGCCCTGCCCTTGGCACTCGAAGACAAAGTCTGAGGCGACCAACGCCTCGGCACTCTACAAGCCCAAGGCCTGCCCTTGGCACTCAAAGACAAAGTCTAAGGCAGCTGTCGCTGTCTCGGCATGCACCAAGTCCAAGAAGACAGCCTTGGCACTCGAAGACAAAGTCCGAAGTGACTAACGCCTCGGCACTCTACAAGCCCAAGGCCCTGCCCTTGATACTCGAAAACAAATTCTAAGGCGACCAATGCCTCAGCATTCGACAAGCCCAAAGTCCTGCCCTTGGCATACGAAGACAAAGTTTGAGGTGACCAACGCCTTGGCACTCTACAAGACCAAGGCCCTACCATTGGTACTCGAAGATAAAGTCCAAGATGACCAACATCTTGGCACTCTAATAGCCCAGGGCCTTACCCTTAGCACTCGAAGACAAAGTCCGAGGTGATCAACGCTTCGGCACTCTACAAGCCCCAGACCCTGCCCTTGGCACTCGAAGACAAAGTCCGAGGTGACCAACACCTCAATACTCTATAAGTCTAAGGAGACAGCCTTGACACTCGAAGATAAAGTCCGAGGAAGGCGTCGTTGCCTCGGCATGCACCAAGTCCAAAGAGACAACCATGGCACTTAAAGACAAAGTCCGAGACAACCGTTGCCGCCTTGACATGCAGCAAGTCCAAGGATTCATCCTTAGCACTTAAAGATAAAATATGAGATGCCACCGTCGGTTTCTTGGCACTCGAGCAAAAGTCCAAGCTTACTACCTTGGCACGAAACAACAAAGTCTGAGACCGACGTATCGGCATTCGATCAAAAGTTCAAGCTTAGTTTTGTTACTCAGGTTGCAACCGATCATCACCCTTTCTCGATGGCTGATGGTTCCAAACCGGTCAGGGGTTGGTCTGTCCAACTCTGTCAGCATGCACTACCCTCCCCGCCGTGGTATTCAAAGCAACGGACAGTTGGTAAGCAATCGATCGACCGACAACAACCGAACCTTCGATAATGATCGATCGACCAAATTTTAACATTTTGTGAAAGATGCTGCAAGAATAATCAATCCCCTGGACCGTCATCAACTAGTAGCGACCGATCGATCGATCATTGTCCGGGGGTCGCCCATGTCCACCCATGCACTCGACGCTTGATGAATATCGTCAGACTTCGATGTTTACCAATTAAACGCGACTATGCAGATCTACCAAATCACATTCAATCCCGATTAGAGAATCGCACTTGCAAATAAGGGACATGGCTATACACTTTCAATATATGGAACCTCTCTAACTAGCTAGAGATCGAGATACCACTACTTATCAATCAATTCAATTCGAGTGACATCTGCACACAAGGATCATTCAAAGATAAAGAGCTATCTTCCATTGTGTTGGTAGAATAGCATCTCATCCAAACCTATTGAGTTGGCTGTACAAACTTCACAAGCATAGAAATCCTTCCCTCTCATCTGGGGGTGGGCCTGCGATAACCTCCACGTCATCACTGGGACCCGACTGCAATCACTAGTGAACACAATAACTAGGTGCAGTTGGGTGCCGAATAATGATGGGTGAATTATCGTGAGTCGATATGTCTTTGAGACGCGAGCCAAAAACACGACTGGCCCGCTATTTACTGTCACCTTCTTATAAAGATGAACATCGGGAAAGCCACACGTCAACGTGTCAGATTCACTTTGATCAATTTTTCAGCACCGATGTAATGGCACCTTATACGCGTTGATCTGACACACGGATGAAAAGTTACGGCTGTTAGAAGGTTTTGAGGCCTTTTTCTTCGAAGACATGCATTGAAAAGGTTACACGTCAAGGTGTACGATATTTGTTGTCCACTTTAACTGTTTTTTTTGTACTGACGCAACAACACCTTATATACATTCATCCAACGTGCGTATAAAAAGTTATGACTTTCAGAAGTCTTTAATACCCTTATCTTCGATGATAGGCATCAAAAAAGTTACACGTCAATGCGCGCCAGGTTTCACGTCTGCTTCGACCAATTCTTCGGCGTCAACACAACGCCACCCACATACCATCTCCCGGCGATGGCTCACAGCAACAGAAGAGGGGGTCGAACGATATAGTCCTTCAAGGATTCATAGGGCACCATCCGAAGGCTAAACAGGGAATCGATTCCCTTAGGCTCCTTCGGTTGTACCCGTACTGGTCCAAGAACTGGTGCGCCAAGTTGGTGAAGTTATCGATACTACCCACAGGCAGCCGGGAGTACCATTCCAATGTAGGCCCTTTAAGGCTTCATTGGAACATCCTGTACAACTCGTCTAACGAGTAATACGGGTTCATCTGATTCTTGTACTCCAAGAGGTGAGTACATGGGTCGCCCGACCTATCGAATCTTTCGAACCGAAGCGATTGCTAGTCATAGGGGAAGTGGGTAGCCAACACTCTCGTGGTGTAAGTGCTCTCCAATGCCCCCTTGATAGCGTTTTGCGCCATTAGGTCCACTTGGTGTCCAAGACGCTAGACAACCAGGTTTATCAAATCCTCCTGATACAACCGAGGTTGCTCTTCTAGAGGAGGTGTTGGCGTCTGACGTCAGGGGTGCGAGCATGAATCGTCGAGCAATGAGCCGTTCCTACCCCTCCGTCTTCTAGATGTTTGGGACATTGATGGTCTTTACTCGATGATGACGATCCTTCGGAGGGCGCTGTGCCGCTATAGTTATCTGAGACTAACACAAACCACCACTCGGCTATGAGGGCGAGCTTGCGACCAAAACGGTCCAAGACATTCAGACGTGAACCACTAGGCTCCACCGCCTTTTCCTCAAGTTCAAGAGCTTGACGAGTAGCGGCGTTCGTCCATCTCGCCAAGCCCCGTAATATATCTGTTGGAATTAAATCCTATTATCTGAGTCACAGTGGAAGCAAAAAATTAGGTCCGAGGATCTTATAGTATATGTTTCATTACAATTAATTCCATAAAACAATCTACATACAAATCTATAATCCTAGCATATGTGCGGACACCCTAGAGTAATACTATAATCTACGAAAGACATGCATGCATCTAGTTAGGTGTTTAGAACTATCATACATTGTAGATCTTAGACCCGAAGAGAACTTAACAATGGATGATGATCAACCACACGTGAATTGAGAGGAAAGCTATCGAATAGCATCTTGTCCTTTACGAAGGGAGGAACCCATGGTGTCCTATCTCTGAATGCAAGGACAACGCGCCGACGAAGGATGGCACGTATCGAAGTTGATGGCGTGCCTCGAAGACCTCCTCTTTATCTTTCTCTTTTCTTTATCCTTCTTCTTTCCTTCCTCATTTCTTTCTGTTTCTTATTCCTCTTTTTTCTTGGCTGAAACCACAGAGGATAGAGGGGGGGGGGGGTCAGATTTCTTAAGGGGAGGAAGGGAAAATTAGGGCTTTCCCCCCCTCTTTCCTTGTGCCTTTATATATTGGTCCCCAAGTGGCTTACGCTAACGTAAACCACTTTTGGTCGACCCTATGATGGCCACAAAAGAGGGGGGGCAGATTTCTTTAAGGGGATAAGGCCATGGGATAGGGATTTCCTTATCTCCATGACACCTTGGATGAAAACACTATTTTGTTGGCATACCGCTGATAGAGAGATAAAATGAGGTACGCTAGTCAGAATCGAGTTCCGTCAGCGCCTACGATCTCCTGAAATTATTTAGCTTATTTTAAGATTCATATTCAATATGTTCTGAGCCATATTTCAGCATTGACCAAAATACCCCTATAGCCCTTAACACATGTGAATTAGGTTCTTAGGCTTCGGGCTTGCGCTCCATTATACTACGTACTTCACATCTAACGTGTCCAACTGAATCGGAAAACAATTTCTATATGCAATAATAGGGTGGAACCTTTAGGGTTCAGGATCTCTAGTTCCAACTGGATCTCTAACTAACTATCCCGATGACACACCGAAAGTTCCGTTAATCAGTCCTAATCCGATTAACCCGCGTAGCCACCCAGAGTGAGACACGAGTTGAGCTTAATGATCCTAAACTTATGTTACTCCCTTGTAACCTTGTTATCTACTATACTCAGATAATATTTAGTCCCTTATATTACTGGTGCTATGATTCGACTCGGGTGGTGGGGAGCATCGTCAGAATCCGATCGATCATCTGATTAGGATTTGATAACCTGTCATCTATAACACTACATACCTTTTGCTGCTATGCCTAGTATCTGGAACATCGTCAATCATACTGACAACCACAAGGACTGGATTAATTGTATAGACAAATTGACTCATCAAAATGCACCTATCCAACACTGGACGTTAAATAACATATAGGGATTGTATGCTACTCTAGCGCCAATTGGGTAACCCAATGTACCATGGTATTGGACTATGGAGGGTCCACACACATTGGCACATCAAAGAACCACACTGCTGGTTGGCTCAGTGTACATGGTCCCTTAGGGTTAAGGACAGATTATCTATAGTAGTAATACGGTGTTTCTGTTCAACACCAATATCTGAATCACTGATATGTGCATCATCTTGGTTTCTGTTCAACACGATCATTGTACTTGGTCAAGTGAAAAGGAATCCTACGTTCCCATAGTGGAGACTTCACTATATCCTCTAGCTGCCAACAGTTTATTTTCGGTAAAACGACCGACATCACCAAAGCTGTAAACTAGTTCTAGGTCTATACAAAACCGGTCCACTGGGTCTTCTAAGCATGGATCCACCATGTATCTCAGTGGCCTACTGTGTTTCTTAGGGTCCTTTATTATATATGAATTAATATATACCAAAGTAGTATTCTAATTAAAGCAATAACTAAAGTTATCTTTATTAATATTAATACAGAAAATTCATACTCAGGACACACGAGTTACAATAATCTCCCATTTGGCCTAGCGGGGAATAACAGTCTTAACTCACATGACATCCATGTACTTCTCAAAAGCCTTGGTCAGTAACGCCTTTGTAAAAGGGTCCGCCATGTTATCTGTAGACGCTACCTGAGTCACTGTAGCCTCCCCTAGCTTCTGCAAGTCCTAAATAATGTAGTATTTTTGCTAAATATGCTTACTCTTCTAGTGATATCCTGGCTCTTTGGATTGTGCTACTGCTCCACTATTATCACAGTAAAGGATAATAGGATCTTGAGCTCCTGGTACATATCTTAAGTCTGTCAAGAACTTTCAGAGCACACCGCCTCCTTGACCATTTCGCACACTGCAACGTACTCAGCCTTTATCGTCGAATCCGCGATATATTCTTACTTCACGTTCCTTCAAATAACAGCTCCTCTTCCCAATGAAAATACAAACCCCGATGTCAATCTTCTAGATCCGAATCTGCTGCAAAGTCAGAATCCGTGTATCCAACCGGCGTTAGGTCCTGTAAAGAGTAAACTAACTCATAATCTCTCATCCTACGGAGATACTTGAGTATACTTTTCACAGCAATCCAGTGCCCTGGTTCCTCAGGGTTTAGGACCGTTTTACCCTAAACAGAAACACAGTTTAGTGCACCGGTGTCTGCTCACCGATCTGTGCACCGTGTTGGTTTCGTTCGGCCACAGACATTATGCCTGGTAATGACCGTGGTGGAGATACCCACGCTCTGTCATCCCAACAGCTTATCCTGATAGGGCAACCAACCCTAATCAAAGCTGCAAACGTATTTAGGTTACATGAGACCAGTCCCTTGAGTCTCCCACTCAAGTGGATTACCATGTAGCCATGGCTCTCTGTTCTGTAATCAGAACACGTACTAAAGTACGTACCAATATGCAGTCCTATACTATCAACCATACATAGCTAAACTATAGGTTTTTACGAGCTATAAACCTCACCAATTCTAACAGACTCAACCTCCACCGGTTGAATTTAACCGATCGGTCAAACTTGATCGATCGGTCAAATTCAACCGATTGGTCAAATTTCTACTGGATCGGGCAAAAAACCCAGGCTTTTGCCCGATCGACTCAATCTCCACCGGTTGAATTTAACCGATCGGTCAAAATTGACTGATCGATCAGATTCAACCGATCGGTCAAATTTCTACTGGATCGGGCAAAAAACTTAGGTTTTTGCCTGATCGACTCAACCTCTACCGGTTGAATTTAACCGATTGGTCAAACTTGACCAATCTGTCAAATTCAACCGATCGGTCGAATTTTTTCTGGATCGAGCAAAAAACTTAGGTTTTTGCCCGATCGACTCAACCTCCACCGGTTGAATTTAACCGATCGGTCAAACTTGACCGATTGGTCAAATTCAACCGATAGGTCGAATTTCTACTGGATCGGGCAACAAACTTAGGTTTTTGCCCGATCGACTCAACCTCCACCGGTTGAATTTAACCGATCGGTCAAACTTGATCGATCGGTCAAATTCAACCGATCGGTCGAATTCAACCGATCGGTCGAATTTCTACTGGATCGGGCAAAAACTTTGGTTTTTGCCCGATCGACTCAACCTCCACCGGTTGAATTTAACTGATCGGTCAAATTCAACCGATCAATCGAATTTCTACTGGATCGGGCAAAAAACTTAGGTTTTTGTCCGATCGACTCAACCTCCACCGGTTGAATTTAACTAATCGGTCAAACTTGACCGATCGGTCAAATTCAACCGATCGGTCGAATTTCTACTGGATCGGGCAAAAAACTTAGGTTTTTGCCCGATCGACTCAACCTCCACCGGTTGAATTTAATCGATCGGTCAAACTTGACCGATCGGTCAAATTCAACCGATCGGTTGAATTTCTACTAGATCAGGCAAAAAACTTAGGTTTTTGCTCGATCGCATCAACCTCTACCGGTTGAATTTAACCGATCGGTCAACTTTGACCGATCGGTCAAATTCAACCGATCGGTCGAATTTAACCAATCGGTCAACTTTGACTGATCGGTCAAATTCAACCGATCGGTCGAATTTCTACTGGATCGGTCAAAAAACTATATTTTGTGACCGATCACCTTAACCACCACCGATTGAATTTAACCGATCGGTCGAATTTGACCGATCGGTCAGAATTGACCGATCGGTCCTTCAATATCGACGCTCAACAAATTTCTTTGCACACATAACAGGGGGTTGTTAGTTTTGCACCAGAAATCCAAGCCAGCCAGGATGATCTCTAGCTAACTTGGAGGGGATAATTATGGGTGCAAATTTTGGCAAAGAAGTCTACGAGCCACGGGACCCACCGGCCCTGCTTGGTGGGCCTACAGAGACTACCGCAGGACCCACCGGCCCTGCCTGGTGGGCCTACAGAGACTACCTCGGGACCCACCGGCCCTGCCTAATGGGCCCACGGGGACTACCGCGGGACCCACCAGCACTGCCTATGGAATCCCACGGAGACGACAGCTGGACCCGCCAGTCCTGCCTATGGAATCCCCAGAGACAATGGCAGGACCCACCAGCCCTGCCTATGGAATCCCCAGAGACGACAGTGGGACCCACCAGCCCTGCCTGGAGAATCTCCAGATACGACAGTAAAAACCGCCATTTGCCCCCAGATTTCCTCCCAGAAAATCCTATAAATAGCAGAGCTTTCAAATGTAAAAGGGGCCAGATCCCAGTTTCAAATCTGAAATCTGATTTCAAAAACCAGAGCTCTGGAAATTTCAGTTTTCCATTCTCCAACTCTCCTTGACCTTCTTCTTGTCTCTGAAGAGATCGGAGATACTTCAGTGACACTCGGCCTGTCGAGGTCACTTCAAGCAAAGTGATAGAGAATTCGGGTTGCTTCCTATAGCACGGAGACGTAGGCTTCGGCTGAACTCCGAGATCACATCTCGCGTCAATCTTCTCTCTGTTTGCATAGCATAAGTGGTAACTCAAAATCACCAAGGCAATAGCCTTTAAACCAACCTTCCAATCAACAGATCGACCAACGATCCTCGACTCAACTTCAATTCAATTGACTGGTGAGGTGAAGTCTTCGGATCGGCACGGAGATTTTTCCCCCACAGCCACTTGCAGAATGGCTCGTTCAGTAGGTAGGCGAATATATCTTCGATTGAGGTGTTCAACTCGGTGAATACCCTCTGCTCCCTCGTAGCTCTCCTTTTCCCTGCTAGAGGAGCTTTTGGTTCCTTGTTTTTCCTCTTGGCCAGTTTCTTCTCGTCGGATGCCGCGTTGGCAAGCTTCTTGTAGCGTGCATCCCTCGGGGCTTCGTCAGCCTTCCTGTATCGAGAGTTGCTAGGTTTTTTCGTGGCTCACACAACTTTCTAGCCCGCTGGTTGTCCTCCATATTTATCTCCCACTGCACGCATTTGAATATTGCCTCTAAGGAGTTCGGAGGATGTCGAATAAAATCAGTGTAGACGTGGAGTTCCGGTCGGATGGCATTCTGGAATGCCAACATAATGGCCTCCTTATTTTGGTAACGGCCAGTGAGCTCAGAATGCTCATTGCAAAACCTGGTTATGAAGCTCCTCAGAGATTCGTCTGAGCCCATCTTCAGCCGGTAAAGAGTATCCAGCTTCTTTTATGGCTTCAGGTTAAGCCGATAATGATCCATGAAGAGTTCCTCCAAATCCTCGAAAATGGCCACCGCACCGGTGGGCAGAGTGTGGTACCAATTGAGGGAAGGTCTCTCGAGGTTTCCCTCAAACATATAGCAAATAACATGGTTCTCATACTCGTATGGCGTCAGAGCCTGCTTGTAGGATAGGATGTGGAGAGCAGGGTCTCCTTTGATGCAGTTGACCTTAGGTAGGCTTGGTGTTCGCCAACCCACCGGAAAAGGGGTTGTAAGCACCTTGGGATGAAGAGACCCCGCTGAGGCGATTAATAGCCTACGATCTTGATGGTGGCATCCCACATCGGTAGTTTGCCTTCGTCGGTTGAGTAGCTCATGTGCATCCGGTGTTGTCGCATATGAGTGAATGGGGCATCCAGTGGACCCTGTTGATTCAGGCGATATTTCTTGACAGTGGCTTGGCGCACCATCGATGTCCAAATGATCCCACACCGTTTGCTTAGGTGCTTGTGTGGATACCTGACGCCTTTCAATATGATCCCTTCTTGGTTCTTCGAGGTGATGACTCGCAGCTGGGTGAGTCTTCAGTGGGCCTTCAGTCGTAGCAAGAGAGTTGTAGATTATAACCCTATCCCTTTCAGCTACCTTCTTCAAGGAGTCTCTCTCTTGCTCGAGGGATGCATTCTTCTTGATGAGATTTAGCAGCTGAAAGTCTGCAGCCGAGATCTTGTATGTAGCCTGAGGCTCACTCCTTTGAGTAGCATATTCTTTGCCAGATCGTCGCCTCGAGGATGACAGGTCCCGTCGATCGCTGTGCCCTTCTGGATGGCTACTTTGTGGCCCCAGTCGCTCTCGAATATTTCTTCGGTTGGTTGCAACCGAGACTTCTTGTTCTTCTTTGATCAGCACATCATTTGCTCGTTCGGCACCCGCCTTCGGTGGGTTGGCACTGGCCTTCACCATCGAGCGTGTTAATGTCGGCGTGATGAAGGCGTTGAGGTTGACTTGAAGGATGACTTGTGGCTCGTCACCACAAGTTGAATAGGAGTCGGTAGAGGTGTGGGTAAGACATCTAACAATATCCCACAAACGGTGCCAAAGATTGTAGGAGAAATTTCCGAGCCATCTTGATCGGAAACCCTGCCCCATAGCCTTGATTGAATGTGGATGGTTTGTAGAGTTAGAGATTAAAGAGTAGGTAAAGAGGAAAAAGACACGTAGAGTTGTTGTCGAAGTTTGGTCTTACGACCTACGTCTCCGAGCGAGAGGTGCCACCCGGTTTCCACTATAATGAATATAAAGGTGGGGGAGCGTTCTTTCGATAGGCCGAGAGAAGCTTTTTATAGTGGGGGTTGCACAGAGCAACAAGAAAAAGAACAAGGAGGAGAGAAGTAAACTCTAGTTCTGGCTTTGGGATCTTCTCTTCCTCTGATTGAATGACCCCACCTTTCTGAATGCCATGGGGTCCCTTTTATAACATAGGCATGTGCCCGATATGGTAGTGATGATGTGGCATTGATGACGTGGCATTAGTTCTGGGCCTCCTTACTGGGCCCTTATTGGGCCGTTGCGCGGGCCCAATAAGGGGGAGGGCTTGATCTGCGGGCCCTGCAGAGTGGGTCCATGAGTCCGGAAGGCTTACCCACTTGGGCCGTCGCGCGAGCCCATATGGCTCTGATCCAGTCCGGTATAATTTTTGTACCCATAGATTATTTTATGGAATTGATTGTAATAAAACATAAACTACGAGATCGTCGGATCTATCTTTTGCTTCCATTGCGACTCTGATAAAAGGATTTAATTTCAACAGTGCGCATGACAATCTCGTCAAAGACGCATTGGAAATCTCGGCTCTAGGTCATGCGCATGACTTCCTATAGTCGTGCGCACGACTACCTATGGGCAGTTCGTCTTTTCGCAAAAAGACGCATCGATATTCTTGGGCTCCAGGTCATGTGCATGACTGCCTATAGGCAGCTACGTCTTCATTCTTTAACTGGGATCTCTCTCTAACAAGAGAGATGGTACCTGGACGACAGGAGACAGAAGGGCAATGGGTGGTGGTGATGTTAGGATTGATGTGTTCTAAGCTTGTAAAACTTTATGTTTTGGTCTAATAAAGATTGATAGTTATTAATATATGAGATGCATATAGGTGCGTAACATAGTTACGTGTTCTTTTAAGAACAGAGAGCCATGGTTATATGGTAGTCCACTGAGTTGAAGACTGAGTGGATTGGTCCCATATAATCTAAATAAGTTCGCAGCTATGATCAGGTTGGTCGCCTCATCATGATAAGCTGTTGGCGATGACAGTTCATGGGATGTCTTCACCATGGTCATCACCAGGCACAGTGTCTGTGGCTGAACGGAACTAACACGGTGTACAGATCAGTGAGCAGACACTGGTACACTAAGCCGTGTTTCTGCTTAGGGTAAAACGGTCCTAAACCCTGAGGAACCACGTCTGATGGACTAACCAGTTGCGTGGTGCTTTGGCGCACCAATGTGTGAGGATCCATATGCAGTGATCCGAAACCACGGTGTACTGGGTTACCCGGCTGGCGTTGCATTAGCGTGTCACTCCTGCAGGCCATCCACTGTTAGGATTGATGTGTTCTAACCTTGTAAAACTTTATGTTTTGGTCTAATAAAGATTGATAGTTATTAATATATGAGATGCATATAGGTGCGTAACATAGTTACGTGTTCTTTAGAGAACAGAGAGCCATGGTTATATGGTAGTCCACTGAGTTGAAGACTAAGTGGATTGGTCCCGTATAACCTAAATAAGTTCGCAGCTATGATCAGGTTGGTCGCCTCATCATGTTAAGCTGTTGGCGATGACAGTTCATGGGATGTCTTCACCATGGTCATCACCAGGCACAGTGTCTGTGGCTGAACGGAACTAACACGGTGTACAGATCAGTGAGCAGACACTGTTACACTAAGCCGTGTTTCTGCTTAGGGTAAACGGTCCTAAACCCTGAGGAGCCACGTCTGATGGACTAACCAGTTGCGTGGTGCTTTGGCGCACCAATGTGTGAGGGTCCATATGCAGTGATCCAAAACCACGGTGTACTGGGTTACCCGGCTGGCGTTGCATTAGCGTGTCACTCCTGCAGGCCATCCACACCCCTGATGGGAGGTGCGTTCCTTGGTGTGACTTACACTGTACTAAACCCAGGCCTGGTGGTCATCAGTTTGACTGTTGACCGGGTTCGATTACTCGACGGGGTAATCAGAGGTACGATGTATAGGTCAACCTGGAAGGAACCAAGTCATATGATCGTTCGAGTCTGACGGTAGTCTTCACCGCTCGAAGTGAATCATGGCATCAAGTGGAGGGACAGCGGGTTTACCACTACTAAGCGGAGAGCAGGGGTATGATGGAGAACATAGTAAGTCTGGGTGAATTGGAGTGCAGCCTGCGTCGCACTCTGGGTGGCTACGCAGGTTAACTCGAGCTCAGAGGATCGATGGTACACTCGGGTAGTGTGTCGATCGAGCTTGAGTTGGAAGCCATGAACCCCGGTCCCTGATGGTTCCACCTTATCAACATTATGTACGGTTCTTGAACCGTCTCCTCGGAACACCATAAGCAGGAGGAAGATAGAAGTATACGCTCCGTGTGTGCTTGGCACTAGAGCACGGTAGATGCGTAACTACATACGAGTACTAAGGGTTGAGCCCGGGATTAGTACAGAGTCGTATGTAGTAATCCCTAGCCATAAGTGAACTTCGCTGCATAGGTGCGATGCACCGGGGTATGTTGCGAGTTGACTAGTTGACTTTGCTAGAGGCACCTTCCGGTGGCCTCAGTTAAATAGTAAGTAACTAGTAGATATCACTTAAGTAATGGCCGTTAGGTATCGCACGCTAGAAATGGTCAAAATGAGGCGTCGGGGCGTTTTGGTAAAAACCTCACTCTGCCGGACCTCACTGTTGGCCGACCCTAGTGGTGGGACACCTCACTAGGGCCGGCCCTATGATGTAGGGATAAGAATCCCTCATCTATAGGGCCGGCCATATAGATAGGGATGGGGTGATAAATCGGTTAAAATCGAGCCCTAAAAAGTGGGAAAACGGATAAATACGCGGAGAGATAAAAGGGAGATAATGGAGAGATAATGAGAGAGGGTTAATATCCCCTTGGATCCTTATCCAAGGGGTGTTGGCCGGCCCTATAAAGGCACCTATGGGCGCCGGCCCCATGTGATGAAAAAACCGAACCCCCCTCTCTCTCATCTCTCGAGTTCTCTCCCTAATCTCTCTCCGTTTCCCGCTTGCTACTTCGTCTTCCTCGCGTGGAGTTCTGAAGAAGGAGAAGGGTCGTTCTTCGGAGGCACTCAGAGATCCGAGAGCGACGTTCCGTGCATCGTGTGAGATCGGGTGAACAAGAAGGTAACATCTCCATTCGTACCGTCGGCATCTTCGCGAATGATCTTCCGTCTCCATCGACAAAGAAGACAATCCTCCGCGGTTAAAAGATCCGTACGAAAGGTATGTGTAATCTAACATGTAGATCTAGCGAGCATTATGATTTGCATCCATGCTAGTTAATCATTACGCTAGATTGCCGTTAGGGGTTTTCGATTCTCGTGCATACACATGCACACATATGTAGATTAGTTTCTGTGAAAAATTAAATCGTGTAACGTGCACCATGAACGGTCTTTCGATCGCCAAATCGTTTCCGCTGCGAGCCTCTGACCCGGATTAACTTCCAACAATTGGTATCAGAGCCGCATTAGTGGTGTGCGTTTCACGTTTTTTCATGAAACGAACATGTGGGCGCATGATGAATGCGTGAGATCATCGGGGTTCATACGCTTAGATCATGCATATATATAGATTGTGCTTGTTCTATTAATCATTCTTGCAGGGCGCCGCTATAAAAAATCTAGATCTATGCTTTGTGCTTGCTACCGGGGGTCGGACCCCGAGTTAGCAATTGTCTGGATTTGCTTTCTGTGTGTGGATATGTAATTGAGCCATAGATTGGGCGAGCGATGGGGTTTGTCCATCCTCGGTTTCCCATGGCCTTTTTTTCTAGGTGTGTTTTCTTTTCTTTCTAGGAAATTGTGTACGACCGAGCACTTGCTCGTAGCGTACTAGACTTTTCAGTTACAGATCGAGAAGAAAGACGTGCCAAAGAAATCCACCATCGGGAGCGGAAGCGGAACCCTGGAGGATGAAGACGATCCGGCAAAGTGTTCGCAAGTGCGACGGAGGAGCCGGACCGAGGAACCTTGCGAAAAAAGCTAGAGGCCTGCGCTGTGCTAATTAGGTTCAGGGGTCGGACCCTGAACTTAATTCAGTTTTTATGGTTGCTTTCTTTAATTAGTTCTTTATGCTTCATATCGAACCCCGATGAGATAATATGATTATCAATTTTCAGAGGGATGCCTTTCCCCTCCGGTCCAAGCGACTGTTTGAGGTTAGGATCCCGCTAGATGACGCCTATTATTTAGTTGACTTTTGATGTTAGTGGGATCCCATCACATATGGTTATGCCACCATTAGGAGAGCACCCGACTAGTCGGGTGTGCCTATTTGGCCAGCATCGAAATCAAAGATGAGATGGAGATCCATTGAACATCAATTGTCAAATCTATAAGCGAGGCGCCATGACTAGTGGGAGTCCTTTCCAGTGAGTCTGACTCTAGGATTAGCTCCAGAGCATTAGCGTGATAACCAATTTTGCAAAGCATCGATACTCTTGGAATATGTAATGTGACCCTTGAATGTGGAAATCCACTTGAGGCAGGGACTATGATATTCCGAGAGTGATTAATGCTAGGCGAAAGGTTTGAACGCTAGTGGGAGCATGGTGTGACCAGGGTCTAGTATTTAGGAGGTCGCTACCTTTGCATTTGCATAAATTCATACTCGCAAAATAACCCTCAGATTTATAAGGGATGCAAGAGAGGACTTTTATAAGATCCTCTGGCCTCCACGGCCAGTCGTTTTGTGTTTGGGTGGGGATGCATAACTTCACACCCCCTAGGGTGGGAGCTGTGTGTTTCCATGCCAAATTACTTAATGACCTCCCTGTGGATATGGCGATTACGGGGCCAGGAGAGAAGGGCTTTTCATCCCACCCTAGTGGGGGCCGCATGAACTCCCGTGTCGTAATTGCTTAGGCTCGTGGGTAAGCATCCTAAGTACACGTGAGGTATTCGTTGCGAAGACAACGGTGATCACGTGGTACTGGCCGAAAGATAACCATGGTCCATCACAGCCCTTAGTTGGCAAATTTGGATAGGGTCAAGGAAAAGGCCCGTGTAAGCGGATTGACGCTGTATGATGCCCCCTAGGGCAGGTACAGCCGATTCCGAGATCTTACATACATGGTTAATTAATCCATAGAGATGGCTTCGCTTGAGGGTAGCGTCGACATATGGATATAATTAGCTTGTTTTAAAAATCCATAAAATAAGTTTTTATGCATACTCATTATTCAATCTTTATTTTCAGATGACTAAGTTAGACCCCCTGTCCGCCATCCTAAATGACCACAAACTTACCGGTCCCAACTATGAGGACTGGAAGCGCAACCTGTACCTGGTCCTAAGGATTGGTAAACATATGTCAGCCCTTAATGACCCTGAGCCAGATTTGCCAGGACCCAATGCCACAGAGGCACAATTAAAGGCATTCACTGACTGGAAGGAATCCAATGAGATATGTAAATGCTATATAATAGCATCCTTGCAAACAACTCTGCAGAAGCAAGTCGAGGAGATGCCCGACGCTTCTGACATGATGTTGTATTTGAAGGAGATGTTTGAAGGTCACAATCGCGTTACGCGATACCTTACCATCAAGAAACTCGTCGGCACTAAGATGTCCAATGGGACGCTGGTTCGGGAACACATGATGAAAATGTTTGGGTTCCAGAACGAACTAGCTACCATGGACATTGTGCTAGAAGGCGAGGTGATGACAGACATCTTCCTCTCGTTACTGTCTGGAGCCTTTGAAGGCTTTGTCACCAACTTTAATTTGAACAAGTTGGCTATGACAAATGCAGAGCTTCTGGGAGCTCTCCAGGCAGCTGAGGATGGCTTCAAGCAGAAGGGCGAAGCACTTCACGTGCAACGCAGATCCTTCAAGAAGCCTGGTAAACCTCAGGGCAAGAAACATAAAAGGAAACCTAAGTCATTGCCTGTGCAGGACTCTGCTGGAGCCTCTGGGTCTGGAGAATCAAAGAAACCGGGCACGAAGTGCTTCCGGTGTGGCCAGAAGGGTCATTGGAAGAAGGACTGCAAGAAGCCTCAGAATGCTGGTGAAGGTAATCTACAACTCTTAGTTGTTGAATCATTTCTTTCAAGTAATAGTACTTTTGCTAGTTGGATTGTGGATTCTGGATCCACTAACCATGCCTGTAACTCTCTTCAGGGGTTTCGGGAAAGCAGAAGATTGCTTGATGGAGAAGTGACCCTGAGCATGGGAACTGAGGCCGTGGCTGCTGCTGAAGCTATTGGAGATGTTAATCTTAGTTTTTCGAATAATAAGACTTTGACACTTAGAGATGTCTTTTATGTACCGTCCTTGCGACGTAACTTAATTTCTGTTTCTTCTTTAGTTAATGAAGGTTATTCAGTTTATTTTGATGCTTCTGGTGTGTCGTTTAAACTGAATGGAACTTTTATAATAAGAGGAATGGTTCAGAATCATCTCTATGTTGTAAGTCCTAAATTTGAAAAAGATAACATAATAACTTCAGCATTTAATATTAATTCATCTAAGCGTAAGAATCCTTCGGAAAATTTAACCCACCTGTGGCACTTACGACTTGGGCATATTGCCTTAGATAGGATCCATAGAATGGTGAAGGCCGGGCTTCTGGAAACAGATCCTACGGAGATCCTTCCCACCTGTGAATCCTGCCTGGAAGGCAAGATGACCAAGAGGTCCTTTAAAGGCAAAGGAGTAAGAGCTACCGAGGTGTTAGAGTTAATCCATTCGGATATATGTGGACCCATGAACGTCAAGGCGATAGGAGGCCATGAGTATTTCATCACATTCATTGATGATTACTCAAGATATGGTTACATTTACCTGATGCATCGGAAGTTGGAATCCTTTGACATGTTCAAAGAGTTCAGGGCTGAAGTAGAAAAGCAGACAGGTAAATATATAAAAACCCTTCGATCTGATCGAGGAGGTGAATACCTATCTGACGAGTTCCTAGGGTATTTGGTGGAGCATGGGATAAAATCCCAGTTAACTGCTCCAGGTACCCCACAACAGAATGGAGTTTCCGAGAGAAGGAATCGAACCTTGTTGGACATGGTTCGTAGCATGATGAGTTACGCCAGTTTACCAATGACCTTTTGGGGATATGCCCTACAAACAACAGTTTATATTCTGAATCACGTTCCGTCTAAGTCAGTGCCTCTGACCCCTAGAGAACTGTGGTCAAAGCGAAAGCCATTGATACAGCATTTCAGAATATGGGGATGCCCTGCACATGTGCGAAGGGATAAGAGGGAAAAGATGGAATCTAAAACCAGAGTATGCTTATTTGTAGGGTATTCCAAGGAGACCAAAGGTAGTCTATTTTATGATCCTGAGGAAAAGAAAGTGATCGTTTCTACGAACGCCTATTTCCTAGAACAGGATTATATTGTGGACCACAAACCTACTAGTAAGGTAGTTCTGGATGAACTGCTGGGTACTAGTTCAGATAGCGCATCCAAAAGCATAGTGGGAACTGACATTACAGATAATAATATACCAGATACTGTAGAACCTGTTAATCCTGTAACACCACCACCACCTCGTCGCATTGGGAGAAACATCAGAGCTCCTGACAGATACTATGGAGAAACCTTATTGGTTGATCCAGAGGGTCAAGAGGATGACCCACTGAGCTACGATGAGGCAGTGGGAGCTTCTGACAGCTCTGACTGGCAAAAGGCTATGGAGGTAGAAATTGAATCAATGTCCCATAACACAGTCTGGACTCTTGTTACACCATCATCCAATATTAAACCTATTGGGTGTAAGTGGGTGTATAAGAAGAAGAGAGGATCCGATGGTACAATAGAGACTTATAAAGCTAGATTAGTTGCCAAGGGTTACACCCAGAGAAAAGGGATCGACTTTGACGAAACCTTCTCGCCGGTAGCTATGATAAAGTCTATTCGGATCCTCCTATCCATTGCAGCCCATTATGACTGGGAGATCTGGCAAATGGATGTCAAGACAGCATTCCTTAATGGAAATTTGGAAGAAGACATTTATATGATTCAGCCACCAGGCTTTGAGTCAGAGGGTCAGGAACATCTAGTTTGCAAGTTGCAGAAGTCCATTTATGGACTAAAGCAAGCATCTAGAAGTTGGAACATCCGTTTTGATCAGGCAATCCAGTCATATGGATTTACTCAAAACGAGGATGAACCATGTGTATACAAGAGGACTGATAAGACCACAGTAGTATATTTGATACTTTACGTAGATAATATTCTGCTCATTGGAAATGATGTAGGAACATTATAAACGGTAAAGGTCTGGTTGTCAACACAGTTCGATATGAAAGACCTAGGTGAAGCGAGTTATATTTTGGGGATCAAGGTAACACGTGATCGCCAGAACAGGATTCTCTCGCTGTCACAGGCTGCGTATATAGATAAGGTTATGGCTAGATTTGACATGCAAAACTCCAAGAAGGGTTTTGTGCCATTTAGACATGGCATAAAACTGTCTAAGGATCAATATCCTAAGACACCTGAGGAGAGAGCAGAAATGCAGAAGATACCTTATGCCTCGGCATTGGGTAGTCTAATGTATGCTATGCATTGTACAAGGCCAGATATCTGTTTCACAGTAGGCATGATGGGTCGGTTTCAGTCGAATCCGGGTCCAGATCACTGGACAGCTGTGAAGTGTATACTCAAGTACCTTCGTAGAACAAGGGACTATGAGTTGGTATACACTGGACAAGAACTGACGCCGATTGGATATACAGATTCTGACTTTATATCAGATTTGGAATCCAGAAAGTCGATATCAGGTTTTGTGTTTATGCTAGGAGGAGGAGCGGTTAGTTGGCAGAGTGTGAAGCAGAAATGCATCGCAGACTCTACCACAGAGGCTGAGTACGTTGCAGCGTGCGAGGCAGCCAAAGAGGCGGTATGGCTCAAGAAATTCCTTACGGATTTGGGATGTGTACCAGAGGCCCAGTTACCTATTGTGCTTTACTGCGACAATAGTGGGGCGGTAGCACAAGCCAAGGAGCCAAGACATCACCAAAAGGGGAAGCACATCGAGCGCAAGTTCCACTTGATTCGGCAGTTTCAAAAGCAAGGGCGAGTAGCGGTGACGCAGATTGCATCTACAGATAATGTTGCTGATCCTTTCACAAAGGCAATACCTACCAAGGCATTCGAGCGACATGTGGACGCGATGGGAGTCAAAACCGTTTTGCTTCGCTAGACCAAGTGGGAGATTGTTAGGATTGATGTGTTCTAAGCTTGTAAAACTTTATGTTTTGGTCTAATAAAGATTGATAGTTATTAATATATGAGATGCATATAGGTGCATAACATAGTTACGTGTTCTTTAGAGAACAGAGAGCCATGGTTATATGGTAGTCCACTGAGTTGAAGACTAAGTGGATTGGTCCCGTATAACCTAAATAAGTTCGCAGCTATGATCAGGTTGGTCGCCTTATCATGTTAAGCTATTGGCGATGACAGTTCATGGGATGTCTTCACCATGGTCATCACCAGGCACAGTGTCTGTGGCTGAACGGAACTAACACGGTGTACAGATCAGTGAGCAGACACTGGTACACTAAGCCGTTTTTCTGCTTAGGGTAAAACGGTCCTAAACCCTGAGGAGCCACGTCTGATGGACTAACCAGTTGCGTGGTGCTTTGGCGCACCAATGTGTGAGGGTCCATATGCAGTGATCCAAAACCACGGTGTACTGGGTTACCCGGCTGGCGTTGCATTAGCGTGTCACTCCTGCAGGCCATCCACACCCCTGATGGGAGGTGCGTTCCTTGGTGTGACTTACACTGTACTAAACCCAGGCCTGGTGGTCATCAGTTTGACTGTTGACCGGGTTCGATTACTCGACGGGGTAATCAGAGGTACGATGTATAGGTCAACCTGGAAGGAACCAAGTCATATGATCGTTCGAGTCTGACGGTAGTCTTCACCGCTCGAAGTGAATCATGGCATCAAGTGGAGGGACAGCGGGTTTACCACTACTAAGCGGAGAGCAGGGGTATGATGGAGAACATAGTAAGTCTGGGTGAATTGGAGTGCAGCCTGCGTCGCACTCTGGGTGGCTACGCAGGTTAACTCGAGCTCAGAGGATCGATGGTACACTCGGGTAGTGTGTCGATCGAGCTTGAGTTGGAAGCCATGAACCCCGGTCCCTGATGGTTCCACCTTATCAACATTATGTACGGTTCTTGAACCGTCTCCTCGGAACACCATAAGCAGGAGGAAGATAGAAGTATACGCTCCGTGTGTGCTTGGCACTAGAGCACGGTAGATGCGTAACTACATACGAGTACTAAGGGTTGAGCCCGGGATTAGTACAGAGTCGTATGTAGTAATCCCTAGCCATAAGTGAACTTCGCTGCATAGGTGCGATGCACCGGGGTATGTTGCGAGTTGACTAGTTGACTTTGCTAGAGGCACCTTCCGGTGGCCTCAGTTAAATAGTAAGTAACTAGTAGATAACACTTAAGTAATGGCCGTTAGGTATCGCACGCTAGAAATGGTCAAAATGAGGCGTCGGGGCATTTTGGTAAAAACCTCACTCTGCCGGACCTCACTGTTGGCCGACCCTAGTGGTGGGACACCTCACTAGGGCCGGCCCTATGATGTAGGGATAAGAATCCCTCATCTATAGGGCCGGCCATATAGATAGGGATGGGGCGATAAATCGGTTAAAATCGAGCCCTAAAAAGTGGGAAAACGGATAAATACGCGGAGAGATAAAAGGGAGATAATGGAGAGATAATGAGAGGGGGTTAATATCCCCTTGGATCCTTATCCAAGGGGTGTTGGCCGGCCCTATAAAGGCACCTATGGGCGCCGGCCCCATGTGATGAAAAAACCGAACCCCCCTCTCTCTCATCTCTCGAGTTCTCTCCCTAATCTCTCTCCGTTTCCCGCTTGCTACTTCGTCTTCCTCGCGTGGAGTTCTGAAGAAGGAGAAGGGTCGTTCTTCGGAGGCACTCAGAGATCCGAGAGCGACGTTCCGTGCATCGTGTGAGATCGGGTGAACAAGAAGGTAACATCTCCATTCGTACCGTCGGCATCTTCGCGAACGATCTTCCGTCTCCATCGACAAAGAAGACAATCCTCCGCGGTTAAAAGATCCGTACGAAAGGTATGTGTAATCTAACATGTAGATCTAGCGAGCATTATGATTTGCATCCATGCTAGTTAATCATTACGCTAGATTGCCGTTAGGGGTTTTCGATTCTCGTGCATACACATGCACACATATGTAGATTAGTTTCTGTGAAAAATTAAATCGTGTAACGTGCACCATGAACGGTCTTTCGACCGCCAAATCGTTTCCGCTGCGAGCCTCTGACCCGGATTAACTTCCAACATCCACACCCCTGAAGGGAGGTGCGTTCCTTGGTGTGACTTACACTGTACCAAACCCAGGCCTGGTGGTCACTAGTTTGACTATTGACCGGGTTCGATTACTCGACGGGGTAATCAGAGGTACGATGTATAGGTCAACCTGGAAGGAACCAAGTCATATGATCATTCGAGTCTGATGGTAGTCTTCACCGCTCGAAGTGAATCATGGCATCAAGTGGAGGGACAACGGGTTTACCACTACTAAGCGGAGAGCAGGGGTATGATGGAGAACATAGTAAGTCTGGGTGAATTGGAGTGCAGCCTGCGTCGCACTCTGGGTGGCTACACAGGTTAACTCGAGCTCAGAGGATCGATGGTACACTCGGATAGTGTGTCGATCGAGCTTGAGTTGGAAGCCATGAACCCCGGTCCCTGATGGTTCCACCTTATCAACATTATGTACGGTTCTTGAACCGTCTCCTCGGAACACCATAAGCATAAGGAAGAAACAAGTATACGCTCCGTGTGTGCTTGGCACTAGAGCACGGTAGATGCGTAACTACATACGAGTACTAAGGGTTGAGCCCGAGACTAGTGCAGAGTCGCATGTAGTAATCCCTAGCCATAAGTGAACTTCGCTGCATAGGTGCGATGCACCGGGGTATGTTGCGAGTTGACTAGTTGACTTTGCTAGAGGCACCCTCCGGTGGCCTCAGTTAATAGTAGGTAACTAGTAAAGATCACTTAAGAAGTGGCCGCTAGGTATCGCACGCTAGAAATGGTCAAAATGAGGCGTCGGGGCGTTTTGGTAAAAACCTCACTCTGCCGGACCTCACTGTTGGCCGACCCTAGTAGTGAGGCACCTTGCTAAGGCCGGCCCTATGATGTAGGGATAAGAATCCCTCATCTATAGGGCCGGCCATATGGATAGGGATAGGGTGATAAAACGGTTAAGATCGAGCCCTAAAAAGTGGGAAAACGGATAAATACAACGAGAGATAAAAAGGAGATAATGGAGAGATAATGAGGGGGGGTCATTATCCCCTTGGATCCTTATCCAAGGGGGATGGTCGGCCCTATAAAAGGACCTATGGGGCGCCGGCCCCATGTACTAGAAAATCCGAACCCCCTCCTCTCTCATCTCTCTAGTTCTCTCCCTAATCTCTCTCCGTTTTCCGCTTGCTACTTCGTCTTCCTCGCGTGGAGTTCTGAAGAAGGAGAAGGGTCGTTCTTCGGAGGCACTCAGAGATCCGAGAGCGACGTTCCGTGCATCGTGTGAGATCGGGTGAACAAGAAAGGTAACATCTCCATTCGTACCATCGGTATCTTCGCGAACGATCTTCCGTCTCCATCGACAAAGAAGACAATTCTCCGCGGTTAAAAGATCCGTACGAAAGGTATGTGTAATCTAACATGTAGATCTAGCGAGCATTATGATTTGCATCCATGCTAGTTAATCATTACGCTAGATTGCCGTTAGGCGTTTTTGATTCTCGTGCATACACATACACACATATGTAGATTAGTTTCTATGAAAAAGTAAAAGAGTGTAACGTGCACCATGAACGGTCTTTCGACCGACAAATCGCTTCCGCTGCGAGCCTCTGACCCGGATTAACTTCCAACAGGTGAGATGGATAAAAGTAAGAGGTGGGGGTTTCAGTTTATAGGGGTCGGTGTTGTGATCAATGGAATTTGGGGTTGAAATTGGAAATAGAAGGGATCTCCAAAATCAAGAAATGCTTTATATCTGTAGGCATTTTTAGGATGATTTTTTTTTTATTTTGGGGGGCCGGGTGGGGGGGGGGGGAGGGGGGACGAAATTTGGAGCCGAAATCGTGAAGTGATCGATGGGGCTATGATTATGTTTTCGATTTGGGGACGAAATCGAGATCGATCCGACCATAAAAACTTTAAAAGAGAGAAGGGGTGGTGGGATCAGATTTAAGCTTTTCTTTTGAAATCGGTCATTTACTACTGAAATCGAGATGACAACATGATGGCTTTCCTTTTGAAATAGGCTATAAAATCGAAACGATCCACCGCGAGATAGCTTTCCTTTTCAAATCAACTGTGAAATCAGGATGGAATCGATAATATTCTCATTTTAGTGGACAAAATTTGGGACCAAAATCATTGGGATCTTTTGTGATAATCTTCTACCAAAAAATAAAAGTGGCAATAATCGGAGAGGGGCCATTGGAGATGAAATCACAACAGTCATTACTGTCCTTTACTCATATGTTTTTTTTTTTTTGGTATCGCATGGAAATAGAAGCAGATGAAATTGCAGCAGTTATCGCAGAGTGACAAAATATTAACTATCCTTTACTCTTTTATTTCACTAGTTATCATGGTTGTTCCTTTATTGCCACCACTAAAAACCTAAACAAATCCGAACCACACACACCCTCTCTCTCTCTCTCTCTCTCTCTCTCTCTCTCTCTCTCTCTCTCTCTCTCTCACACACACACACACACACACACACACACACACACACACACACACACAACTGTCCCTTAATTCCTACCTCTAAACCTGAACAAATCACAATCGTTCATTCCTTATTTTCTGCAGTCATTGTGTATAGTTATCTCACGCTCACAATATTGAATCCTAAGAGATCTTGTGAAATTGGAACTGAATCGATGAGATCCTCGCTTTTATCCACTAATTTGGGGCCGAAATCATCCGATATCTGATGATAATCTCCTCTTTTTTTTTTAGAAATCCTCACTTCGTGGAGGGGGGTTTGGCATGGACCTTTACCCGTTCATTAGAAAGTAAAACAATTACAGAAAATGAACAGAAAAATACTGAAGAACCAAAATAGAACAACTAAACTATCCACAAAGAGTCAAGACTTCATCTTGCCAAGTTTCCTGCAATGTCGTGGCCCAAAGTTTCACCAGATTGATAATCTTCAAGATCAGCACCTTCTGAGAGTCGTGCTTATTCTCAAACACCCTGGAGTTTGGTTCGATCCACAAACTCCAGCAAATCGCAGAGCATAAGATATCCCATGTTCTCCTAAGATCAGTGTGCACTCTTTTCGTGCACCATAAACTCCAAAGACGAAGAATGCTCGTCGGATGCAAAAAAATATATACTGAAGCGTAACTTGAAGTTCTCCCATATTTCTGGTGATAATCTCCTACCCAAAAAAAATAGGGACAATAATCGGATAGGTGGCGTTTGGAGATGAAATCACAGTCGTCATACTATCCTTTACTCTTCAATTTTTTTTTTTTTTTGTATCGCACGGAAGTAGAAGTAGATGAAATTGCAGCACTTATTGAGATCTCGAGTGACAAAATCCTTCACTCCGGTGGTGTTGCCGAGGTCAATGGTCAGTGCTTGGTGCGAGGTGGTGGGCGGCGGCCCGGGAGTGGTGGCATCCCCCTTTGTTAATCCCATGGCCATAAATCATGGCTGTATTTTCGTATCGCTTTCCAAATTGTCAGCAACGGATAGGGGAGACGTTCATGGACAGAACTATGTACGGACCAAGGGGGCCATGGCCCCCCCTCAAATATGTTTTTTAAAAAAATTATATAATAAAAGGTTTGAATTTTAGTACATAAATTTTTTTTCTTTGTTTATGCTTCGGCCCCCAGTAGATGAAATTATTATGCTTTGGCCCCTCCCAATATGAAATCTTGGTTCCCTTCCTCAAACGATGATCATCACCAGGAGACTAACCGATACCCCCACACAGGGGAAAATTTTCAGCACATCTTGCGTGCTACAACTGTGGGGCCCACTGTGATTCAAGAGACACGTGATAGCAGACCCCAACACATGGCTAGTGGCCCCAGCACTTAGGCTCTGGGCAACGGTTGTAGGTACGGAGGATGTGCTGAAAATTTTCCCATCCGCGAGGATGTCCCATATGATTATGTTCAAATAGCAGCACTCGATCCAAAATTAACTGATCTCCCATTTTCCTCGGCCCACCACGGCTACCTATGTTGGAGTTCAGATCAGATCTCCTCCAGTCAATCGGCCCTGGTCGGCGACCTGGAGAGCATCACAGTCGCACAATGGTTGCCGACACAAAAGTGAATAGCTCTCTCGTGGAAAAATTTTCAGCTGTGATGCGCACCGGGCCCACCAACCGGGGCTACCGACTAGAGGAGATCTACTGGTACAAATGAGGATCTGCAACCCTAGGTTTAGAAAGAAGTATGTACACCAGTTTCCAGTCTAGTGGTACGAAGCTATCCATCAAGATAGAAGAGATTTACTTAGGACCGGCAATTTCGGACCCGACACAGATTTTTAGGGTATGAATAAAATTTCCCTACAAATAAGTGTTATTTTGACTTTGCCTCCCAAATTTGAAAAAAATGGGGGGTAAAATCTAATTCAAGGCAAAATTTGGAAGGCAAAGTCAAAATAACTTTTATATAGGGAAATTTTATTCATACCCCATAAATCTGTAATTAGCCACCATTTCCAACAAACTTAAACACAACCCTTTTTTTTTTTTTTTTTTTCATACCCCATTTCTATCCCAAAATTACCCTTCTCCTTTACACCCAACCTTCAATACACCCCAGTTAAATGGCCCGCCCCAACTTGATTATACCCCAATCAAACACATACCCCCTTAAATATATCCCAATTATATGCACTGTTGAGTCTTGAATATACCCCACTCTTAAATAAACTCCATACAGTTGGTTGGTACTTGAAGGCACAAGTAGGGTTGCAACTTGGGCAGGCTAACCCGAACCCAACCCAAGTCCAACTCGAATTTGGGCTGGCTAACCTGAGCCCAATCCGAATTATTTCTCCTCTACCATATTGAAGCCGGTCAACCCACCCCGCACAACCCGGCCAACCCGACAGGTTGGGCGGGCTAAGGAAGTTCGAAGAGACCTTGGGCTGGGGTGGGTTGGGGGTACAAAAGACCTTGAGTTAAGGTTTTGGGGTTTGGCGTACAAAAGAAAAGGGCATTGTTGGTATTAAATGATGGTTCAGTAAGATATTGAGAAAGACGGTGGCTAATTACAGATTTTTGGGGTACGAATAAAATTTCCCTTTATATATAGTCCAGGGAGACCCCAATCTCTGTGCAGCGACTGAGAAGGGCAAGCGGAGCGTTGAGCGGTAGCAGTAGGGGAGAGATGGGATCGGAGACTCTGCCACCCCACCAGGTCCCGGTGGTCGATTTCTCCGGGGTGGACCCGGCGAGCCCCGGGACCGACAGGTGGGTCGTGGCTAGGGAGCAGGTGATGCTGGCGCTGGGGTCGTTCGACTGCTTCGAGGCGGTGTGCGACGAGATCACCCCCGAGGTCTGGGAGGCGGTCTTCGGCGGAGCGATGAAGGAGGTGTTCGGTCTCCCGAAGGAGGTGAAGCTGCGGAACAACATCGACAAGCCCTTCTACGGCTACGTCGGTGGGATCCCGGGCATGGACTACGAGAGCCTGGCCATCGACAACGCCGCAGAGACGGAAGGCATCCAGAAGTTTACCGATCTCATGTGGCCCGAAGGAAACCCTAGCTTCAGGTATATCTAACGCCGCCTCCATCGATCCCCCTCCTCGCCGGACCCTGTCCAATGCCCAACCCAGCCTCTCCTCCGCCGCCCTCCTTCCTCCTTTATCTTCTCTGCGCCAACATCTCAATGGTTGCCTGTCGACGGGGAGCCGCCGTCACTACCGTCTCGATGGTCGCCTCTCTTTGAAAAATATATACAGCCGTCACTATTCGGACAGACCCCCGTTTGGTTGGCAAATGGCAACTTTTCCAGATGACAGTGTGGATGGATGAAAGATGCTAAATCCTTTGATCAGACCTAGGGGCGTCAACGGGTCGGGTCGGGTCGTGTTTCGAGTCGTGTCCAAAACCCCTAGACCCGGATCCGACCTGTTTAACTAATCGTGTCTAGATCCTAAACCAGTACCCCACTCTCTAATAAACGGGTAGACCCGATAAGACCCGTTGACCACACGGGGTCTATTCAGTTGACCCGATCCGACCCAATACGACTCAACCCGACCTGACCCGATAGACCCGCTGGTACTATATATTACAGTATCATTTTGCGGGTAGACCTGACCCGACCCAACCCGACACGACCCGTTGAATTTTAAACGGGTCTACCGTGTCCAAACCCTAAACCCAGACCTGATCCGTTTATTAAACGGGTCTATCTTGTCGACCTGTTTACGACCCGAACCCGTTTAACCTTGACCCAGACCCGCTAACTTCGTGTCGAGTCGTGTCGGGTCCAAAATTGTCAGCCCTAATGCGATCTGTCATCCGGTTCGGATCGGATTAGGCTATATCCAAATCCAATCCGTTAAAGTAAACAAGTTATCAGATTCAGACCGTTAATAGATAAAAAAATATTTTTTTTTTTTGGAGGGATAAAAAATATATTATAAATATAAAACGGAATTACAAATCAAGACTATACTCTGAATGAGCAAGCAGAAACAAAGCCCAAAGACTCAAACAAAGCTACACACTAGCTCAAAATATGAGCAACACAACCAAACTCCTGAAGTAAGTCAGGAGATCAAGTGTGAAATTGGTTCACTGGCTTACACTCAATCCACGCTCATCTGTGAGCAACTCATAACAGGGCTCACACCAACCACAAGTGTAAGTCTTGGTCAGGTCGTCTCTGTAGTACCCCAGCCTTTGCTATTCAAAGATCTAGCACTGTGTCCAATGGGCCACAAAAGGTCCTGCTAAACACAGGTGAATAGTACACACTCAACAATAGAGCAACACCATCAAGCCCCGGAAGAAACCCAGGAAAGCACGTAGTACACTTGCTCCACTAGCTAACAACCAAATCAAGTCGTCTCCAAAGAAGCCCCGGCTCCACTACGAGTAGTTCTATCACTAGCTCCAATAGGCCAACGACTCTTAACTTTCTTACCAATCTTCTCGTCCACAAAATGTCGAGAAAATGCGATATACTCCACCCTCCGCAAAGGACTCCAACCCTAATTTTGAACCGCCAAGTCAGTAAAAAAAGGAATATCATCCTCCTCAAAATCATAGGAAACCTCTTCTTCATCTCCATAGATCGCCTCCACAGTTTGGAGCTTTCGTAAAATCTCCCGAGCTCTCTTGATGGCATCCATGGGTAGACCAATAAAGTCTTCCTCCATCACACTAAGACCAATCCACTGCGAAGGTCATTCTCTTCAGCACTCTCTGTCAGTGTGTCCAAATACACCACAAACTTTGCAAGAAGGTGGGATCCATTCATACTCCACCGGTTGCGAAAGCCCAACAGCCACACCTTCTCGAAATGCTGGCACTGTAGAAGGAAGATCGTCTCCAAACGAGATATTTATTCCAACGCTTCTGCCATCAAATTGCCAAGGCCCACCCCTTAATACCTTAGCACAATCTGCTTCCTTACTGAATCTGAAGAGAAAAGAACCTCTTTCTCGAGAGAAGATCTCAACAGAGCCCTGGAACTTCCAACTTCTCTTCATAGCCGGAACGAGATGAGGGATGAACGGCCTCTTTCCCACTACATACCCAACGAGAGTGCTATGCCATGCCTTAAGATTCGCTACCACTTCCTCTCGAGTGATCACAACACATTTCACCCCATGCCTTAAAATCCGTTAAGTATTGATCAGATTGGATTCGGATCATAATCCGGATCATGGATAGGAGTACATCAGACAATTGTGATATCATTGAGTGTCGAATCCACAGAAGAATAGACGATTCAAAACTTGGGACTC
The DNA here is from genome assembly GCA_947650365.1 of Chamaelirium japonicum. NCBI lineage: Eukaryota > Viridiplantae > Streptophyta > Magnoliopsida > Liliales > Melanthiaceae > Chamaelirium > Chamaelirium japonicum. Next base: position 49,511,340 of record OX393555.1, read on the forward strand.
GAAAGGGCTAGGATAAAATTGGAGTCTCGATCGAGAGACCATGAGAATCTTTATTATACTAATCCTTAGCTTCTAGATCTAAAGCAATCAAATCTAATAATGGATAAAGTATAATATATTATGGTATAGTCTGTTGGATCGGATTTTTAACGGCTCGGATCGGTGTAAATCCATATCCAATTTGTTAAGTAAACGGTTTTCGAATTCAGACTACTATCAGATTATCGGATCAAAAAACCCTATCCATATCCGACTTAACGGATCGGATTCTGATCAGAATAGCCTCCATTGACAGGTCTACCTTTGACACAATTTTTTTCCCCCCTTCTTCTAATATTTGTGGGGCATTGACAGTGCCACGCTGTGCCGCTTCGCAAAGACTCTAACTAAGCTGGAACAAATCGTGAGGAGGATGTTGATGGAGAGCCTGGGGGTTGAGAAGTATTTTGATTCAATCGCTGAGTCGAGTTACTACAGCCTCCGAATCTCCGAGTACGGGGCTCCGAACACCGAAGGCCAAGACAGGAGGATCAACCTGCCGGAGCACACAGACCCGAATGTGACCTCGATAGTTTGCCAGCACCAAGTTGAGGGGTTGGAGATTCGATCAAAGGACGGTACATGGATGATGCCCTCCAAAACTGCCATCACCTTCATGACTGGGGATGCTTTTCTGGTATGTGTGCTGCTTCTTCCTCGTTTCCCTCCTTCCTCATTAATACAAAATACTCTCTAGGAATTTTTGCATATTCACCCTTAACAAAGTCCGATATATATCTAGGGAATATTTTCTGTGCACCCTTCACATATCTTGATCTTTGCACAGCAACCCTTCTAGCTAATTTTTTGACCATTTTACCCATTGATTAGTCCACAAGAGCACCGGTGACCGTCGAGGGTAAAATTGTCATGAAGTTGACCAAATGTGTTTCTTTGCAAAATCGAGACACGTGAACGGTGCACAGAGAATTTTGCACACATTAGGAGTTTTTATGCAATATCAAACTTTGTTAGCGATAAACGTGCGAAAAATCCTACTTATCTCACCTGAATGCTTTACCGATATCTTTTAACCAGAATGACGTGCCCCGATCACAGTCGATCGTTGCACCCAGCCCCGAGCAGCAGGCAAAGGGACGTTGTGATTGGATGCCACGCCATTCTAGTTAAACATTCAGGGTTGAACATACATATAAGTGTAGCTAATTAACAACTGAACTTGATCCAACAATTGGTCAGGCTTGGACAAACGGGCGAATTGAACCTTCGCTCCACCGCGTCACGGTCAGCGGTACCGAAAACCGGTACTCGGCCATATTGGGATCGCATCCGAAGCAGGGACATTTTATTGAAGCACCGGGGGAGCTCGTCGATGACGAACACCCGCTGCAGTACAAGCCTTACAACTACCATGACTATCTTCAGTTTCGCTTCTCGCAGGCCGGAAAAGAAGCAGATTGCATCCTCAAGGCATTCTGTGGGGTTTAGTAGCTATAGTTCAAGAGCTGATAGGGTTGTGGAATGCTATGTCTTGCTATTATGTTGCTTGTTTCTATCATCAACATTTGGGGCGTGTGGAACCTCTATTATATGCTAATAATAAGTCTGATGACTGAGTAATCAAGCATGTCCTTTTTACTAATTAGCAGATCGATGAGTTGTTTTTTGCAAGTGTGAGGTAGATAGTAATAAGAAAGCCCAAGAGAAAGAATTCCGACTGGCCACCTTGATTACAGGAGCTGTGGGGTGATACCCAGCTATGACTCCCTATTATTCTTTGAGTAATTTTTTTTTTTTTTTTTTAGGGGTATTCTTTGAGTAATCTTAATATTGAACAATTTGGGGGTGACATAAAACACATTATCAAAATAGAGAGGTAAGTAGGGTTCGGAGAGAACTCTCTTATCCCCTTGGTTTAGCTAGGGTTCGGAGAGCGTCTCTTAGCCTCCTCGGACGCCGCCAGTGGCTCCGAAGACGCCGGGATGTCAAGCGGATCGCATAGGGGGGGCGGATCTGGAGCCCCCTTCCCTCTGTTTGTAGATAAGGGGTCTCTGGCGGCGGTAATTTTGTGTTCGTCTCTCTGGGGCGGTGCGATTCCCTCTTCTACTTGCTTTCACTGGCCTCCGACGGCTTCGGGATGGCGGTCTGCGGCGGGAGTGGCAGATCTTGCCCCGGGCCCGCCGGCGACGAAGGTTCCGAAGTTGGGGTTTCCACGTCACCTCCTCTGCAATGACGGAGCGGATCCCGATGGCGTTTTGGCGGACGCAGTTGAATCATAGCTAGAGGAGCAGATCGGCGTCGCCTCCTCATTTTAAATGTCGAGATGCTGGGTGGTGTCTTTTGGCATCTTTTGGTTTATTTTTTCCTCTTTTTTTTCCCCCTTTCTTTCCGCCGGTGAGTGGTGTGTGGTCTCGGCCGACGTGTGGTTGTGCTGTGGTTTGCCTGTGCGATGCTTCCCGCCGACAACCGTGGTGTGTGGTGTGTTAAGTGGTTGGGGATTTTTGCTCCTTTGTTCCACCCGGTGGTCGTGGTTGTCTGTTCGCCAGATGGCGCTATCGTTGGCTTGCGCCGGACTGTGGCTCCTCCCGGAGGTCAGTTGACCTTCCCTTTTCATAAAAAAGAAAAGATAAGTCAAAATAACCCTTATTCTTTTCTACCAGTTGCTAACCCCGTGCAGTGCACAGCCCGCTACTCGATTGATAATAAAATGCCTCTACTCAGTCTAATCTTCTTGTGGAGGGCGGATGCAGATAGTCCTCCAACCAGAGAAAAGCTCGTCAAAATTATCCCAAACATTAAGACTCAATGCCCACCGTGCAAGACGAGATAGCGAGTTTTTCCCTTTGTCCACCCTGCTACTCAGTCTCTCTCTCTCTCTGTCCACCCTGCTACTCAGTCTCTCTCTCTCTCTCTCTCTCTCTCTCTCTCTCTCTCTCTCTCTCTCTCTCATAGCGAGTTTTTCCCTTTGTCCACCCCGTTTAATCTCCCCCTCCCCCCCCCCCCGAGAACCCATTGATTTCTATCCCTATTATGCTGGTCTATTGATTCTCTATTTCTGTCTTCTTAGTTGACGTAGGGAATTATGGAGGAATCTATAGAGGACCTTCAAAAGGCGTTGGAGGGAACGTTCATCCAAGAATTTGAAAAGTTGAAGGAGGAAGATGCTAAGCTGGACCTTGAATGGAGATCAGCTATAGTTGGCCAAGTCCACTCGGATAAGCCTATCCGATTCCTAGCCCTCAAGAATAATTTGTTAAAAGCCTGGAAGTTATTTGGAAGAGTGGAGGTTTTTGAATATCACCAATCAAAGTTCATGGTACAACTCGAAACTCCAGAGACGGTGGAAAAAATGGTCGAAGGCGGTCCTTGGTGTTTTAATAGAGATGTCATCATTCTCCACAGGTGTGTCGCCGTGATCAGAGGCGGCGCCGCGGCAGGCCTGGGCGTTGCCCTCATCCATGACTCAGGGGTATTATTGATTTTTTTAAAAATAATTAATTAACCGTTAATTCCAAACAACCACCGGCGGAGTCGAGGCATCGATCTAGTGAAGTTCAACATGTCCTTGAGCCGGAGGATTCAGAGTTCTTTCAAGAGATGGCGATCAAATATGGGAAATGTAACCCTGGGGTGGCACCCTTCTATCTGCAACAGCCTCCGGACATGGAGAAATACCTCACCACAAAACGGATCCTGCAACGGTGGCCTACCGGAGAGTGCGATAGAACAACTAGGAGTGGGAAGAACTTGATGCAGAACTATTTCCTTGGTGTTGTTTTTGCTTTTGAGGGTGTGGGTTGAGTAGGCTTGTTCTGACCTGGTGATTAGTCGGGGAGTGTCCCAGGCATTCGAAGGAAACCCCATGTATCCAACTGTTTGTACAGTTGCAGTCGCGCCCCACCCATTCGGCACAGGTCCTCGGTTCCAATCCCGGAGCCCACGGATGCTGATGTTGATGCTGAGTAGGTGTGGCCATGTCGGCAAAAAAAGATATAGTTGTGATGGTATGTTTCAAATCCTGCTCGGAAGGTGTTGGTACCCGTGCAGTTGTACCAGTAGGTTGGAACTTTGACTTCCCAAAAAAAAAAAACAATCACATATAGTTTCACAAAATAACACTTTAACACGAAAGGGATCAAGTGATTTTGGATGAGATCATATATTTCATTAATCATTTATGTCACTGTTTCATTGGGCAGCAAAACGGCACAGTCATTCTCGAACCACCTCTCCGAGTTGGATCAACCGGTGTGTCAAATGATCCTCGAGACCTTGGGCGTAGAGCGGGACCTTGATTCTCATATCCGCCCGGTGACTTACACACTGCTCAGGCTGGGTCCCAGGCCCCTCTACTCGCTTACGCAAGCTGGGGTCGGTCCTCTAAAGATAAGGATATGGCGGGAGGGCTTTCCTTTATCTCCAAGACACTTTGAACGAAAACGGCCTTATGTTAGGAGACTGCCGATAGAGAGATAAAGTGAGATGCGATTGTCGGAATCGAGTTCCGTTAGTGTCTATTAGCTCCTGAAATTATCACGCTCATTTTAATATCCATATTCAATATGATCTGAGCCATATTTCAGTATTTATCAAAATATCCATATGGCCCCTTAACACATGTGAATTAGGTTCTTAGGCTTCGGGCTTGAACTCCATCGCACCACTTCACATCTAATGTATCCAATCAGGTCGGAAAACAATTTCTATACACAATGACAAGATGGAACCTTCAGAGTTAAGGATGTCTAACTCCAACCGGATCCCTGATTAATTATTTTGGTGACACACCGAATGTTTTGCTAATAAGTCATAGTCCTATTAACCCGTGTAGCTACCTAAAGTGTGACGTGAGTTTAACTCTGGTGATCCTAAACTTATGTTACTCCTTCGTAACCATGTTCTCTTCCATACTATGATAATCTTTAGCCCCTCCTGTTACTGGAGTCATGAATCGACTCGGGCGGTGGGGGGCACTGTTAGAACCCGATCGATCATTTAACTAGGATTTGATGACTTGTCATCTATAACACCACACACCTTCCGGTGCTATGCCTAGTATCCGGAACGTCTTCAATCATACTGACAACCAACAGGCCTGGATTAATTGTGTGAACAAATTGACTCATCAAAATGCACCCATCCAACTCTATATGTCGGATAACTTGTAGAGGTTGCATGCCACTCCAACGGGTCGTGTCGTGTCGGGTCGGGTCGGGTTCGTGTCGTGTCTAGTTTTGGGTCGTGTCCAAAACCCCTAGACCCGGACTCGACCCATTTAACTAATTGTGTCAAGATCCTAAACCCATACCCGACCGTTTATAAATGGGTAGACACGATAAGACCCGTTAGACCTGTTTACCACATGGGTTTATTCAGTTGACCCGATCTGACCCAATCTGACTCAACCCGACCTAACCCGATAGACCCGCTGAAACTATATATTATAGTATCAGATTGCGGGTAGACCCGATCCGACCCGACACAACCCATTGAATTTTAAATGGATCTTTCCGAGTCGACCGTGTCCAGACCCTAAACCCAGACCCGACCTGTTTATTAAACGGGACTATCTTGTCGACCCGAACCCGTTTAGCCCAGACCCAGACCCGCTAACTTCGTGTCGGGTCTGCCATGTCGGTCCGAAATTGCCAGCCCTACCCAACTGTTTGCATAGTTGCAGTCGCGTCCCACCCATTCGGCACAGGTCCTCGGTTCGAATCCCAGGGCCCATGATGTTGCTGCTGAGTAGGTGAGGCCATGTCGGCCAAAAAAGATATAGTTGTGATGGTATGTTTCGAATCCTGCTCGAAAGGGTTGGTATCCGTGCAGTTGGACCAGTAGGTTGGAACTTTGACTTCCCAAAAAAAAAAACAATCACATATAGTTTCACAAAATAACACTTTAACACGAAAGGGATCAAGTGATTTTGGATGAGTTCATATATTTCATTAATCATTTCTGTCACTGTTTCATTGGGCAGCAAAACGGCACAGTCATTCTTGGAGGACCTCTCTGAGCTGGATCAAATGGTGCGTCGAATGATCCTCGAGAGCTTGGGCGTAGAGCGGGACCTTGATTCTCATATCCGCCCAGTGACTTACACGCTGCTCAGGCTGGGTCCCAGGCCCCCCTACTCACTAACGCAAGCTAGGGCCGGCCCTCTAAAGATAAGGATATGGCGGGAGGGCTTCCCTTTATCTCCAAGACACTTTGGACGAAAACGGCCTTATGTCAGGAGACTGCTGATAGAGAGACAAAGTGAGATGCGATTGTCAGAATTGAGTTCCGTTTGTGTCTATTAGCTCCTGAAATTATCACGCTCATTTTAATATCCATATTTGATATGATCTGAGCCATATTTCAGTATTTATCAAAATATCCATATGGCCCCTTAACACATATGATCGAATTAGGTTCTTAGGCTTCGGGCTTGAACTCCATCACACCACTTCATATCTAACGTATCCAATCAAGTCGGGAAACAATTTATATACACAATGACAAGGTGGAACCTTCAGGGTTCAGGATCTCTAACTCCAACCGGATCCCGGATTAATTATTTTGGTGACACACCGAAAGTTTTACTAATCAGTCATAGTCCGATTAACCTGTGTAGCTACCCAAAGTGTGACGCGAGTTTAACTCTAGTGATCATAAACTTATGTTACACCTTCGTAACCTTGTTCTCTACCATACTCTGATAATTTTTAGTCCCTCCTGTACTGGTGTCATGAATCGACTCGGGCGGTGGGGAGCACCGTTAGAACCCGATCGATCATTTAACTAGGATTTGATGACTTGTCATCTATAACATCACATACCTTTCGGTATTATGCCTAGCATCCGGAACGTCTTCAATCATACTGACAACCACCAGGCCTGGATTAATTGTGTGAACAAATTGACTCGTCAAAATACACCCATCCAACTCTGGATGTCGGATAACCTGTAGAGGTTGCATGCCACTCCAACGGGTCGTGTCGTGTCGGGTTCGTGTCGTGTCTAGTTTCGGGTCATATCCAAATTCCCTAGACCCGGACCCGACCCGTTTAACTAATCGTGTCTAGATCATAAACCCGTACCCGACCCGTTTATAAACAGGTAGACACGATAAGACCCGTTAGACCTATTTACCACACAGGTTTATTCAGTTGACCCGATCCGACCTAATCCGACTCGACCTGACCTAACCCAATAGACCTGCTGATACTATATATTATAGTATCGGATTGCGGGTAGACCCGATCGGACACGACCCGTTGAATTTTAAACGGGTCTTTCTGAGTCTACCGTGTCCAGACCCTAAACCCGGACCCGACCCGTTTATTAAACGGATCTATCGTGTCGACCCGTTTACAACCCGAACCCGTTTAGCCCAGACCCAGACTCTCTAACTTCGTGTCGGGTCTGAAATTGCCAGCCCTACACAACTGTTTGCACAGTTGTAGTCACGCCCCACCCATTCGGCACAGGTCCTCGGTTTGAATCCCAGGGACCATGATGCTGCTGCTGAGTAGGTGTGGCCATGTCAGCAAAAAAAGATATAGTTGTGACGGTATGTTTCGAATCCTTTCCGGAAGGGGTTGGTATCCGTGCAGTTGTACCAATAGGTTGGAACTTTGACTTCCCAAAAACAAAACACAATCACATATAGTTTCACAAAATAACACTTTAACACGAAAGGGATCAAGTGATTTTGGATGAGATCATATATTTCATTAATCATTTATGTCACTGTTTGATTGGGCAGCAAAACGGCACAGTCGTTCTCGAAGCACTTCTCCGAGTTGGATGAAATGGTGCGTCGAATGATCCTCGAGAGCATGGGCGTAGAGCGGGACCTTGATTCTCATATCCGCCCAGTCACTTGCACGCTGCTCAGGCCGGGTCTCGGATTGTCTTCTCCGAGCACGTGGATCCGAAGACACTATCCCAGTTAGATGGGCTCGAGGTGCAAACCAAGGACGGCGATTGGCTCCGCACCAAACCCTTGCCTCATTCCTTCACTGTCCTACTTGGGGAAACCATGGAGGTATGAACCTTGGATCTTCGATTCATTCAATATGTATGGTAAGCTCTGGTATAATAATTTTTTTTCAAGATTTCTCAAATTTTTTGTTACAGTGATTTCACTGTAGCAAATAGTAATCATTCGTAGGTGGAGAGTAGCAATTGCTATAGTGGTGCAAGAGTAACAATTCAGTGATTGAATAGTAACAATTACTACAATGATTTCACTGTAGCAAAAAAATTTATCAAGATATCTCAAAAAAAAAAAAATACTACACTATTAGAAAGAGTAACGATTCGTAAGTGGAGTAACAATTGCTAAAGTGGTAGTGAGAGTAACAATTCAGTGATATATTGAAGAGTAACAATTGCTACAGTGATTTTGCTGTAGCGATTTTTATTATTCTCGGGATCTCTCAAAAAAAAAATTATGATTCCTTTGGTGTCTTTTGTTTCTTAGAAGCATTGGTCGAAACCCTCTGTATAAAATAAGTTCTCCATGTTATCAGCAGATGCCACCTAGGTTACTACAATATCCCTTTGTTATTGCATGTACTAGGTGATATATATATTTACGTACTGTGTTATAGCTCCTAAGATTGTGTCACCACTCTGCTACTATACATAACTATTAGCATCCTGATCGAGTTTTTTGTGCTTATCCTTAGTTCTAAGCCATACTAACTCCCTTGCTAGTTAGCACGTCAAAATGTGTATAGCTACCATCGTCGAATCCTTAATTCATTCCTACTTCACTTTCCTTCAACTGACGGTTCCTCCAAATCCTATGATACTAGAATAATAGACTAACTCATAATCTCTCATCCTACAGAGATACTTGAGTATATAATTCACAACTATCCATTAAATATGGACAGTCGGGTTTGATTAATACCTATTTATCATGCCCATAGCAAGTTTTTTAGTCTAGTTTACTGTATTTCAAACAGAAGGTTACCAGCACTAGAGGTGGAAGGTACCTCATGCATGTATGTACTGACAATTATCTTATCTATGAAGGCTGATTGTGATAGCAAGAGAATCTTATTTTATTGATCCGTATTACCATGATCTTCAGAACATAACTCGCTATCACCTAGGTCTTATCTAATCAAACCGAGATGATCAACCATCTTATTACTGAAGACTACATCCTATCCTTATATCAATTGAGTAGGACTATTATCGACATATATAAAACATCTGGTACATTACTATAGTACTGTCAATCCTCTTTTACTTGTTTGGATCATCCAATTTCTGATCACATCCATACAAAATGGAGTTTTTTTTATCAAACTTAATGATCTAGCATCTGGATGTTGTGGGTGCAAAATTAGTATCGGACCAGACCAGACCCACTTGGGCCCACGCAACGGCCCAAATAGGCAAGTCCAGGCCCAGGATCAGTGCCACCTCAGCACTGCTACGTCATCACTGCCATATTAGCATAGGCTTCAACTATAAAAGGACCCCCATGGCATTCAGAAAAAGGGTTGGTGCTAGCCTTCACTATCGAGCGCGTTGATGTCGGCAATGTCGGCATAATGAAAAAGTTGAAGTAAACTTGAAGGAGGACTTGTGGCTCGTCACCACAAGTTGAGTAGGAGTCAATAGAGGTTTGGGTAAGACCTCTATCGATATCCCACTGATGGTGCCAAAGATTATGGGGAAAATTTTTGTGCCTTCTTGATCAGAGACTTCACCCCATAATTCTTTATTGAATTTGATGGTTTGTAAGTTTAGGAGATTAGAGAGTAGATATAGAGAGGGTAGATATAAGGAGTTATTGTCGAAGTTCGGTCTTACGACCTACGTCTCTGGGCAAGAGGTGACACATGATCTCCACTATAATATGAGTAAATGAGGGGGGAGTGTTCTCTCGACGGGCCGAGAGAAGCTTCGTACAGAGGGTTTGGTCATTCAATCATAGGAGAAGGAGATTCCAGAGCCAGAACCAGAGCTTTCTTCTCTTCCCTCGACCTTTTTTAGTTGCACTGTGCAACCCCACTGTATGAAGCTTCTCTCGGCCTGTCGAGAGAACGCTCTTCCCTTATTTACTCATATTATAGTGAAGATCAGGAGACACCTCTCATCCAGAGATGTATATTGTAAGACCGAACTTCGACAATAACTCATTATATCTTTTCTCTCTTTATCTACTCTCTAATCTCCTAAACTTACAAACAATCAAATTCAATCAAGAATTGTGGGGTAAAGTTTCTGATCAAGATGGCACGAAAATTTCCCTCATAGATGCGTGCTTAAGTCTTCAAAGACATTTGTAACTTGCATACCAGTTTCTCCTTATCCGGTACTTTACAACACTATCAGGGGATTCCATCACACTCTGGTAGGTCTAAAGGTCATCTTCTTGATCTTTACGATTATACTCTACAATATCTATGACCTTTGAGGTTGTATCTCCTTCCACTATGTTTTCCACTAAAGCACCTATCATAGTAACTAGTAGTTCCTAAGGAACCACCTTACTTAAGGGCTGATGTAATTATATTCTAGGAAAATGGTATTTGAGGATACCTACTCTTCCTCAAGATTACAAATTAGACTACCTTATATTCTTCTCTGGATATCCTATGGACGAGCACACTTTTAACTAGTGTTATCAGAACTGGATCGGACCTATCGGTCTGACCGTTGAATCGCTGAACCGGAGCCTCTACTGGTCCGGTCCAGACACATCGATCGAATATGTAATCCACCCAGTAGAAACTGCATGACTCGGCCGGTTTTTGGCTGACCCGTGCAACCCAGGCGTGTACAAAGAAACTGGCGGTTCTTTTTCCCTATTAAAAATTGCAGAATCTGAGATTAGAATCGCTCCTCCAACCTTCTAAACTCCTGATAAATTCGACGACGGCGGCTAGTGAAGACGCAGGAGCACAATGACTCTGCCGGGTGCTGCAAGGTTCTCACTGACGAGGCCATCAATAGCAACGACAATTTGGCCGTGGTTGTCGTATACTTCCAATCGAGATCATCGTTAGCTGTAGCCGTGGTCATCGTGGGCATGCAATTGAGGCTGCAGGACCAGAGTAGCATATCAGTGGAGGGATTGAGGGAGCTGCAGAGCTTTTTGGACAATTTGGTTCCGAAGGGGTCTAAGGTGGACATGAAGCGGAACCTGTCAGCACCACTGCGGTCGAGGGAAGAGCCATCTAGTGTCATGGCCGATGACAACGGTGATGACTCCTCTCCACACCGGTCATCGTCATCGTCCCCACCTTACCGCCAGGCTCATGCGTATCGTCGAAGAGAGACCATAGGCAGAAGTAGTCCTTTAGCTTTTCTGTCATCAGACCCAAGCATCCAACATTTCTTCACCTCTCTCGTTCTCTCTCTCTCTCTCTCTCTCTCTTTTGCGCTCTATCGATCTCTCTCTCTAATGAACAAGGGCCAAAGCTTTGGGGTTTTTTTTTTTCTGGACAGGGGTCAAGGCTTTGGTTTTGGCGGAACTAAATTAAGCTTTATCATTCAGTCCAACCGATTGACCCAGTAGTTGAACCAGAGAACCGTGAACCGCACCTTTGACAGAGTTGACGTCCAGTCCAGATTTGATAACATTGCTTTTAACTTAGACTCCATCGTGTCTCTCCTGTCCTTTTTCTTATGTACTAGACAACCGCAAACCCTAAAGTATTATAGATTTGACTTTTGCTTAGCCAAAAATTTAGGAGTTTGTGGTACTGACTTAGATGGAACAATGTTTCTAAAAAATATGTCTTTGTTCCTAAGGTATACCATTAAACAATTGGGTGGTAAGCTATAGCTTGTCTAGATCCGAACGATGTTTGACAAAGTTCGGTTTCTCCTCTCAAACCACTAGAGTGGTATCCTGATGGAGTCATTTGGGATTTAAGCACTACTCATTCAGGAACCCAATAGACTTGTCCAATTGGTTTTAGCCTTTTCTAGCAAACCAAAGGGCCTTGATATGATTTCTTGTCTATATCTCTACTTCAGTACTGAACTCTTTGAACAATCGAAGATTCAGGCATTTGTCGTATCATGAAAACCTATCCTTATTTCGAATACTTAAAGTACTCAAATTAGACTTCTATGGGACCACATATACTAACTCTAGCTATCTTGTGACCCTGATAATTGTAGCCTGGAAAAATACCTCCCAGATAGAACTCACAAGTTGGAAGGCTATCCAAGACAACTGGACTTAAGAGTCCGATTCTAAACCAACCTTTGGATCCTACCTGTGGTAATATCTATCCAACCATCAGGTGTCACAGGTGTGCTATAATATCTGAGGGAGAATATTATTAATATGAGCTCATCACACATGTTTACTGCTATTATGTTATATTGCGTTAGAATAGGAGTTCAGTATATAGAGAGTTTTCTATATCTATCCATTAGAAATGAAAGAACCATCTATTCAAAAATCCTTCTAAGTATCTTATTGAAAAAAAACTCACATCTATTATATACTAAAGTCCTTCTATCTAAACTATGGAAAATAACATCTCCAACAGCTCTTACAGACGTCATGGTTTCGGTCCCCAATGCTTAGGATTACCTCTTCGTCATCTATCTTCCTTGTTTCCTTAAGTTCTTGCAACATATTACAGCCATAGGTAGTAGATCAGAAATCCATAACCTAGGAAACAATGGAACAGCTAAATGCCATGAGTGCCTCCACTTATGTAGTTTTGGAAGGCTTGCTCGTAGGTCGAGTTCCATCCCGAAGTGTCTGCCTTGCAGAGCTTGTCAAAAAGGGGTTTGCACTTATCCTAGGATTTGGAGATGAATCGATTGAGGGCCGCCAGATTTCCTATGTGGCGATGTATCTCCTTCAGGTTGGAAGGCGATGTCATTTCGAGGATAGCTCGAATCTGATCGGGATTTACTTTGGTGTCTCTCCTGGTCACTAGATGACCCAAGAACTTGCTCGATTGAACTCCGAAGGCATACTTAGCTAGATTCAGCTTCATGTAGTACTTCCTTAGGACTTGAAAGGTCTCTGTGAGGTCGGATAAATGATCTGCTCGAGTTCGGCTCTTGGTGAGTAGATCGTTAACGTAGACCTCGACATTGCGGTCGATTTGCTCTTAGAATATTTTCATAACTAGTCTCTGATAAGTTGACCCCGTATTCTTGAGACCAAAGGGCATGACGTTGTAGCAGTAGAGGCCTCTGTCTGTCACGAATTATGTCTTCTCCCGGTCATCTGAATGTAGAGGAATTTGATTGTAGCCTGTGTACCCATTTATGAAAGATAGGAGCTCGTGACCAGCAGTGGCACTGACGTGTCTATCTATCCTCAGCACGGGGAATAGATCTTTGGGACAGGCTTTGTTGTGGTTGGTGAAGTTGATGCAAACCCTGATCTTTCCGTTCTTCTTTGGGACGACGATAATATTGGAGATCCAAGTTAGATACTCTACTTCACGAATGAAGCCTGCAGCGAGCAACTTGTTGATCTCTTCTTGAACTGCAGTCAAACATTTTGGTCTGACCATTTGAACTTTCTGCTTGACGACGTTTACTCCTTCTTTGATTGAAAGTCGATGGCATGCGTCATCCGGATCGATCCCGAGATTGTCTTCGAAGCTCCATGCGAAAACATCGATGTCAACTTGAGGAAAGGCACCATGTATTGTGCTTCTGCATCGCTAAGACTGGTACCGATGAATATTTCTCGAAGTAGATCACCGCTGCCAATGTTCACTCGGGCAATCTATTCGATTGAAGGTGAAGCCTCGCACTATGCGGGTGGCAGCTCTGGTAATGGGGGTTCCCTTGATTGCTAGCTCACAGAAGAGCCGACTCTATCCGTCGGGCGCTTGGGGGGTGCAAAATTAATCTTCTGATCTGTCTTTGCTACTGCCGCTTCGCACGAACATCCGGATCGTTGATCTCTGCAGAGGTAGACTATGCCTTCTCCTGTTGGAAACTTGAGAATTTGATGGTAAGAAAAGAGACAGCACTGATCGGGTAGAATAAGGGTCGTCCAAGAATAATGTTGTACGTGGAAGTTCCCCTCTCCAATGATGAATGATGATCGTCCCCCCCTATTGGTCGCTCACGATTTGGGGAACGACATGTGACGATCCGAAAACCAACGGTCACGATCTACAATCATGGGATGAATTCAAGAGGGGATAATGCCACCACCTACCGCAACTACCAACGCCACTACCGACCACCGGCCACCCGCCGCCGCCATCGGGAAGGGCGCGGTGGGTGGTGGTCAACGGGGCGACGACTGGCGGTCAATGGTCGGCCAGGGTGGTCGGTGGAGGCAATAGTGGCAGTGGCTGTCTGGGGCGGTGGACGGAGGAGGCTTACGGTGATGGCATCATCCCATGGCCATAGATCATGGCCATTGACTTCCAGATCGCCACATGTCGCTTCCCAAATCGTCAGCGACCAATAGAGATAGGGGAGACGATCATCAGTGTGGGAATATTTGTAGCACATCCTTCATACGCTACAACCGTGGGGCCCACTAGGGCCACTATGATTCAACAGGGGTGTGTGTTTAAAAATCGGTGATGAGAGGGAGCGGGCAAAGGGTATATAAAGACATGGAACTCCCGCCCCTTTACTGATGTGGGACTATTCTCAACATTGATCTTTCTCTTTTTTAGAAAAGTTCGGAATGGTGAACGACGGTTCCATAAAACCCGCTCTGTCTTGGCAAACCTTTTCAAAAAAAAAATTAATGACTTGTCTTTCCTTACAAAAACAATCTTTGCTACATAAAATAACATTTGTATATTAACAATTTGATTAAGTCCTAAAATTGTAAGTTTAGAACTGTTAGATTTCCAATAGGGGTAGCAGGCCCCAGCACATTGGGGTAGTGTCCCGCAGCACATAGAGCGTACTAATAGGCTCTAGGCAACGGTTGTAGCGTACCTAAGCTGTGCTAAAAATTTTCCCCATCAGTGGATAGGAGTCGAACCCGTGTCGATTAGGGAATGACACTTAGCCCTGACCGGCAGCCGGCAGTCAAAGAGAAAGCTATGATCGGATGTCATCAAAACCGGCGGGAAAGTGGCAAAGTGCACAAGCGGTCGAGTGCGATCTACCCTAGGGTTGGGGTGCCTTCAATCGAATGACTATGATACCGTTGACCACGTAGCCCGAGAGGACGGATAGAGAACGACTTTGTTCACACTGGTGGTTGGCAGGGTTTTTTTTTATGCTTTACCACCTTGTCAGGCCGGTTAATAGCATTGCCGCTACTACTGTACCCCACGTGTCGCATCCGACTCGGCTGTACAATACAAAATTAATGTGCAGGACGAACCATGTGGCCAAATAGCAGCTCATAAATGATCGGTTGCTGCTGGAAGAGGTTTTCCCATAATGGCTCCCAACTCTGTCGTATTGCTGGAAATAGAACCAGTTGTTGTAATCCAAAGAGAAATAGAGATCACACAAGGGAGAAATCACCACCAAAATGTTCTCATTACAATTGAATTCAATATACACAAGGGGGTACATATATATATATATATATATATATATATATATATATATATATATATATATATATATATATATATATATATATATATATATATATATATATATATATATATATATATGTATATATATATATATATATATAGAGAGAGAGAGAGAGAGAGAGAGAGGGGTGTTACGCTGCCGGCCGAGAATGTGAGCTGCGCTCATCCGGACCGTCCGATCGGTACGGATCACCTGCGAACAGCGCAAAGAAAACAGCCCGCGCAGCTACCCTCCCTTAGCCGTCCGATCCCCATCCCGATTACCCGATTCAGCCGCGCAGCTCACTGTGTTCGGTCCCATCGATTCCCATCCGTTGGATCGATGGGAATCGAACGGTCTAAAAAAATTTCGCTGTTACTGTAGCGGCTACAGTAACAGCGAAATTCATTTTATACCGTTCGATTCCCATCGATCCAACGGATGGGAATCGATTGATTCCCATCCGTTGGATCGATGGGAATCGAATGGTATAAAATGAATTTCGCTGTTACTGTAGCCGCTACAGTAACAACGAAATTTTTTTAGACCGTTCGATTCCCATCGATCCAATAGATGGGAATCGAACTGACCGAACACAGTGAGCTGCGCGGCTAAATCGGGTAATCAGGATGGGGATCGGACGGCTGAGGGAGGGTAGCTGCGCGGCTCACATTGTCTGCGTTGTTCGCAGGTGATCCGTGCCGATCGGACGGTCCGGCTGAGCGCAGCTCACATTTCGGCCGGCAGCGCACAGCGCACTGTAACATTCCTCTCTCTCTCTCTCTCTCTCTATATATATATATATATATATATATATATATATATATATATATATATATATATATATATATATATAGAGAGAGAGAGAGAGAGAGAGAGAGATTTGATCACCTGCGGGACGTCCCGCACGGGACAAAATGTGCGACACACGTGGGCCATCCGATCGGATCGAATCGGACGAATGAGATTCATTCCAGACCAAATCCCGCGCTGTTACTGTGGCGGCCACAGTAACAACGCGTTTTTAGTCCGGATGAATCCCATCCGTTGGATCATCCTGATCAAAACGGCCCAAAAATATGTTGTTGTTACTGTAGCCACTACAATAACAGCGAAAATATTTTGAACCGTCCGATCGGATGAATCCAACGGATGGGATTCATTCTTCTGTCCGGGATCAATCGATTGAGGGCTGGCAGATTTCCTATGAGGCGATGTACCTCCTTCAGGTTGGAAGGCGATGTCATTTCGAGGATAGCTCGAATCTGATCTGGAATTACTTTTGTGCCTCTCCTGGTCACTAGATGACCCAAGAACTTGCCCGATTGAACTCCGAAGGTACACTTGGCTAGATTCAGCTTCATGTAGTACTTCCTCAGGACTTGAAAGGTCTCTACGAGGTCGGATAAATGATCTACTCGAGTTCGGCTCTTGGTGAGTAGATCGTTAACGTAGACCTCGACATTGCGGCCGATTTGCTCTTTGAATATTTTCGTAACTAGTCTCTGATAAGTTGACCCTGTAATCTTGAGACCGAAGAGTATGACATTGTAAGAGTAGAGACCTCTGTCTGTCATGAAATATGTCTTCTCCCGGTCATCTGAATGTAGAGGAATTTGACTGTAGCCTGAGTACCCATTTATGAAAGATAGGAGCTCGTAACCAGCATTGGCATCGATGAGTCTATCTAACCTCAGCACGGGGAATAGATATTTGGGATGGGCTTTGTTGAGGTTGGTGAAGTCGATGCAGACCCTGATCTTTCCGTTCTTCTTTGGGATGGCGATAATATTGGAGATCCAAGTTGGGTACTCTACTTCATGAATGAAGCCTGCCACGAGTAACTTGTTGATCTCTTCTTGAACTGCAGCCAAACATTTTGGTCTGACCATTCGAGCTTTCTGCTTGACGATGTTTACTCCTTCTTTGATTGAAAGTCGATGGCATGCATCATCGGGATCGATCCCGGGAATGTCTTCGAAGCTCCATGTGAAGACATCGATGTTCGACTTGAGGAAAGACACCATGTCTTGTGCTTCTGCATCGCTAAGACTGGTACCGATGAATGTTTCTCGAAGTAGATCACCATTGCCGATGTTCACTCGGGCAATCTCTTCGATTGAAGGTGGAGCCTCCCACTATGCGGGTGGCAGCTCTGGTAATGGGGGTTCCCTTGATTGCTAGCTCGCAGAAGAGCCGGCTCTATCCGTCGGGAGCTTGGGGGTGCAAAATTGTTCTTCCGATCTGTCTTTGCTATTGCCACTTCACACGAACATCCAGATCGTTGATCTCTATGGAGGTAGACTATGCCTTCTCCTGTTGGAAACTTGAGAAATTGATGGTAAGAAGAGGAGACAGCACTGATCGGGTAGAGTAAGGGTCATCCAAGAATAATGTTGTAGGTGGAAGTTCCTTTTACGACCACGAACCTCAAAGAAACTCTCGTCTCCTTACTGAGATCGAGTGTGAATCTGGCTTCGCCCATGTTAGGCTTTGTTCTCCATTGAAGCCGGTGATGACCGTGGAGATGACGTCGAGGCTTTCATATTTATGACCCAGATGCTTGAAGAAATCTGAGAACATTATATCAATCGAACTGCTGATGTCAATAAGTATTCGATTGATAGTGCTCTCATCGAGGACGAGTCGTAGGACTAAGAGGTATTGGTGTGGGATATGCACTCCTTGAAGATCTTGATCAGTGAAGATGATGGAGGGCCACGCCAGGCCTTTGACTGGCTTCTCTACCAAACTGTCCTCTTTGTTCGCCAAGGATCAAACATTGAAGATGCGTCAGACTTGTCAATCAACTTCTTTCCCCGTCAAAGCTTGATGATGCATAGTCCCATAGATGCCGAAGAAGTTAGCTCGTACGACGATTGGAGATGAGCATCGATCGGAGATGGTTCGGACCCAATAAATTTTTTTTCCCTTTGTATAAGGGGGCTGGCGTTGGTCTGGACTGCAAGTAAATTCTTGGAGATGACCAATGCATTCCCAGACGCTCTGCCTTCGAAGACCTTCGGAAGGAGTCAGCTTCTGATAGCTCCTCTCTTGAATCCTGCGACCTAGGGATGACCTTTGGGGTTCAGAGTTGATAGGCTGTTGTGGCGAATCGGGTCCATCGTTGCCGAGGGTTGGAGGAACGAAAAGAATGACCCCTGCATCGGAGGCGGCCTTTTTGATTGCGTCTCTCTCGGCCATGAGAGCGGCATCCTGCTTTGCAAGTTGTAGTAGTTGTAAGTTGAGTGTCGAGACTCGATAGGTCACTGGAGGATCATTCATCGGAGCGGGCATGGTTTTCCCGACTGATTGCCGAAGTGGTGGGGGGATTGGTCGATCAATTGATCTTTCGTTCCCTGAGTGAGCCATTGCCTCTGGTCGAGTAGGGTGTAGTCCGAAGTTGAGCCGTTGACTCATTGAACGAGTCTCGGGTCGAGGTTGATATCGTGTGTTACTTCCCTCTGGATGATCCTAAAGTCTTGTCTTCGCCATTCAGTAGCGACGATGGAAACAACCAAAATGCTTGTCTCCGATCTGTTGTTTGCTCAACCGATAGGGCTGGGAAGTATGGATTTGGAGGTCGGTTGTCTGCTCAACCGATCTAATGTCGTTGTCCGAGCAAACGCAACTTTTTGTCCGTATCCCACAGACGGCGCCAAACTGTGAGGAATGATTCTCGTGCCAACCCGAGGACTCCGCCCAACCAGTCAATTGATTCGATTGTCGGTTTGAGCGTTGGGTTTTTAGACTTTGAATTTTAGAAGTGAGGGATGAGTTGAGAAGGGAGTTAACACAAGATGTGATCTCGAAGTTCAGCCGTAGTATATGTCTTCATGCTATAAGGTGCAACATGAATTCACTAACACTTGAAATGTTGTGATCTCAATAGGCCGAGTATCACTTATCTTAGAAGAGAGAGGGATGTCAGTGCTCTGGCTTTTCGAAAGTCTGAACTAGAAATCAGATTATCGATCTGGAATACATATCTGGTTTTCTATTTATAGAGGTTTGGAAAAATCCGGGGTCCAGGGCGATTTTTGTAATTGCTTTGACAGGCTCCGGGCAGGGCAGGTGGGCCCTATTATCTTCTTTGTGGACACCCAGGTAGGGCTAGTGGGTCCCGTCTTCGGGCGTTGGCCAAATTTTGCACCCAAAGAACTAACTTAAGCAATGTAACCCAAGCCAAAATGGATAATAGATGAGCTATCCAATCGGCAATCGGCCCCGTTATACGACTCACCACAGGGGCCAATTCAGAAGCTGGAAGCCGCCGACCCGAAATACGAGACTCCAGATATTGCAGAGGGTGCCCATGGGAGGACATCCCAAGGGAGGAAAGAATATCCGATCGGAGTTAAGCAACAACCGGTTCGCCAAATATCACTATGGAATTGTGGTTGTTAACTTTTTAACCCGAGAGACGACAATATTGTTGGATAAGACGTTGCAGAGATGACACCCACGAATGGGAAGCCTATGAGAAAATTAGACTATCATCAGCATAAGAGAAAATTCCAATAGATCTAGCACTGGGGGTTGATTGAATACCCTGCCAGGTACCATGCTGAATATGGAATTTGACATTCCGAACTAGAATATCGGAACCCAAAATGAAAAGGTACGGGGCCAGGGGGTCACCCTGCCGCAGAACACGATTGGAACTAAACAAAGACGTTGGGGAGCTATTAAGCAGAATAGAGAAAGATGGATTCTCAATACACCCTTTGATCCACCGGATCCAAATGGGATAGAACCCAAGCATAAGCATTAGCATTAGCCATATCCGATAGATAAATCCCCAATTCATCCGGTCATAAGCATTAGCCATATCGAGTTTAAGGGCTAGCAAATCTTTATCGTAGGTGTCTACCCTCATGGAGTGCAAATCTTCTTGGGCTAGAAGGATGTTATCAGAAATGTTACGGTCCTGGATAAAATCACTTTGCTCTTGGGACACAAGCTTGGCAAAGAAAGGCTTAAGGCGGTTCACTAAAATTTTGGTAACGATTTTATACAGGATCGTGCAAAGACTGATTGGTCTATAGTGTTCCGGCCAATAGCCATCCGGAGTTTTGGGGATAAGAGTAACATAAGTGCTTTTCCAGGTTGCTGACATGCGTCCTAAATTGAAAAAGGACTCAATGGCTGAACACACATCCTTATCAAGAACACCCCAATTGTTAGTAAAAAATTAAACCGAGTACCAGTCGGGCCCCAAAGACTTATTACATAGGAGAGAAAAGATGGTACGCCAGATTTCCTCCCAAGTAATAGGACCAATAAGCATTTGATTATCGATAGTAGTCAGAAGAGTCGGGACTTGGTCGAGTAGATCATTCGGGCCATGAGAAGAGGGAGCTAGATGTCCACTTAGATTTGAAATGTCTGCAGATAACATTCTCGACATTATCCCGAGTGGAATGTCGGACTCGAAACTCATCATCTATGAAATGGATCATATTGTGCTTACGACGGACCGTGATACTCATATAAAAAAATTTGGTATTAGAATCACCCGTTTGAAGCCATTGTATACGCAACTTTTGCCGCCATTTGATTTCTTGCAAATAAAGGAGGTGAATGTACTGACGTTGCAAGGACCTCTTGCAAATAGAGGACGTGAATGTACTGACGTTGCAAGGACCGCAAGGTGGCTACTTCGAAATCATTCAAAGTCTGTAATTTCTCTTGGGTAGTCCGCGACATAATCTGATTTCGCAAAGAATCAATTTGAACATCAATATCACCGACCCGAGACCGTTTCCAGACTCTAAAACTGCCCTGAACCCTAACTCTAGGCCGAACCCACTGTTTTCCCATCGGCCCGAACACATGCACTGATTTCACTACTTCATGAAATAAATATTATACCTACCATCTCATCCAATCATTTTGCTTGGTGATCAGCAGGTTGTACAATCAATGGGGGGGTTGGGTTGGACCCCCCCTGCCCTTTAATAGCACTACCGCTGCTGTCTGCTTCAGCACCCCCACGTATCCCATCCGGCTCGGCCGTACAAATACAATACAAAATCAAGAGGTTTTCCCGTAATGGCTCTCAACTACACCTATTACTAGAAATAGACTCGGTTATTTTTTGCATTACTTTTCTAGCCCTTAACATGTGGCAAATGTTACTTCCAAACAACTGTTATATTTTTGTGACCATTTTACCCATAAAGACTAAACAAAATAAATAAAAAATCCGTCCAACTTCTCTGTTTGGATTTTCTCTCACTTCAATCGCCTCTCGTTGCCGGAGATTGTTGGGATGATGTTATCTTTCGTCCCCAACGTCCTTACATAGTGTACGGTGGCCAGTGTCGGTGGTAGACAGTAAGAAATGAGAGCCGGAGGCAAGTTCGGTACAGTGTATCTTCTTCATTTCTCATCAAAGTTTAGTGATTTTGGAGGTATTGTTATCCTCGGGTGATTCTCTACGAGGTCATTTAGAGACTGGGATAAAATGAAGTCAGTACCTCCTGTAATTTTAATAGAAGCTTGGATGGATGTAATATAAAAACAGTAAAAGAAATGGAAAAAATGAGAGTCGAAGGCAAGTTCGGCATGGCTGACGCCCCATTGGCCACCACCCACCGCCATCGCCGTTGGCTACCACCCTCGCTACCCCATTGGCCACCACGGCCGGCGGGGGGACTGCGGCGGGCAACCGATGGTCGGTGGCCACCGTTGACGGCAGCGGGTGGTGGCCGACTGGATGGTATCATTGGTGAGAGGTGTCCACCGGTTGTTGATGGCAACGGGCACCTTACTGAAGATGCACTAGAGCATCAATAAAGATGCGTCAACGCATAGTGAAGATGCACTGGTGCATTAGTGAAGATGTGCCGATGCATTCTCCTACGTCCCGCGGTGAAAGGCGCCGACGCATTCTACTGCGGCCCGCAATGAATGGCGCCGGTGCATTCTACTGCAGCCCGCAGTGAAAGGCATCGGCGCATTTTACTGTGGCCCGCAATGAAAGGCGCCGACACATTCTACTATGGCCCGCAGTGTTATACATTGGCGCCTTTAGTGATATGCGCCGGCGCTTTTCAGTGAAAGACGTCGGCACATATCACAGAAGGCGTTGGCGCATATCACTGAAGGCGCTGACGCATTCTACTACGGCCCTTAGTGAAAAGCGTCGGTGTATTCTACTGCAGCCTGCAATGAAGCTTTTAATGAAAAGTTGGATGGATGTAATGTAAAAATAGTAAGCAAGAATAAAGAAATTAGAGATGAAAATGAGATTTGGAGGCAAGTTCGGCACGGCATAGCGACGGCAGGTGATGGTGGCATCCCCATTAGGTTCATCCCATGGCCCAATCGAAGCCATTGAAATGCACCGGTGCACATAATACGGCGCCGGCGCACATGCACATCAGTAAAATGATCCAAAGTATTTCACTGATGCGCCGACTCATGTGCGCCAGAGCATTTTACGGTGGCCGACGCCCAATCAACCACCACCCACCATCATCGCCGCCGGCCACCACCCACACTGCCCCATCGGCCGGGGCAGCGTGGGTGGTGCCCGACAGGACGGGGACGACGAGCAACCGGTGGCCAATAGGGGTGGTGGCCGACGATGATGGCGACGGGAGGTGCTCGCCGGTGGTCGACGGTGGCGGACGGGCGACGACGATTGGTGGTGGGTTGCAGTCGGTTGTGGTACTGTCATCCCTCTAAGATTAATGGCATGGCTCAATTGTGGTCTTGTAATAGGATGCACCACGTGTTTCTTCCTAAAACGTCAGTGATTGAAAAAGGAGACAGATCATCAGTGGAGTAGAATCAAATTCCTTTAAAATTAGGAGTGAAGTCATTTATCCGTAAGGATACTTTAGTCCGGAAGATAAAAAAAAAAAAATCAAAAAATTAATACGCAAAGCAACTGGCACAGAGTTGGGACCATCCTGGGACAAATAATGCAAATCAATGGGGTTGGCTAGCCCCCCTTTAATAGCACTACCACGTGGGCTGCTGCACCCAAGTGTCGCATCCGGCTCGGCCGTACAGTACTATGGGCAGGTCGTCATTGGCCACATGGCCAGGTCGAACCATGTGGTCCAATAGCGGGGCTCATAAATGACCGATTCATGTGGCCGATGACATGACACGCTATTCGAATCATGTGGCGGATGACATGACACGTGGGTCAGGGGGGCATCGCTGAAATTTATCAGCCCTGCTGTTCGAACATACGACAGAACATTAATATCTCTCGGACACACTGCGGAGGAGGGGAGAACGATTTTCCTCTCCAATGATGAATGATGATCGTCCCCCCCCACCCCCTATTGGTCGCTCACGATTTGGCGATAACATGTGACGATCAGAAAACCAACGGTCACGATCTACAGTCAAGGGATGAATTCAAGAGGGGATGATGCCACCACTTACCGCCATCGTCAACGCCACTGCCGACCACCGGCCACCCGCCGCCGCCATTGGGAAGGGCGGCGGTGGGTGGTGGTCAGCGGGGCGACAACTGGCGGTCGATGGTCGGCCAGGGTGGTCGGTGGAGGCAATAGTGGCAGCGGCTGTCTAGGGCGGTGGACGACGGAGGCTGACGGTGATGGCATCATCCCATGGCCATAGATCGTGGCCATTGGCTTCCGGATCGCCACAAGTCGCTTTCCAAATCGTCAGCGACCAATAGAGATAGGGGAGACGATCATCAGTGGGGGAATATTTTTAGCACATCCTGCGTACGCTACAACCGTGGGGCCCACTAGGGCCACTATGATTCAATAGGGGTGTGTGTT
This sequence comes from Chamaelirium japonicum, assembly GCA_947650365.1. Lineage (NCBI taxonomy): Eukaryota > Viridiplantae > Streptophyta > Magnoliopsida > Liliales > Melanthiaceae > Chamaelirium > Chamaelirium japonicum. The sequence goes on from OX393555.1 coordinate 49,535,618, forward strand.
TGAAAACTGGTGATGAGAGGGAGCGGGCAACGGGTATAAAAAGACGTGGAACTCCCGCCCCTTTTCTGATGCGGGACTATTCTCAACATTGATCTTTCTCTTTTTTAGAAAAGTTTGGCATGGTGAATGACGGTTCCATAAAACCCGCTCTGTCTTGGCAAACCTTTTCAAAAAAAAATTTAATGACTTGTCTTTCCTTACAAAAACAATCTTTGCTAAATAAAATAACATTTATATATTAACAATTTGATTAAGTCCTAAAATTGTAAGTTTAGAACTGTTAGATTTCCAATAGGGGTAGCAGGCCCCAGCACATTGGGGTAGTGTCCCGCAGCACTTAGAGCGTTCTAATAGGCTCTAGGCAACGGTTGTAGCGTACCCAAGATGTGCTGAAAATTTTCCCCATCAGTGGAGAGGAGTCGAACCCGTGTCGATTGGGGAATGACGCTTAGCCCTGACCGGTAGCCGGCAGTCAAAGAGAAAGCTGTGATCGGATGTCATCAAAACCGACGGGAAAGTGGCAAAGTGCATAAGCGGTCGAGTGCGATCTACCCTTGGGTTGGGGTGCCTTCAATTGAACGACTATGATACCGTTGACCACATAGCCCGAGAGGACGGATAGAGAAAGACTTTGTTCACACCGGTGGTTGGCAGGGTTTTTTTTATGCTTTACCACCCTGTCAGGCAGGTTAATAGCATTGCCGCTGCTACTGTAACCCACGTGTCGCTCCGGCTCGGCCATACAATACAAAATCAATGGGCAGGTCGAACCATGTGGCCAAATAGCGGCTCATAAAAGACTGGTTGCTGCTGGAAGACGTTTTTCCCATAATGGCTCCCAACTCTGTCGTATTGCTGGAAATAGAACCAGTTGTTGTAAACCAGAGAGAAATAGAGATCACGCAAGGGAGAAACCACCACCAAAATGTTCTCATTCCAATTGAATTCAATATACACAAGGAGGTACATATATATATATATATATATATATATATATATATATATATATATATATATATATATATATGAGGAATGGGATGCTGCCTATCAAAACAGCATTTTTGCTGCTTTGAGACATTGTTTGACCATCCTAGAAGTTTTGTAATTTGATGAAATTTGGTGAGGGTGTTGTCTAGGGTAAGATGATCATCCTCACAAATTTTCATCAAATTCCAAAACTTCTAGGAGGTTCAAATGGTCGAAGCAAAATGCTGCAGATTTTAACGGTGACTGCAGACGACTGATTTTGCTTCGACCATTTGAACCCCCTAGAAGTTTTGGAATTTGATGAAAATTTGTGAGGATGATCATCTTACCCTAGACAACATCCTCACCAAATTTCATCAAATTCCAAAACTTCTAGGATGGTCAAACAATATCTCAAAGCAGCAAAAAATGCTGTTTTGATAGGCAGCATCCCATTCCTCTCTCTCTCTCTCTCTCTCTCTCTACATATATATATATATATATATATATATATATATATATATATATATATATATATATATATATATATATATATATAGAGAGAGAGAGAGAGAGAGAGAGAGAGAGAGAGAGGAATTTTACAATGAGCTGTCAGCTGTCAGTTTAGAAAGTGAGCTGCGGGTATTTTGACCCCCCTAGGAGTATTGGAATTTGATGAAATTTTGTGAGGGTGTTGTCTAGAGTAAGATGATCATCCTCACCAATTTTTATCAAATTCCAAAACTTCTAGGGGGGTCAAATGGTCGAAGGAAAATCTGTCGTCCGTAGTCACCGTTAAAATCTGTAAACTTTGCTTCGACCATTTGACTCCTCTAGACGTTTTGGAATTTGATGAAAATTAGTGAGGATGATCATCTTACCCTAGACAACACCCTCACCAAATTTCATCAAATTCCAATACTTCTAGGGGGGTCAAAATACCCGCAGCTCATTTTCTCCTACCGCAACTCACAGCTCAACATAATAGCCCTATATATCTATATAATAAGGGACGACGGTTGTGGGGGGGACAAATGAACTGAGACAAAGAAGGGGCTGAGATTTATCCTAGAGAATATAATGATGGCCTGGATTGATTTGAAGGGAAGGATAAACTTGAATGGCTAGGATCGTTCTCTTTTTTCTTCCCGATATAAATTTGAATTCAAATTTTTGACCGCACTTTTTTATCTCATTAAATGTCCCATACGTCCACTTTCTCTCTCTGCAAACCCTGTACCCATATCTCATTAAATATGAGAGTCCCATCCCTATCTCCACCCGTCCGGTTTATCACAGCCATCCATATCCATGGCATTCAACTCAATAACAGCTGTACTCTTACCTTGAGCCCAGAACCAGTCAGGCTCACACAGAGAGAGAAAAAGAATGCAACGCCTCCTTTGCTACCACCTTAAAAAGAGGAGAGAGTCAGAGTGAGAGAGAGGGTAGCAGAGGACTCATTTTAAAAAAACCTACTTCCTCTCACTAACCCGCCCCCTCCTCCTGCAACCTATTTGCTATGGTCGCTGACATTTGCTCCGGCCGCCCTTGGAGATGAGACCGCTGCTCATCGTCCTCCTCTCCGTCGTTGAGGTGCAGCCATCTTCCTCCTCTCCGTCATCGAGGTAGGCCGGTTGCCGTCGGGTGCAACCCGTCTTCCTCCTCTCTATCACCATCATCAAGTTATGGCGGCTTCGCAGAGAGAGAGAGAGAGAGAGATCAGCCGCCGTCAGGGTGAGGGGTGCTCACAGTCCGCCTCCCCGTGCTGATGCCATTGGCGCACCCCCCCTCCGGCAAACCCCCCGATCGGTGGAAGAGGGCAGCCCCCTCTCTTCAAGGTTCCAGCCCCGATCTAGAGCCGCCATATCCCTTACCTCTAATCCCCCTTCTCATCCCTGCAGTCGGCCCCGGCGGATCTGGCGCCGCCGTAACCCAGTCGTCGGAGTGCGATTCACTGATCGGGGGACTGCCGAAGGGGGAGTACGATCCACCGGGCGGGGATCTGCCGGAGGGGGAGTGTGATTCACCGATCAGGGGGGGGAGCCGAAGGGGGAGTGCGAGACACCGGTCGGGGGCTGCCGGAGGGGGAGTGTGATCCACCGGTCGTGGAGGCTGCCGGAGAGGGAGTGCAATTCGCCGATCAGGGGCCGGTGGGTAGAGAGAGCTTTCCCTCTCTCTCTCTCTCCCTCTCTCTCTCTACCCCACAGGTGCATCTCTCTCTCTCTCTCTTTCTCTCTCTGGTTAATTATACTTCGCCCTTTAGCTCAAAAACACTTAACCCTCTAATAGTTTCAAAACTACATTTTGCCCCCTTCAATTCAGCTTTCTTATAAAAATTACCAAATGAGGAGACAACATACTTAAGAGCATCTCCAACCGGCTCTGAAGCTCGGAGCACCTCCGAAGCAAGTGGGGCCCGTATTTTGCTACCACCTCATCGGAGGTGTCCTGGTTGAGAGGTTGAGCTCCAACGGCCTCCGAACGGGATATCCGAGCCATTTGCATGAAACACCCTATATATTTACAAGTTATCCAAAGTCTCCAAAGTTACACCAAATCTGTTAAAAGGTACCTGTTTTGATATATATATAAAATAATTTATGAAGTTCCGAGGGGTTTTTTAAAAAAAGACAGAATTTGTTATTCGTAGGCCTTCAGAGCATCCTTCGGAGCCGGTTGGAGCGCCCATTTCTATTCGGAGTGCCACGTGGGCCTTCAGAGCTCGCCTACGGAGCCGGTTGGAGATGCTCCGACAAAAGGGGTATTGTGATAACATTTCAAACTTTAGGGAGCGATTAAGAACAAAAAAAACTATAATACCCATTTTGTCAACTACTTAATCTTCTCATTTGGTAATTTTTATCTGACCAGAATTGAATTGAAGGGGACAAAATGTAGTTTCGAAACTATAGGGGATTAAGTGTTTTTGAGCTAAACTTAAAGAGAGCAAATTGTAATTTACCTTTTTTTTTTGGGTAAAGGAATGAAATTTGAATAAACTGATGGGCGTCCATCATCGTTAGCGTAGATCATGGGGAATTCTATCATCTGTTGTGTTTTTTACTTTGATAGTCTATAAAGAGTGGCTGAAAATTTTTCCCTACATCACTAATACTATCTATTCAACCCCATGACCAACCTGCAAGGTGGTGTCTTAAGTTGTACGATTTTTTTGTCAACATACAAAGTACAATTTCGTTCATCGTTTCCTTTACCCTTTTTATACTATTTAAGTTTTCAAAACAAACCTAAACCCTTCAACTTTCCATACTTTGCAAACCATTAATGATTTTACCAATCTTAGGTAGGGTGGTGTTAGGCATCATTTCGGAACCACCATTTTAGTTCTATATTTTAAAACTAATGGATAGTTTTTGTTCCACTGAAATGAACTGAGACAAAGCAGCGGCTGAGATTTGTTAAGAGGAGGGGGATAAACAGGGAGACTCGATCACAGTCGTCCGTTTCCTAGCCGCAACCAAGAATCACACTCAGCCTCATAAATCCCCCTCTTAAATCACCCTAACCCATCCCGAGCTATTCCAAACCCGTCCGATCCAAATCCCATGCGATCCGATCCATCTGATCCGTCAAGCCCCCTCGCAGCCATCAGTTACCGCGGCCCTGCCCCCGCAGCCCTTAATTAGCCCTCTTTTTCTTTTCCTTCTCTTTTTTTACCCTTTCTCTCTCTCTCTCTCTCTCTCTCTCTCTCTCTCTCTCTTTCTGAACACAACAGATCCTGATTTTTTTTTCCCTGCCTCTTCGGTTACAGGAGATCGAGGTCCCATCTACAAGAGAGATAGTGAGGAGGCTACAAGAGAATCGAGAGGATCAAGAGATGGAGGTGATGAATATCTCATCGATTTTTTCTTCTTTTTTTTTTCCTTCTCTTTCTGAACAAAACAGTCATCTTTTTTTAATATGATGAGATTCATAAGCGCTGATTGTAACCTTTTTCTTAACAGAATAATTTTTTTTTTTCATTCTGTTTCTGAATAGAACAGACTTTTTTTGAGATTCATAAGTGCCGATTGTAATCTTTTTTGGAACAGAACAGTCATCTTTTTTTCCTTCTCTTTCTGAACAACAAATCCTGATCCTTCTTTTTTTTTTTCTACCTCTTCAGTTATAAGAGATCGAGGTCCCATCTGCAAGAGAGATAGAGAGGAGACTACAAGTGAGATAGGATCAAGAGATGGAGGCAAGTAAATGGTTTTTTTTTACTTTGTTATATCAGTTGAAATTTAGGATTGTTACCATAATACAAATTGTTTTCAATCACCTATTGGATCAGAGCTATTATCGCTGATATGTTCGCGGAGATCGCAGGAGACTTCATCTCTAGGACGATGTCTCTCGGAGCAATGATGGCAACAGCTACAATGCCAAGGATGACACATACCGAGTAAACATTTTTCTATCTTTATGCACATACAAAATTTTCATGAATTTTCTATGGATGTATTTCCCTTAATCCTACTTCATTTTTTACACACTCCTATTTGAATAATTTGTTCTCCAAATGCTACACAAGCAATTGTTGTTTTATGTCAAGAGCATTTGACATGTTCATTGTAAAAGCCAATATAGGTTCTGATTATATAAACTTTGAATCAACTTATATAAATTTTTCTTCAAATGGAGGCACATGCTGCAGTTTACTTTTGATACTATAGACAATGCCATTGCCAATGCAGTTTACTTTTGGAATCCAAGTTTGATTGTCTACCAGTGCAGCGTAAATTTTCTCTGTTAATAATGGTGTGAAAAGCAATACTACATGTTTGTTTACCGTGCTTATTCATAGTGGCATATGTTCATCGTGACATCTATTCAACGAGTGCCGAGTAAATTATCTTTGTTGTGCTTATCCGATCTATCTTCAACGAAGCTTAAATGTTGCGTTTGAACCTGAGCTTGAGTTTGTGCTAAATCTTTGGATCATTTTTGAAAATGAAGTGCTCGAAGAAGCAAAATTTAAGATATCTAAAACTATTATATGCTAAAATTGATTTTGAATATTCTATGGTTCCAGTGACCTATAGTGAGTAACGTTATTCGGTCGATGAGCACTATATGTGGCCACTAATGGCATCACGCCTCTTCGCCTCGCTATCTTCATCTCTTCTCATATCAGCCTTATCACCTTAATAAATTCAAAAAATAAAAACCATCTGAATTTAAAAGCGACCGTCACGACCAAATGTGGGCGACCCTGGGTAATGTGAATGATGTTAAACGAATTGGCCTCCCGTCGAATCTGGCCGTCTTCGTTGAAAGTATTTGGCCGTCGAAGGTGGCCGTCCAAGTGGTGATAGGCACTATCTTTGAATGTGAGCATTGCCGAAGAATTAGGTTATTTTAGCCTAATGTGGGTGTCCCCGTCGATTGTGGGCGCATTTGAACAAATTTTGCCACTCCGTCCAAGTGTCAACAGACATGAGCATTATCACCGCTCACGAATATTATTATCTCTTTCAAAATATTGTTGCAACTTTCAAAATGTATGTTTTATTGTCACATTCGAAATAAGTCACATTTTTTAAAATAATTTTCGCCCTTGAAATAATTGTTGCCGCCCTCAAAATATTGCCGTCACCCTCTAAAAATTATCACCGCCCTCGAAATATTTTCGTCGACCTCGAAATCTTTTTCGTGACCTTGGGCACGGGGTTTTTACTAGTATATATATATATATATATATATATATATATATATATATATATATATATATATATATATATATATATATATATAGCTCTATGTGATTTTTCGCAAGAGACACAACTCTTCAAGAGAAACACAACTCTTGGGAAGAGACACAACTCTTCCGAAGAGACACTTTTCCATACATGGTCATAACTCTTCACACATGGCGGTTATGGCGTGACGGACATGCACACCTTTCATAACACTCCCCCTTGGATGTCCGTCGCTGGAAAAATACTACCTTATTAAAACCTTGCCAGTAAAACCCTATGGGACAAAACCTGGTCGAAGAAAAAAGAGTACAGTGCATCTAAAATATTTTAGATAGATTTCCCTTAGTGCTTCCCCTGAAACAAATATGTTAGTGAGATAAATCACAAAGCCGGCGCATATCAATACGATGAACTTGCTTTTGAAATGTTGATGTAGGCAATACTTTTGTAAATAGATCTGCAAGATTATCATTAGAACATATCTACTGAATATTAATATCATGACTTTTCTGAAGTTCATGTGTGAAAAAGAACTTAAGTGAAATATGTTTGGTTCTATCACCTTTAATAAAATCACCTTTAACTTGTGCAATACATACGACTTTATCTTCATATAAACTCGTTGGAATTTTCTTACCAAAAGAGAACCCACATACATCTCTGATATAGTGGATTACAGATCCCAACCATACGCATTTGCGACTCGCTTCATGGAGCGCAACTATTTCAGAATGATTAAAAGATATAGCAACTACTGTCTGCTTGACAGATCTCCATGATATAGCTGTATTTCCACAAGTGAAGATATATCCAGTTTGTGAGCGGGCTCTATGAGGATTAGATAGATAACCAGCATCAACGTATCCAACTAATTATGCTACATTGGCCGATTCACTAGAATATAGTAAACCCATGTCTGTTGTTCCTCATAGGTAACACATAACATGTTTAAGATCATTTCAGTGTCTAATAGTAGGTGCAGAACTATATCTAGCTAATAAATTAACAAAAAAAGTAATATCAGGTCTAGTGCAAGTTGCTAAGTACATCAGAGCACCAATAGATCCAAGATAAGGTACTTTTGGACCAAAGAGAGCTTCATTCTCTTCCTTAGGACAAAAAGGATCTATCCGTATATCAAGTGTTCGGACTACCATCGGAGAACTCAATGGATAAGCTGTATCCATATTAAAACACATTATAATCTTCTCTGTATATGTGGATTGATGAACTAGAATTCTATTTGAGAGACACTCGATTTGCAGGTCAAGACAAAACTTTGTTTTTCCTAGATCTTTCATCTTAAATTTTCTCTTAAGGGATGCTGCAGCTTTGTTGAGCTCTTCAGGAGTTCCACATGGGCATATAGGATTGTTTACATATTCTTTTTTAATTAGATACTCATTGAGACGATGATACCACATTCGTCCAGATTGTTTTAATCCATATAATGATCTTCGTAATTTAATTGAATGCATACTACGTGTTTTCTGAATATTTGCTTCAAGCAACTTCAAACCTTCTGGGATTTTCATATATATATATATATATATATATATATATAGGGGAGGGATACTCTTACTCATGGCCTCTTACTTATATAGTTACATATGATCCGGGCCGTCCATTAGATCCCGATGCACGATTCGGATTACATAGGGAGTTAAAGCAATGGTGTCCGCATTAAATACGGGCTTTTAATATAGGCATTTAATACGGACACCATTGCTTTAACTCCCCATCTAATCCAAACCGTACGTCAGGATTTAATGGAAGGCTCGGATCATAGGTAATTATATGAGTAAAAGGTCATGAGTAAGAGTATCCCTCCCCATATATATATATATATATATATATATATATATATATATATATATATATATATGGGTCAGGTTCGGATGACCCAGCAAATTTTGACCCATTAATAACCCAGCACCCTTTGAGGCACTTAGAGGTTATAGAATGGGCTGATTTTTTGTAGGGATGTTGTCTATGCTATGTTGATCATCCTCACAAAAAATTAGCCCATTCTAAAACCTCTAGGTGCATCAAATGCGCAGTTCAAATCAACTGTTTTTTATTGTTAATTTTAACCGTTGATTTGAAGAGCACCCTTTGATGCACCTAGAGGTTTTAGAATGGGCTGATTTTTTGTGAGGATGATCAACATATCATAGACAACATGTCTAAAAAAAATCAGCCCATACTAAAACCTCTAGGTGCCTCAAGGGTGCTGGGTTATTAATGGGTCAAAATTTTGATGGGTCATCCGATCCTGACCCTATATATATATATATATATATATATATATATATATATATATATATATATATATATATATATATATATATATATATATATATATATATATATATATATGTTGTAACTACATCCATAAGACGCATGTTGAGTCCTTCTGAGACTACCACATTTATCAAATATCGAAATGTAATCGCATTCATAACAGGAGAGTATGTTTCCTCATAATCAATATCAGGTCTCTGCGAGAAACCTTGAGCTACGAGTCGTGCCTTATATCAAACGACCTCGTTTATCTTTTTTTTTTTCATCTTATGAACACCCATTTATATCCCACTGGTTTCATATCTTCTGGTGTGAGGACTATTGGTATAAATACTTCGCGTTTTGCTAGCCAGTCAAGCTCTGCCTGGATAGTTTCCTTCCACATTGGCCAATCATCTCTACATCTCCATTCTTCGACGGAGTATGATTTAGGATCCTCATTATTAATGGCAAGAGCGACAGTGAAGGCAAATACATTGTCGATAATTTGTTTATTTCTATCCCACTTTTTTGTATATATGTAATTTATTGAGATCTCTTCATTTATCTGTCTGTGTGTCTCTTTTGGGACTGATGTCTCTTCTGGGACTAACATCTCTTACGGGACTAGTGTCTCTTATGGGACTAATATCTCTTCTGGGACTAGTGTCTCTTCTGGGACTAGTGTCACTTTTGGGACTTTCTATTTAGTGGGTATTGTTATTACCTGAGTCATAGGTATGGCTTCTTCAGGAGCATTTACTTCTTCTAGAGTATATATTTTTAATTTCCTCTTTTGGGGAGTCAAATCTTGTGCACCGACTGGATGTCCATACTTCAAGCGTACTTTGGATGATTCATTAGCCGCTGTACCTACGGATTGTCCTATAGGGATCTCAATTTGTCCCGGAATATTTACAGCAGGTATATGAGACTTTATTATTTTAGCTGCATCATTAAAATTATCCAATAACTGATTAGTTATCTTTTGGAGATGAATTATTCCATAAAATTTCACGCCGTTCTGGCTGTAACTTGTTGAAAATAATCCTATGGTAGAGGCTCACAGCGGAAGCGATAAGGCGATCGAAAGACTGTTCATGGTGCACATTACACAATTTAAACTTTCATTGAAACTAATCTACATGTTAGTGCATGTATGTGCACGTGATTCGAACAACCTAACGGCAATCTAACGTAATGATTATCTAGCATGCATGCAAATCATAGAACTTGCTAGATCTACTTGTTAGATTATGCATACCTTCGTGCGGATCTTTTAACCGCAGAGAATTGTCTTCTTTGTCGATGGAGACGGAAGATCATCCACGAAGAAGCCGATGATATGCCGGGAGATGATGCCTTTTTGTTCACCCGATCTCACACGATACACAGTACGTCACTCTCGGATTTCTGAGTGCCTCCGAAGAACAACCCTTCTCCTTCTATGAAACTCTATGCGAGAAAGACGAAGTCGCAAGCGGGGAAGTAAGGAGAGATAAGAGAGAGAACTAGGAGAAGAGAGAGAGGGAGAGTTCGGTTTTTGGAGCACTCATGGCCAGCCTCCCCTTGCTCCTTTTATAGGACCGACCTACCCCCTTGGATAAGGCTCCAAGGGGATAAGTTCATCCCCCAAAAATCTCCCTTTATCTCTCCTTCTAATTATCCGTTTTCCCTACTTTTAGGACTTGGATTTGACCAATTCAAACCCTAATCTCTATCCCTATAGCCGACCCTATTAATAGGGGATTCTCATCCCCACAATATAGGGGCCGACCCTATATGGTCTCCCACTACTAGGGTCGGCCACTAGTGAGGTTTGCGAGGGAGTGTTTTTACCAAAATGCCCTTATGCCTCAATTTGACCATTTCTAGTGTGCGAAACCTAGCGACCATTCCTTAAGTAATATCTACCAGTTACTTCACTATTAACTAAGGTCATCGAAGGGTGCCCCTAGTAAAGTCAACTAGTCAACTCGCAACATGTCCAGGTGTATCGCACCTATACAACGAAGTTCACTTATTACGAGGGATAACTACTTGCGCCTCTGTACTAGTCGAGGGCTTCCCCTTTAGTACTCGCATGTAGTTACGCATCTACCTTGCTCTAGTGCCAAGCACACACGAAGCGTAAACTTCTTACTTTCTCTTGCTGCTTACTGAGTTCTGAGGAGATTGTTCAAGAACCGTACATAATGTGGATAAGGTGGAACCATCTGGGACCGGGGTTTATGTCTTTCAACTCAAACTTGATCGACACACTACTTGAGTATACCATCGATCCTCTGAGCTTGAGTTAATCTGTGTGGCCACCCAGAGTACGACGCAGGCTGCACTCCAATTCACTCGGACTTACTATGTTCTCCCGCATACCCCTGATCTCCGCTTAGTAGAGGTAAACCCGTTATCCCTCCACTTGATGCCATGATGCACTTCGAGCGGTGGAGAATACCGTCATACTCGAATGCTCATATGACTTGGTTCCTTCCAGGTTGACTTATACATCGAACCTCTGATTACCCCATCGAGTAATCGAACCCAGTCAAGATACAAACTGATAACCACTAGGCCTGGGTTTGGTACAGTGTAAATCAGACCAAGGAACACACCCCCGACAGGGGTGTGGATTGCCTGCAGGAGTGACACGTTGATGCAATGCCACCGGGTAACCCAGTACACCATAGTTTTGGATCACTGTATCCGAATTCTCACATATTGGTGTGCTAAAGCACTACTCAACTAGTTAGTCCATCAGACGTAGTTCCTTAGGGTTTAAGACCGTTTTACCCTAAGCAGAAACATAGCTTAGTGTACCAGTGCCTGCTCACTGATTTGTACACTGTGTTAGTTCCGTTTAGCCACAGACACTATGCCTGGTGATGACCATGGTGAAGACTTCCCATAAACTATCATCTCCAATAGCTTATCATGATGAGGCGACCAACCTGATCATAGCTGCGAACTTATTTGGATTATATGGGACCAATCCATTCAGTCTTCTACTCAGTGGACTACCATATAACCATAGCTCTCTATTCTTAGAAGAACACGTAACTATGTTACGCACATATATGCATCTCATATAATAACTATCAATCTTTATTTATTAGATCAAAACATAAAGTTTTACAAGCTTAGAACATATCAATCCTAATAATCTCCCACTTGGTCTAGCGAAGCAAAACAGTTTTGACTCCCATCGCGTCCACATGTCGCTCGAATGCCTTGGTAGGTATCACCTTGGTGAAAGGATCAACAACATTATCTGCAGATGTAATCTGTGTCAACGCTACTCGCCCTTGCTTTTAAAACTGCCGAATCAAGTGGAATTTGCACTTGATGTGCTTCCCTTCTGGTGATGTCTTAGCTCCTTGGCTTGTGCTACTGCCCTACTATTATCGCAATAAAGCACAATAAGTAACTAGGCCTTTGGTGCATACCCCAAATCCGTAAGGAATTTTTTGAGCCATACCGCCTCTTTGGCTACCTTGCACGCTACAACGTACTCAATCTCTGTGGTAGAGTTTGCGATGCATTTCTGCTTCACACTCTGCCAACTAACCGCTACTCCTCTTAGCATAAACACAATTCCTGATGTCAATTTTGTAGATTCCAAATCTGACATAAAGTCAGAATCTGTATATTCAATCGGTGTCAGTTTCTATACAGTGTAAACCAACTCATAGTCCTTTGTTTTATGAAGGTACTTGAGTATATACTTCACAACTGTCCAGTGATCTAGACCCATATTTGACTGAAACCGACCCATTATGTCTACTGCGAAATAGATATCCGGCCTTGTACAATGCATAGCATACATTAGACTACCTACTGCCGAAGCATACGATATCTTCTGTATATCTGCTATCTTCTCAGGTGTCTTAGAACTTGATCCTTAGATAATTTTACACTATATCTAAATGGCACAAAACCCTTCTTAGAGTTTTGTATGTCAAACCTAGTCATAACCTTATCTATATACACGGCCTGTGACAGTAAAAGAATCCTCGTCTGATGATCTCGTGTTACCATGATCCCTAAAACATAACTCACTTCACGTAGGTCTTTTATATCAAACTGTGTTGATAATCAGACCTTTATCGTTGATAATGTTCCAACATCATTCCCAATGAGCAGAATATCGTCTACGTAATATATCAAATACACTATTGTAGTTTTATCACTCCTCTTGTATATACATAGTTCATCCTCATTTTGAATAAATCCATATGACTGAATTGCTTGATCAAAATGAATGTTCCAACTTCTAAATGCTTGTTTTAGTCCATAAATGGACTTCTGCAACTTACAAATTAGATGCTCCTGACCCTCTGACTCAAAACCTGGTGGTTGCATTATATATATGTCTTCTTCCAAATCCCCATTGAGGAATGCTGTCTTAATATCCATTTGCCAGATCTCCCAGTTGTAATAGGCTGCAATGGATAAGAGGATCCGAATAGACTTTATCATAGCTACCTGCGAGAAGGTTTTGTCAAAGTCGATTCTTTCTCTCTATGTATAACCCTTGGCAACTAATCTAGTTTTATAAGTCTCAATAGAACCATCGGATCCTCTCTTCTTTTTATACACCCATTTATACCCCAATATGCTTAATATTGGATGATGGTGTAACAAGAGTCCAGACAGTATTATGGGACATTGATGCAATTTCTGCCTCCATGGCCTTTTGCCAGTCAGAGCTGTCAGAAGCTCCCACTGCCTCATCGAAGCTTAGTGGATCATCCTCCTGACCCTCTGGATCAACCAATAAGGTTTCTCCATAGTATCTGTCAGGAGCTTTGATGCTTCTCCCATTGCGACGAGGTGGTGGTGGTGCTATAGGATGAATAGATTCTACAGTATCCGATATATTAGCGTCTGTAATGTCTGCTCCCACTATACTTTCGGATGTGCTCTCTATACTATTACCCAACAGTTTATCTAGAACCACCTTACTAGTAGGCTTGTGATCTATAATATAATCCTGCTCTAGAAAAATGGCATTCGTGGAAACGATTACCTTCTTTTCCTTAGGATCATAAAATAGTCCACTTTTAGTCTCTTTGGGATACCCTACAAACAGACATGCTTTGAACTTCGACTCCATCTTATCCCTCCTATCTATCCACATATGTACTGGACATCCCCATATTCTGAAATACTGTAGTGTTGGCTTTTGCCTTAACCACAGTTCTCTAGGGGTCTGAGGCACTAATTTAGATGGAATATGGTTTAGAACATTTGCTGTTGTCTGTAAGGCGTATCCCCAAAAGGTTATTGGTAAACAAGCATAACTCATCATGCTGCGAACCATGTCTAGCAGGGTTCGATTCCTTCTCTCGAAAACTCCATTCTGTTATGGGATTCCTGGAGCAGTTAATTGAGATGTTATCCCATGCTCCACTAAATACCCAAGGAACTTGTCAGATAGGTACTTATATCCTTGATCAGATCGAAGGGTTTTTATACATTTGCATGTCTGCTTTTCAACTTCAGCCCTGAACTCTTTGAATATATCAAAGGATTCTGACTTTCGATACATCAGGTAAATATAACCATATCTTGAGTAATCATTAGTAAAAGTGATAAAGTACTCATGATCTCCTATCACCTTGAATCTCATGGGTTCATATACATCTGAATGGATTAACTCTAATACCTTAACGACTCTTACTCCCATGTTTTTAAAGGCCCTTTTAGTCATCTTGCCTTCCAGGTAGGATTCACAGGTGGGAAGGATCTTCATATGATCTGTTTTTAGAAGCCCGGCCTTCACCAACCTATGGATCCTATCTAAGCTAATATGCCCAAGTCGTAAGTACCACAATTGGGTTAAATTTTCCGAAGGTTTCTTACGCTTAGATGAATTAACATTAAATACTGAAGTCATTATGTTATCATTTTCAAAATTGGGACTGACTACATAGAGATTATTCTGAACCATATATTTTAATATAAAAGTTCCATTCAGCTTAAACGATACTCCAGAGGCATCAAAACAAACTGAATAACCTTTATTAACCAAAGAGCTAGGAAAGAAAAATCAAATTACGTCTCAAGGACGGTACATAAAAAATATCTCTAAGAGTTAAAGTCTTATTATTCGAAAACTAAGAGTAATATCTCCAACAGCTTCAGCAGCAACCACGGCCTCAGTTCCCATGCTTAAGGTCACCTCTCCATCAAGCAACCTTCTGCTTTCCTGAAATCCCTTAAGAGAGTTACAGGCATGGTTAGTGGATCCTGAATCCACAATCCAACTAGCAAAAGAACTGTTACTCGAAAGAAATGATTCAACAACAAGGAGTTGTGAATTACCTTCACTAGCATTCTGAGGCTTTTTGCAATCCTTCTTCCAATAACCCTTCTGGCCATACCAGAAATACTTCATGTCCGATTTTTTTGATTCGCCGGATCCAGAGGCCCCTACAGAGTTCTGCACAGGCACCGACTTAGGTTTCTTCTTGTGTTTCTTGCTCTGAGATTTACCAGACTTCTTGAAGGATTTACGTTGCACGTGAAGTGCTTCACCCTTCTGCTTGAAGCCATCCTCAGCTGCCTGGAGAGCTCCCAAAAGCTTTGTATTTGTCATAGCCAATTTGTTCAAATTAAAGTTGGTGACAAAGCCTTCAAAGGCTCCAGACAGTGACGAGAGGAAGATGTCTGTTATCACCTCGCCTTCTAGCATAATGTCCATGGTTGCTAGTTCATTCTGGAACCCAAATATTTTCATCATGTGTTCCCAAATTAGCGTCCCATCAGACATCTTAGTGCTGACGAGTTTCTTGATGGTGATGTATCACGTAACGCGATTGTGATCCTTAAACATCTCCTTCAAGTATAACATCATATCAGAAGCGTCGGGTATTTCCTCAACTTGCTTCTGCAGAGTTGTTTGCAAGGATGCTATTATATAGCATTTACACATTTTATTAGATTTCTTCCAGTCAGTGAATGTCTTTAACTGTGCCTCTATGGTATTGGGTCCTGGCAAATCTGGCTTAGGGTCATTCAGGGCTGTCATATGTTTACCAATCCTTAAGTCCAGGTACAGGTTGCGCTTCCAGTCCTCATAGTTGGGACTAGTAAGTTTGTGGTCATTTAGGTAACGGACAGGGGGTCTAACTTGGTCATCTGAAAATAAAAGATTGAATTATAAGGATGCATGAAAACTCATTTTATAGATTTTTAAAATAAGCTAATTATATCTAAATGTCAGCACTGCCCTTAAACGAAGACATCTCTATAGCTTAATTTAACCATATATGTAAGATCTCGGAATCGGCTACACCCGTCCGAGGGGACAGTGTGTAGGTCATCCACTTAAACGGGTCTTTCCCTTGACCCTATCCAAATCTGCCAACTTAGGCTTTGATGAACTATAATTATCTTTTAGCCAGTACCATATGATCACTATTATCTGAGCAACAGATGTCTCACATGTACTTCGGATGCTTAGCCACGAGCCTAAGCAATTATGATATGGGAGTTCAAACTGCCCCTATGAGGATGAGTAAAGCCCTGAACCCTTGGCACCGTAATCGCCATATCCCGAGGGAGATCACTAAGTTGCTTAGCATGGAATAACACAGCTCTCACCCGAGGGGGTTGTTGAGTTATGCTCTCCCACCCGAGCACGAAGTGATTGGCCGTGGAGGCCAGAGTATCTCCAAAAGTCCTTTCTTGCATCCCTTATTAAATTTGAGGGTTATTTTGCGAGTATGAATTTATGCCAATGCAAAGGTAGCGACCTCCTAAACACTAGACCCTGGTCACACCGTGCTCCCACTAGCGCTCCAAGCCTTTCGCCTAGCATTAATCATTCTTGGAATATCATAGTCCCTATCTCAAGTGAATTTCTTCATTCAAGGGTCACATAACATATTCCAAGAACATCGATGCTCTTCAAACTTGACTATCATGCTAATGCCTTAGAGCCTAGCCTAAAATCAAATATACAAGAAGGGACTCCCACTAGTCATGGCGCCTCAATTATAAATTTGACAATTGATATTCAATAGATCTCCATCTCATCTTAGGTTTCGATGCTGGCTAAATAGGCACACCTGACTAGTCGGGTGTTGAACTAATGGTGACATAACCATATGTGATGGGATCCCACTAACAGCAAAAAGTCAACTAAATAATAGGCGTCATCTAGCGAGATCCTATCCTAATATAGTCGCTTGGACCGGAGGGGAAAGACATCCCTCTGAAAACTGATAATAATATTATCTCATCAGAGTTCGATATGAAACATAAATAACTAATTAAGAAACCAACTATTCAACTAAATTAAGTTCAGGGTCCGACCCCTGAACCTAATTAGCACAGTACAGGCCTCTAGCTCTCTTTGCAAGGTCCCTCGGTCCGGTTCCTCCGTCGCGATTGCGAACCCTTTGCCGGATCGTCTTTGTCCTTCAGGGTTTCGCTTACGCTCCCGATGGTGGATCTCCTTGGCACATCTTTCTTCTCGATCTGTAACCAAAAAAGTTCTAGTACACTTCGAGCAAGTGCTCGCTCGTATACAATTTCCTAGAAAGAAAAAAAACACACCTAGGAAAAAGGCCATGGGAACCGAGGATGGTCAACCCCCATCACTCGCCCAATCTACGGCTCTAAAACATATCCATACACATAGAGAGCAAATCTGGACATAGGCTAACTCGGGGTCTGACCCCCGGTAGCAAGCAAACATATTCCAGATTAATTTTATAGTGGCGCCCTGTAAGCACGATTCATAGAACAAGAAATATATAAACATATGCATGTTCTAAGTGTAGAAACCCCGATGAAATCACGCGCTCATCATGCGCACACACGATGGTTTCATAAAAAGTCATAAAATGCACAGCACTAATGCAGCTCTGATACCAATTATTGAAAATAATCCTATAGTAGAGACTCGTAGCGAAAGTGATAAGGCGGTTGAAAGACCGTTCATGGTACACGTTACACGATTTAAACTTTCATTGAAACTAATATACATATACGTGTATGTGTGTGCATATGATTTAAACAACCTAACAGCAATCTAGCGTGATGATTATCTAGTATGCATGCAAATCATAGAACTCGCTAGTTCTACTTGTTAGATTATGCATACCTTCGTGCGGTTCTTTTAACCACGGAGAATTATCTTCTTTGTCGATGGAGACAGAAGATCGTCCGCGAAGAAGCCGATGATATGCCGGAAGATGAAGCCTTCTTGTTCACCCGATCTTGTACGATGCACTGTAGGTCTCTCTCGGATCTCTGAGTACCTCCGAAGAACAACCCTTCTCCATCTACAAAACTCCACACGAGGAAGACGAAGTCGCAAGCGGGGAAGTAGACCAGGAAGAGATGAGAAAGAGAACTAGGGAGAAGAGAGAGAGGGGGGGTTCGATTTTTGGAGCACCTATGGCCGGACACCCTTTGCTCCTTTTATAGGGCCGATCTACCCCCTTGGATAAGGCTCCAAGGGGATAAATTCATCCCCCAAAAATCTCCTTTTATATTTCCTTCTATTTATCCGTTTTCCCCACTTTTAGAACTTGGATTTGATCAATTCAAACCCTAATCCCTAACCCTATGGTCGACCCTATTGATGGGGGATTTTTTTCCCCACAATATATAGGCCATTCCTGTATGGTCTCCCACTGCTAGGGTCAGCCACTAGTGAGGTTTGCTAGGGAATATTTTTACCAAAATGCCCTTATGTCTCAATTTGACCATTTCTAGTGTGCAAGACTTAGCGACCATTCCTTAAGTGATCTTTACCAGTTACTTCACTATTAACTGAGGTCACTGAAGGATACCCCTAGTAAAGTTACTAGTCAACTCACAATATGTCCCGGTGTATCGTACCTATGCAGCGAAGTTCACTTATGGCGAGGGATAACTACTTGCGCCTCTGTACTAGTCTAGGGCTTCCCCTTTAGTACTCGCATGTAGTTACGCATCTATTGTGCTCTAGTGCCAAGCTCACACGGAGCGTAGACTTCTTACTTTCTCTTACTGCTCACTGAGTTCCGAGGAGATGGTTCAAGAATCGTACATAATGTGGATAAGGTGGAACCATCAGGGATTGAGGTTCATGGCTTCCAACCCAAGCTCGATCGACACACTACACGAGTGTACCATCGATCCTTTGAGCTCAAGTTAACCTCTGTGGCCACCCAGAGTGTGATGCAGGCTGCACTTCAATTCACCCGGACTTACTATATTCTCCTGCATACCCCTGCTCTCCGCTTAGTTATGGTAAACCCGTTGTCCCTCCACTTGATGCTATGATGCACTTCGAGTGGTGGAGAATACTGTCAGACTCGAATACTCATATGGCTTGGTTCCTTCCAGGTTGACTTATATATAGTACCTCTGATTACCCCGTTAAGTAATCAAACCCAATCAACAGTCAAACTGATGACCACCAGGCCTAGGTTTAGTACAGTGTAAGTCAGACCAAGGAACGCACCTCCCGATAGGGGTGTGGATTGCCTACAGAAGTGACACACTGATGCAACGCCAGCCGGGTAACCCAGTACATCGTGGTTTTGGATCACTGTATCCGGATCCTCACACATTAGTGCACCAAAGCATCACTCAATTGGTTAGTCCATCAAACATGGTTCCTCAGGGTTTAGGACCTTTTTACCCTAAGCAGAAACACGGCTTAGTGTACCAGTGTCTGCTCACTGATCTGTACACCGTGTTAGTTTCGTTTGGCCACAGACACTGTGCCTGGTATGACCATGGTGAAGACTTCCCATAAACTGTCATCCCCAACAACTTATCATGATGATGTGACCAACCTGATCATAGTTACAAACCTATTTAGATTATATGGGATCAATCCACTCAGTTTTCTACTCAGTGGACTGTCATATAACCATGGCTCTCTGTTCTTAGAAGAACACGTAATTATGTTACGCACCTATATACATCTCATATAATAACTATCAATCTTTATTTATTAGATCAAAACCTAAAGTTTTACAAGCTTAGAACACATCAATCCTAACATAACTTTCCTCCCTCTAACGGTGCAAAAACTATCTCATCAAAATGACAATCCGTAAATCGTGCAGTAAAGACATCGCCCATCAGGGGCTTAAGATATCTAATTATAGAAGGTGAGTCAAATCCAATATATATACCGAGTCTACGTTGTAGGCCCATTTTTATGCGTTGAGGAGGTGAGCTAGGAACTTGAACGGCACAACCAAAGGTTCGTAAGTGAGATATATTTGTCTGGTTGCCTAGTACAAGTTTATAAGCTGAGTATTTATGATATATAGTTGGTCAAATACGAATTAATACCGCAGCATGCAATACACAGTGACCCCACACAGATACTGACAAATTAATACTCATAAGTAAAGGTCGTACGATCAACTAGATGCGCTTAATGAGTGACTCAGCTATACCATTCTGGGCATAGACATGAGCGACAGAATGCTCGATATCAATTCCCATTGATATACATAATCATCGAATGCTTGGGAAGTGAATTCACCAAGTGAATAATCAATGAATGCTTGGGATGTGAATTCACCAAGTGAATTCACCAGCACCATCTAATCGGATTGACTTAATTGGATTTTTTGAAAATTGATATCTTAATCTGATGATATGTGCTAGTAAACGTGCACATGTGTGACCATCTAGCAAATGCATCGATTATTACTATAAAATATTTAAATGGTCCACATGGAGGATGTATTGACCACAAATATCTCCTTAAATCCGCTGTAAGAATGTAGGAGACTCTATAGCAATTTTGGATGGAGATGGTCTAATGATCAACTTACCCAGGGAGCATGCATTACAAAGATGATCAGAAGGTAATAGAATATTATGGTCCTTTAAAGGGTGTCCACAAGAATTTTAAATTATTCGTCTCATCATAGTATAACTTGGATGGCCAAGACGATAATGCCAAAGCATAAATGTATTTTTATCTATAAACTTCAGATTCTTGACGGCATGCACTTCAACTACTCTGGCAGTTGTATAATACAACCCTGATGACAAAGTAGGTAATTTCCCTAATACTAGCTTCTAGCCAAAGTCATTGGAGGTGATGCAAAGATATTCGGTACCATTCGTATTTATAGTTTCAATATGATACTTATTTCTGCATATATCTTTGAAACTCAATAGATTCCTTCTTGATTTAGATGAATATAAAGCATCCTCAAAGTATAAAGTCGTCCCTCCTGCTAAGACGATGGTGGCTCTTCCAGAGCCCATAATTAAATTAGCAGGAACCCGATATTGTATAGACATTACCCTAGTTAATGTTAGGTGAGAGAAATACTTTGGGTCTCTCAGGATTGTATGTGTGGTAGCAGAGTCTGCCAAGCACAAATCCTCTTTATCCATCTTGGGTTTGGATGACATATATAAACTTTGCATCATATTTTATATGCCTTTGAGACCATTATCTGTTCATAGCAAATAAATTAAACAAAAATTATAATTGCTTTACAAGAACAAGAGTCTAATAGATAAAATAAAATAGACTAAACATAAATTATTACAATCGATTGCAAACATAAGAGTTATATAGTTTGAAATGCATAAATGTCATAGAAAGAACTTCTGGCTTAGTTATTCATCATATCAGCAAGGCAATTCTCCCCTAGTAAATTTGAATTTTCATAGAAGTCCGAGGCATCAAAAAGAGTCGATCATGCCTCTAAGGCGGATTGATTGATGTAATTCATCTCAACTTTCTTTTCTTTTTATTTTATCGAAGCCTGATATAAGTAAACCAAGTGCTTCGGCGTACGACAGGTACGAGACCAATATCCAGTCATTCCACATCGGTAACAAATAGTGTCATTATTTTGGCACATCTTCATCTGGGTGTCATTTATAGTATCATCAAGTTTCTGGTCTTGATTATCATGATCATGTCCATAACTATGACCACGTTCACGCTAGTGCCTACGCCCACGTTCATGTCTAGGGCCACGTCTATGAATATTCTTATGGCCTCGGCCTCTACCACGACCATGAAACTAAATTTTATTAGTTTCTGGTATGTAAAGTGAGCCAGTGGGACGAGATTCATGATTCTTTAACAGGAGTTTATTGTTTTGTTCCACAACAAGAAGATATGAGATCAATGCAGAATACTTCTGGAATCCGCGCTCTTTATATTGCTACTGCAAAAGCATATTAGAGGTATGAAATATGGAGAATGTTTTTTTCAGCATATCATCATTAGTTATCTTCTCCCCATATAACTTCAGTTGGGAAGTTATCTTAAATAATGCAATATTATATTCTGCAATAGTCTTGAAGTCCTGTAGGCATAAGTGTATCCATTCATAATGAGCCTTGGGCAAAATGACTATCTTCAGGTGGTCATACCTCTCGCTCAAGGCATTCCAGAGGAGTAATGGATCTTTCACAGTGAGGTATTCAGTTTTCAGACCCTTATGTAGATAATGACGGAGGAAAATCAAAACTTTGGCGCGATCCTGCTATGATACTTCATTTCCTTCTATGATTGTTTCACTGAGGTTTTTCGCATGGAGATAAATATCGGCATCCAAAATCTAGGATAGCTAATTCTTTCCAGAAATATCAAGTGCGATGAACTTAAGTTTCGTTACGTTCGACATATTGGATCTATGTAATTGAGCCAAATAAAATGTTCATAAAGAGTCATTTATATATCACAAATAAGTTGACAAATTCTTATAGAACTAAAAAGCTGTTTACCATAAATAAAATATGGATTTATGGCCTGGATTCATAGTAATTGAAGTACCCTATGATACCCAAATTGAAACATTGGTTCGCATGCCAACGGTTAGCAAACCGCTCAAGCGATTAGTGCAACTGCTCGGGTGATTATAGTGCCAATCCGCCTAGGAGGATTGTCACATCCGCTCAAGCAGACGTTGCTAGCTTTGGTCAGTCCGGGTATGGTCTTAGATAGTCCGAAGCATACGTTGTGAGGAGGTTGTCACTGTGGAGGATTATTGCCACGAGGTTCGTTCTTCTTTCTATGCGATCTCTTTTCCGCAAGCGAGATCATGCTGATAACGTGTTGTAATCCAAAGAGAAATAGAGATCACG
This sequence comes from Chamaelirium japonicum, assembly GCA_947650365.1. Lineage (NCBI taxonomy): Eukaryota > Viridiplantae > Streptophyta > Magnoliopsida > Liliales > Melanthiaceae > Chamaelirium > Chamaelirium japonicum. The sequence goes on from OX393555.1 coordinate 49,558,651, forward strand.
CAAGAGGGAAACCACCACCAAAATGTTCTTATTCTAATTGAATTCCATATATTCAAGGGGGTATATATATATATATATATATATATATATATATATATATATATATATATATATATATATATATATATATATATATATATATATATATATATATATATATATATATATATATATATATATATATATATATATATATATATATATATATATATATATATATATATATATATATATATATATATATATAGAGCTCTATGTGACTCTTCGCAAGAGACACAACTCTTGGGAAGGGACACAACTCTTGGGAAGGGACACAAATCTTTCGAAGAAACACCTTTCTATAGAGGGTCACAACTCTTTACACATGGCGGTTATGGCGTGACGGACAGACACACCCTTTCATTAAACCAGTTGCTTTTTGCATTACTTTTCTGACTATTTTTTTTATTTCGAACTAAAGTACCCCCGAGGTTTACAAAGGTCTTCACTCCCAATTTCAAAGGGATGTAACTCTGTTTCACTGATGACCTGTCTTCCCATTCTATTGTTGACATTTTAGGAAGAGACACGTGGTGAATCCCATTTCAATGGCCACGATTGGGCAATGGGATTAATCGTAGAAGGATGCCAGTACCACGATCGACTGTAGCCCACCACTGGCCGTCGTCGCCCGCCCACCGCCGTCGACCACCGGCGAGCACCTCTCACCGCCGACATCACCCCGTCGGCCACCACCCCTACCGACTACCGGTTGCCTGCCGCCGCCTCGTTGGCTACAGTGATGGGTGCCGGCGGGCAACCGGTGGTCAGTGAGGTGTTGGAATTGGGTTCCGCTAATTAGAGTCGCAGCGGAAGCAAAAGATAGATCCAAAGATCATACGGTGTATGTTTCATTACAATTAATTCTACAAAACAATCTACATGCAAATCTACGATCTTAGCATATATGCGGACACCCTAGAGGCATACTACGATCTACGGAAGACATGCATGCATCTAGTTAGGTGTTTAGAATCATCATACCTTTTTGGATCTATGATCCGGAGACGATGGAACGATGAAGAACCGCACTTTGATTGCAAGGGAAACTATCGGATAGCACCTTGTCCTTTGCGAATTGAAGAATCCTCGAAATCCCGTCTCTGAGTGCAAGGATTTCGAGCCGATGGAGGAATCCGTTGCGAAGACGATGGCGAGCTGCGAGATCTCCTCCTCTCTCTCTCTTATTCCTTCCTCTTCCTTCTCCCTTCTTCTTCCTCTCTTTTCCTTGGCCGAAACCACAAAGGAGGAGGACTAGGGGTCGGTTTTTTGGAGGAGAGGGAGAAACCTATATATGGCCGGCCCCTCCCCTCTCTATTCCCTTTATAGGGCCGGTCTCCCATGGCAAGTTCCTCGGCTTCATCGTCCGACATCGTGGCATTGAGATAGACCAATCCAAAATTGATGCTATCGTCAATATGCCCGCACCAAAGACAGTGCGAGACCTCAGAGGCCTCCAGGGGCACTTGGCGTATATCCGAAGATTCATCGCCAACCTGGCCGGAAAGTGCCACCCTTTTAGTCGCCTCATGAAGAAAGGAGCGCCGTTCAAATGGGATGAAGCGTGCCAAGAAGCACTCCAAAACATCAAAGCATATCTACTGAAGCCGCCAGTCCTATCAGCACCGGTTCAAGGGAGGTCGCTCATCCTTTACATCGCTGCCCAGGAGCAATCCTTGGGGGCACTCTTGGCCCAGAACAATGAACTTGGCGTGGAGACAGCTTGCTACTACTTAAGTCGCACTCTCGTCGGCGCAGAGCTGAATTACTCCCCAATCGAGAAGGTCTGCTTAGCGCTCATCTTCGCCACAAAAAAGCTGCGACACTACATGCTCGCTCACACCATCAGACTCGTCTCGAATGCTGACCCACTCAAGTACATCATGTCGAGACCAGTGCTTTTCGGACGCCTGGCCAAGTGGGCCCTACTCCTACTTGAATTTGACATTACCTTCGTGCCACAGAAAGCGGTTAAAGGTGAGGCCCTCGCGGACTTCCTCGCGGAATACCCTCTCCCGGCGGAATGGGAATTATCAGAAGATCTTCCAGATGAAGAAGTATTCTCCGTCGACGTCGCCCCGTCCTGGAAAATGTTCTTCGATGGCGCAGCTAGGCAAGACATAGCGGGAGCCGGAGTCATCTTCGTCACTCCGGACAACGAAATACTCCCCTTCTCATTCCTACTGTCGGAATCATGTTCCAACAACGTTGCAGAATATCAAGCCCTGCTCATCGGTCTCGAGCTGGCCGACGAAATGAAGCTTCAAGGACTAGAGATCTTTGCTGACTCTCAACTCGTGATCCAACAAGTCCTGGGGGCATATGAAGTCAATAAAGAAGACCTGGTGCCGTTGCACGCACGAGCTGTGAAGCTCCTCGAAAAACTCAAGGCTGCTTCCATTCAGTACGTTTCCCGAAGCCTCAACCAGCAGGCTGACGCACTCGCAAATCTGGCGGCTACACTCCCGTTTCCAGATGAACGTTCGCTCGTCGTCCCCGTCTGTAGGAGATTCATGATCACCGAAGAAGAGGGTCCGCCCGAAGTATCGGTTCAAACCAACGCGGTGCATATCCTCGAGATTAAAGAACAAGACTGGAGGCAACCGTTTGTGGAGTATCTCGTTCACGGTAAACTCCCCGAAGATCCGAAGCGCAAAAGTGACATCCGTCGATGATCTCTGAGGTTCAACCACTTCAATGGCGAGCTGTACTGACGAAGCTATGATGGCACACTCCTGAGGTGCCTCGCGAAAGAGGAAGCAGAAGCCGCGCTCGAAGAAGTACACGCTGGAATCTATGGATCGCACCAGTCCGGTCCGAAGCTTTACTTCCGCGTTAGGAGGATGGGATACTACTGGCCTACCATGATCAAAGACAGCTTGGAGTACGCGAGAAGATGTCAAGCTTGCCAGATGCACGGGGACTATATCTTCGAGGCAACAACTGGCGTAGGCACGAAATCTTCATCACAGTGGTGGAACGGAAGACTCAAACTCGGCCGAAGAAGCTTCATTGAGATCCCTTTGTCAGTGTGAATCTTCTCGCTTAATTTCGGTATCCCACAAGTCGCATCCGTGACTCCATCGTCCGTGATGCGCTCGTGCACAAAGACACGGAGCAACGACAGAAGGTCTTCCCGCCTTGAGCTGCGGTGATGGCGCACACGAGTGTAGGGAAAGCAAAGGCACCTCCTCCCATCGAAGAAATCCTCGGCTATCCACCCTGGAGAAGTCAAACTCTCGAAGATGCGAGCCCTGGAGGACCATGAAGGGAGGCAAGTCAAGACAAGTGCGTGAAAAAAAAAAAAAAAAACTAACTAAGGGGGCCTGCACCCCTATCAAGAGGACCACCCGACTTGTGGTCACGCCACCATTGGCTCCCGAGCCTTCGCAAAGCGCCACCCAGCCAGGGCCACAGCCACCTGCGCACCCATGCACCACAGACCTACTGCTACCGACGGCGCCCTCGGAGTCAAAAAAAAAAAAAGGAAAGAGAGTCACTGCTGCTGGGGCCCGCAGCTCCCCTCCTTCCCCTTCTTCTTCGCCTGCAACTCAGGGCCGCCCCCGCGCGACCCCGACCCGATCGGGCTCCGCGCGCCGCCCTTCTCGGCCCCGAACCCGACCCGGCCGCCGCCCTTCTCGGCCCCGAACCTGACCCGGCCGCCGCCTCCTTCGGGCCCCGCAGCCCCGCGCGCGCTCAGCCCGACCCGGCCGCCACGCACCCCACGCGCCGCCGCCGCCTGCGCGCCACCGCACCGTAGCCCCGTGCGCCGGCCCCGCTGCTGCCGCTACTGCTGCTACGGGCCGGAGCTGAAGAAGAAGGAAGAAAAAAAAAAAAAAGGAAAAGAAAAAGAAAGAAAGAAAAGAAAGAAAAATAAAAAGAAAAGAAAAAAAAAGAGAGAAAAAGGAAAAGAAAAAGAAAGAAAAAGAAGAAGAAGAAGAAGGAGGAAGAGAGAGACGGCAAAGGCGACCCGTACCTCAGCCGCGCTCTTACATCTTCCCCGCCTCGGTTATCGCCACAACGCCGTTTCGAGCCCGCCTTCGCAACGACCGCAAAATCGCGCACCATCGCCGCCGACGAAAGAGGCGACACCGGGAAGACGGAGCAAGTCTCGTGCAACCCCAGACAGCTCTCTTCCGACGACGATCTTCAGAAGCCGGCAGAACCTTCACGAAGAAGCACAAAGCCGACGAAACAGGCGACACCAGGAAGACGGAGCAAGTCTCGTGCAACCCCAGGCAGCTCTCTTCCGACAACGGTCTTCAGAAGCCGGTAGAACCTTCGCAAAGAAGCACAATGACGGATGAAGGGGGTAGGGGTCCTTAAATAGACTCCTGGCCCCGCCCACAAAAGGGATCAAGGACAAGTGCTCTACGATTCCTACGTGTCCAAACCCTACGCGCTCTCACCGTCGCACTCGTCCTTGAGGGGGCATTTGTAGACACACGAATTTCGTCGGACCCGAACCCGACTTACGTGTGCCGACGCGGATGCAAACCCGACACGCGAACCTGACTCGCCCGTACCAATGCGGACCCGGACCCGACTCGCACCTAGCAAAGAGGAGCAGACCCCATGCTTCAAGGGGGGCCGGCCCCTACTAGGGTCCGAACCCCATGAGGCCGGCCCCTACTAGGACCCGAGCCACATGGGGCCGGCCCTACTAGGACCCGAACCCCATGAGGGGCCGGCCGGCCTTGCAAGGAAAGAAAGAAAAAAAAAAAAAAAAGAAAAGAAAGAAAAGAAAAGAAAAGAAAAGGAAAGAAAAGAAAGGAAAGAAAAGAAAGGAAAGAAAAGAAAAGGAAAGAAAAGAAAGAAAAGGAAGGAAATACCGCCATGCGCGGGGGGAGGTTGCGTATGACGTCTGCACACACTCGGATCTGCGCCGATCCCTCGATCCGACGCACAAGAAGAAGCGCCCGATCGCCATCGATTTCGTGTGCGAAATCCAGCCATAATTGCACCCGCCAGAAAAGGAAAACAACTAAATGTTATTCCCCTCATCAATGGATGAAGAAATCCCGGGTAATTATAAGAGAGATACAAAAAGGATTTAAAATTAAAAGTTCCCATATCTCTCTCCCCTCCCCTTTGCCTATAAATAGAGGGGGTGGGGGAATGAAGAAGAGGTCGAAGATCGAAGACGAAACGCCGGAGCTCTGCAGAAGAGGAGACACTTCTTCACCGACCCAAGGCTTCACGAGGCACAGTCAAGCCTGTCCCGAGGGATCGGCTTACTGAAAGTCCTCATCAACGTGAAGACCCTTGCACACGAAGATCAAGACTTCGACTCCGTGCACGAAGAAGAAAGCTCGGAGAAGAAGACCCTTCGACTCTGAAGACGCCAGAAGCAAAGGCCGGAGAAGAAGCTCGGAGCGGCACTACCCCGTCGGCTCCAACAAATCCTCGATCCCGATCAAGCTCCAAAGCCCGGAGGAGAGAAGCGAAGCGTCATCACCCCGTCGTCTTCGACCAATGCCTGCACCATCCACGAAGAAGAAAGCCTAGAGCAGATCGTCTGAAGCGTCGCTACCCCGTCGTCTTCATCAACAAAAGTCGACGCTACAACCGTCACACGGAGACCATCGCTACCCTCGTCGTCTTCATCAACAAAAGCCGACGCTATAACCGTCGCACGGAGATCGGTGCTACCCCCACTATCTTCGAAAGTATTCTTCGACTCCGATCACGCCAAAGAAGCCCGGAGAAGAAGAGAAGTCCAGTCGACACGCAAACCGTCGAAGCACTGAAGAAGTAGCCCACGTCGTTCGAAGAAGAAGATCGAGTTGACGCTGAAGCTAAAGCCAACGCAAGAAGCCAAAGCAAAGCCCCAGTAAAGCCCGCGCCAAAGCAACGCAAGTGCCAAAGTCAAGCGACTACGCCGGCCACGAGCAAAAGCACCGCACGTTCTAGCCGATACGACGCGAAGTCCGGAAGAACGAAAGCATCGCAAGTCTCTCCCAGCTACGTCCAAGTGCAAGCGCCGAAGCAAAGCAAAAGCCAGAGCCACGCCGTAGCCGAGCCAAAGCCAAAAAGCCAAAGCCAAAGCCAACGCCAAAAGCTCGATCGACGCCGCGAACCGACGATCAAGGACACCGAGGTCAAGCAAGGAACGAGGAAGACGCGAAGACCAAGGAACGAAGCCGAAGACCCCCCACTACGTCAGAATGCGAAAAAAACAACGGCCCATGACCGTCGTTTTTAAGTTAATACAACGGCTTTGAACCGTTGCAATGGCCGTCGTTTTCTAGGGCGTCGTATATATAAACAACGGCCACTAGCCGTCGTTAATATATGTCGTTATTAAATAACGGTTACAGACCGTCGTTAAATTAAGGCGGGCTTTTGCAGTTGCTAAATATATACAACGGTTGTGGGCCGTCGTATTGTCTGACACAGCTTTAAAAAAAAATGCAGAAACAAGATTACTCATTGTTTGTGTACACATGTACAGATCCACAAGCATTACTCTCTATTTACATACTCATACATATCCACGTTGTTCAAATATCCACAACATCTTATTCAACCCAACATAAAAATATCCAGAACATCCACATTGTTTAACCAAACATAGAAATAACATTGCATATTAATAGTTTGAACATCAACACTGTTGGATTATTACAAAATATCTTGCATAATATCCAAACGGTAAGTCTATAAAGATAAGTAAACTACAAAGTAAGCCGGCCACGCGATGATCTCTCCGGGTGCGCGGTCGCCAAAAGTAGCACCTTCCCCATCTAGCAACGGTTGACTAGCATCTGTAATATCCTCAAGTAGTACTTGTACTGTTGCATTATCAGCTGTCGACCCCGGAGCCACACCGATGACCTTTCCTACAGCAACGGTCGTCTTTTGAAAATTTTTCAGCACACATGGGCCGGTCCGTATGGATGGTGGTTCCCCAAATGAACTTTGTTGATGTGACCCCTACATAACAATGATAGAAATTCATTATATATGCCATCATGTAACGGACATGAGTACAAGGCTTAAATATGTATTAAAGTACTTAGAAGATAAAGCTGATTTTCATATGGCTACAAAGAATATATATGTGGCTAATTGAGTTCCCAGCAGACCAAAGCAGAGGAAAATGTTATTCAATCAGGTTGTGCTATATGTGGCTAACTAAGTTATCTGTCTGAGGCTCGTGTGTTTGTGTGACCATGCTATGGATCATATGAGAAATGAAAGTGCCCTTTCTCTAAGGAAAATATTATTCAATCAGGCAAAATTCTCTACAGACCTTTGACATACCCGATCATTGTTGACCATTGAACCCAGTCCTTCCTGGTGTATCGCATTCAGACCTGATCGGACAGCGACAAAAGCTGTGATCTAGTCTGGAAGCAGTCTGTTGGCCTTTTTTTTCTGGTTGAATAGCAATATTGCTCTCTCTCAAAAAGAACTTATGTCAAACTTTGCCAATATATTTTCTGAAGGACATAGTAGTTGATGAGCAAGACCTTTAACATTTTCTGGTACTAACATTTTCTATTTGACTCTCTACTAATGAACTACAAGAAGGCTAAGAAGCATAAAACACACTGCTTTAACAAATCACTCAATTGTGTGGTAAATATATGCAGGAGTTGATATTCTTGAACTAAGAAAGATAGTTCAAAATATGAAAATCTCCTATAATTTTAATATATGCCCCCAGAACAAGGCCATCAAGACATGCTTAAGCGTAAACTCTTGAAGCCGAAAGAAGAGGCACAAAGCCCAACAAACCAGGTTGTACAAAAGGACCTAAAAGAAGAATGTAAAAGAAAATGATACAGTAAAATCCATAGCTGGAGAATGTAATCATTCAACAAGAAACCATATTTCTCAAAGATTACAATCTATAGGTCCTTTACATTACATACTTGACGACTGGATCTTGTATAAAGCCATCCCAAACATAAGTATATCGTCTGTGCATTGGCTCACTTGAATGTATTAATGTTTGAGCTACATGAGCATTGAATTTCGCTACTACCAAACTATAAACTATGTGGTGTATGCAGGAGTTGAGATTCCCAAGTTAGTATAAAGAAATCCCGGGAAATATAAACTCCCCTGCAACTTTAATATGCGCCTCCAGAACAAAGCTTTCAAGACATGCTATTCTCTTGAAGCCGAAAGGAGGGAGGCAAATACAGCTACAAGAGGGAGACCATTAAAGAAAATATTAATTGGAATCAATAAACCGAGAATGGAGCCATTCACGGCGACCATAGTTCTAGGATACTACAAACTATGTAGATCCTTTGTGTTACATACCTTATGGCTGAAACATTAGAGCATCTCCAAGTGGCTCACTGCGAATACGCTTCTGTGGTGAGCGGAGGATCATAATTCAAGACTAACAGATTCTCAACTGTTACACTATTATGGAGTGGACAATTATCGCCATCCCATGTAGCCCCTCAACATGGTATGCCACTCAACATGCAGTAGTAATTTAAAGCAAGCTATCTTAGACTAACTAAAGGCCAAAGATCACCACCCTAAACTTGTCATTATTGACTAAGGAAGAAGTCCATCACAATTTACCTGTGAACTGTTGGCGGTATTGGACGGGTGATCTTGTTGATTCATATAAAGATCAACCTTTTTCTCAAGCCTCCTATACTCACTGATGTTGGACTTTAGTCGCTCCCTGTATCCACCCGAAGCAATAATCGTGGTTTTAGATACTCCACTACCGATTGCTCGCACACGTCCTCGACTGTCACGGCCAATGACCTTCCATGTATACAAAATATGATTTACATACAAATAGTTACTTTGCAGTTATATATTTACATAAATTGAGTACAAACCTGTGCAACCGGATCATGATCTAAATCTTTCTCTCCTTGAGAGGGGTCTTCGGTAATAATTCTTTTGAGTGTGGTCTTCCAAAAAAAAAAAAAGTTATTACTTAAGTTGGATAATGGCATGCATGATAATCAAAATGAGATTAATAGTGCATTGATTTTATTCTTACTGTATGCCGGCTGGAAGTAGGAGTTGGAGATGTCCCATCCTTTCGGGTATGTGTGGCTATGTATCTCTGTGTCCTATTGAGCGTAATACCAGGATTGTTCTTCATCTACAAAAGGTTAAAGTAATGCAGATGATAAAATCTTAAATTTTTTGCCATGTATTTATATTTATTCTTACCAACTCGTCCGCCGTACACGCAGCTCCCCGTCTGCCAGTAGTGTGGGGATTCTCCATCGCCTCTCTCGCTGCCTTCCCCCTTTCTCGGCGTATACGATGCTCATTCGAGGTGCACATGTCGACAAACCGCTCCCAGTCCTCCCTCCTGACATAAGAGGGCACATCTCTCTTTCTCTCTGCATCTGTAGCCTTGGTATCGATAAACGTTGTAACCAGCTTGTGCTTCCACTCCTTCCACCGTTCATTGGCCTTTTTCATGACCCAAGTGTGGTATAGCTTGGGTACGATAAAGTCTCTCTGTTATAGATGATAATATAAACATATCCATCAGTAGTAAGTATTATTACAACTCAAATATAAAAACTTTTCAATTTAATATGTACCCACCATCAATGAGTCCCATATTTGTTGCTTGCTTTCTTCTGGCACCACACGCCAGGAATCATATGCAGGTGAGCAATGTGTCCTTGCAAGAGTGCCAATCCGTGATGTGAAGGTAGCTTTGTGCTCTCCTACTGCATGCCCATCTATGTCCCATCGAACCCTTTTCCGAGTATCTAAGACAATAAACAAATATTACTACGCTTATATAAACAAATGTTATTAAACAAATATAAGACAATGATTACCCTGATCATCGCCAATCTCAGTACTCGATTGGCTATGTGTATCGGCCACATCTAGTGAAGTTGACTCATTACTGGGTGGTGTTGAGGATGATGCACCACCATGCGCCATATCTCCTTAAATTTATAAAAATCCACTTATCTGAGAGCTATCATAAAAGAAATATTTGTACAAGATCAGTAAGTCATCATGATGATTGCTCGGTTAATAAGACAAATATTGAGATCACAAACGGCTATGATGCCTGTGCCAAGTGGCCACTACGTCAGAATGCAAAAAATAACAACGGAAAGCATTAAGTGACTAGCACATTATATTGAAATTGCAGCACATTATATTGAAATTGCAGCACATTATATTAAACAACATATGGTTTCAGAAAATTGAAAGGACATATGGTAATGTGCTACAACATATGGTTTCTGAAAATTGCATTCCCGAAATGGGTAATGTGCTACAACATATGGTTTCAGAAAATTTTCAGTAATGTGCTACACCATTTGAAGTATTGAAACCCATATGTTGTAGCACATTACAGAAATGCTGTAGCACATTACAGAAATGCTGTAGCACATTACCCATATGTTGTAGCACATTACAGAAACCATTTGTAATGTAGCACATTACCCATATGTTGTAGCACATTACCCATTTAAGAATTTCAGAAACCATATGTTGTTTCAAATTTCTGAAACCATATGCTGCAATTTTCTGTAATGTGCTGCAATTTTCAGAAAATTTTCTGTAATATGTAATTTTCTGTATTGAACAACATATGGTTTCGAAATTGCAGCACATTATATTGAACAACATATGGTTTCAGAAAATTGAAAGGACATATGGTAATGTGCTACAACATATGGTTTCTGAAAATTGCATGCCCGAAATGGGTAATGTGCTACAACATATGGTTTCAGAAAATTTTCAGTAATGTGCTACACCATTTGAAGTATTGAAACTCATATGTTGTAGCACATTACAGAAATGCTGTAGCACATTACAGAAATGCTGTAGCACATTACCCATATGTTGTAGCACATTACAGAAACCATTTGTAATGTAGCACATTACCCATATGTTGTAGCACATTACCCATTTAAGTATTTCAGAAACCATATGTTGTTTCAATTTTCTGAAACCATATGCTGCAATTTTCTGTAATGTGCTGCAATTTTCAGAAAATTTTCTGTAATATGTAATTTTCTGTATTGAACAACATATGGTTTCGAAATTGCAGCACATTATATTGAACAATATATGGTCTCACCTAAATTTTAATACCTGTTGTTGGCATCACAGGGACCCCCCAGCTCCTACACAACTTTGGCAAAGTACTGTTGGCCCATCAAACAAGAGTTACTCCTGCAGTTCTTGACAAAATATCCTGCTCCTCGAGGTCTATAGAAAATGCAAGAAATATAAGATCAATGTTAAAAAAAAAGAAACAAGAATAGTCAGTAAAACGAGCAATTATTTCAGCTTAATTACCTCCAATTTCTAGTTCAACTGCGACTATGTTTAGATAACAAATAGAATATTGGTGCTAAGATGAATCTTCAATATCTTCAGTCTCATCATACTCCATGATATCATCCACTAAGGCGGATGTAAAAGCATCACCATTCATTCTTGCCTCAAATACTAATGGATCTTCATAAGCATCAACATCCTGGTTTAGTTTCTTCGGAGCATCCAAGACTACATACCAATTATCTTTGGTGAGATCCTTAACATAGAAGACTTGTCTTGCTTGAATTGCCATAATAAAAGGTTCATCATCTTCCCTTGAACAACTTTTGAACCTCCCAAGGTTTACGAATATCAAGCTCGTTTCTGGATCAACTACACAACCATTTACTCTATCTTCTATTCGAACCCAATCACAGAGGAATACTGTTTCTTTGAAGTCATAGTAGTCTAGCTCAAGAATTTGTGTGATGATCCCATAATAAGTGGTTTCGTCTTCTACAAGGTTCTTATCCTTCCTACTTGCCCTAAAACTAGTTATGGCATTTATAGCGACCCCACTGTTCTGTGTAGTCTTACTCATTTCGGATTCCGCTGTACAGAAAATATACCCGTTTACAGTATAAGCATTATAGGAAATTGCATGAAAATCTGGACCGGCAGCAAGCCTTTTGAGTTGAGACATTTCATTGTTTTCTAGTTGATCTCTTAGCCAAGGAATATATTCTGCCACTATTTCCGCGGCAAGCCTTCGATTTTGGGCCATAGAGATGATCCTTTGTTTGTATATCTCATATTTTCTTTCCCACTCGGTATTTTCTGTAGATTGTTGCAACACCCATCTGCGCACTTGCTGGTACTGCACATTGTTGAGAATATAATTCTTTCCTTTTTTATCAAATGGGTAGGAACAATCGACATCAGCATCCACCGACATCTTCTGACCTACCTTATGGCTTCCTTTTCTACCTTCGGATGGCATGTACTCCATACAATACGACATCGACTCTTCCATGAGGTATCGTTCTGCAATACACCCCTCTGGGTATGTTTGATTCCCTACGTATGATTTATACGTCTTCATCATCCGCTCAAAAAGATACATCCATCGATACCTTACCGGTCCACAAATTAGTACCTCATCTGCTAAATGCACCAAGAGATGTGTCATAGAAACAAAAAATGAAGGTGGAAAGTACTTCTCAAGCACACATAATGTCTCCACAATTTGAGTTTTCATTTTTGAAAGTTCCACACGAGCAATGACTTTTGAGCATAAGATATTGAAGAACATCGATAATTGGTGAATAGCAGCACGTAATGCCTTTTGTTCTTTAAATGCATGCATCAATAGCACTGGTAGTAATTGCTGCATGAGGATATGGTAATCATGTGACTTCAAGCTCTTCAGTTGATATTCTTCTAAACTCACATTATGTTTCCAGTTCGCACTGTATCCAATAGGAACCTTCAATGTATACAATGTTTGACAAATTAATTCTCTCTCTTGACGAGATAGGCAAAATGGAGCTTTAGGTAGGGACAACTTGTTATTTTTCTCCACTGGCCATAATTTTTTTCGAATCTTCATAGCCTTTAGATCCAGACGAGCTTCAAGACCATCCTTAGTCTTACCTTTCGTGTCCATAATTGTTGCAATGAGATTTTCTGCTACATTTTTCTCCACGTGCATCACATCCAGATTGTGACGTATATGTAGATCTTTCCAATAAGGTAAGTCAAATAGAACAGACCTCTTTGACCAAGCAGATTGTGTACTCTCAGCATCCAGATGTTTTTTTCGTTTTTTCCCCTGTAGTTTTCCGAACGTTGTATGAATACTTTCCATTTTATATAATACTTCAATTCCAGTTAACCTTCGAGGCCTACTCCTCTTTTCTTCCTCTCCATTAAACTGTGATTTTTGTAACCTGAAAGGATGCTTTGGATCTGTTAGAAATCTTCTGTGCCCCATGTAAGCAAATTTCTTTCCATTTGTTAGCCACATTGAATCTATCTCTTCGCTGCAGACAGGACATCCATACTTTCCTGCAGTCCTACAACCAGAAAGATGGCCATAGGCTGGAAAATCATGAATAGCCCATAACAAAATTGCCTTCATCATGAACCTATTCCTATTCTTTGCATCATAAGTATCTGCTCCAATGGACCATAATTCATTTAGCTCTGCAATCAATGGCTGCAAGTAAACATCAATTTCATGCCCTGGACCATTTTTTCCTGGAATCAACATTGATAACATGGTGAACTCCTTTCGCATGCACAAGGATGGAGGAAGATTGTATGGAACAATCATAACAGGCCAGCAACTATAGGAGTTATTCTTATTCCCAAATGGATTGAATCCATCGGTTGCAAGCCCTAACCGAACATTACGCTTCTCTGCAGCAAAGTCGCTCCATTTTCGATTTATTGATTTCCACTGCGAGGAATCCATTGGATGACGCATGTGAGTATCATTTTCAATTGCATTCGCATGCCATGTCATTTGCTCAGCAATCCATGGCACACTATACAATCTCTGCAATCTTGGCGTTAAGGGAAAGTATCTTAACTTTTTCCACGGTAAACGTTTACCTCTTATATTACTTTCATTCCTCGGCTTCCATCTACTTTCACTGCAGATAGGACAACTTTCATTATATTCATACTCCCTCCAATATATTATACAATCGTTAGGGCAAGCATGGATAATTTTGTAGCTCATGCGTAAAGATTTTACCAACTTCTTTGCAGTATAGGTGCTCTCTGGCAAAGTGTTCTGATTTGGTAAAATCTTCTTCATCATTCGTAATAGCTCTGTGAAGCTCTTATTAGACCAATTATGACGGGACTTTATGCTCAATAACTCAACAGTCACAGATAATTTAGTATGCTCGGATTGACATAAAGGGTACAATGGTTGAATGGCATCCTCCATCAACTTATTATAACCAGTATCCTGCATGTCATCAACCTGACATGGAGTCTCACTTTCACAATGACTTTCATTCAATAATGTATCTGGGTCCTCAGAATTACCACGTCCAAATGTGTCATTCACCATATCAACCATTCTTGGGAACACATCTTCTTTGCGTTGAGATGTAGATAACGTACCAATAACATCTGTCTCACAATGCAGTGTGGGAAACGGTTCTCCATGATGGACCCATATTTTATATGACTTATCTATACCATTACATATCATATGTTCCCTGATAACTTCTGTTGTTTTCTTTCCCTTCATGTTACGACACTTAACACAAGGGCAACAATACCAATCAGTATTCCCTAATGAATCATTTGTGAATTGAAGGAATAAGTCGACGCCAAGTATGTACTCTTTTGTCCACCTTTGTGCATTCATCCACTTTTTGCATGGGGGAGTCAAAGACATTTTCTACATAGAATAGACAAAGATATTAGTTTTTTTCTATATAGAATCGACAAAGATATCAGTTTTTAACCGAGGTCGAGATTGTGAAAAATTATAAAAAAAAGTAAATTATTCAATGAAGACTCCAAAATAAATAAATAAAATGCTAGCCAATAACAAAGAAAAGTTGAACTTATTCCCTATTCCATCAACAGATCAGTTTCTTTCAGTAGTCTTTGGCTTACTTTAACTATCAGGCTGTAGTCATCCAAATAATTTATGGTTTATGCCCTCTTTTTGATCTTTTATGTATGTAAATGGAAGGTCGACTAGCACTCTATTTGTATATTAATATAGTTTGCATGGATTATTCTAATATTCTGAAATCAACTTTTACAATGATATGTGCCTCTAAGATTTGAACATACATAACCCACCAGGGGTTAGGAGATCGAGTTGGCAAGGAACTGATGCGGAGGCTATGTCGGAATTTTTTTTATTTTTTTGATACTCATGGGCTAAGTGTTGGAACTGCAACATAAGGGGCATAGGGTTTTCGGCTAAAACCGGTATTTGGAATACCGGTTTTAAACCCAGTAACCTGGATGCCGGGTTTCACGAGCATCAGGAAAAAAAAAAATCGGACATGGCCTTCGTTTTACGGCACTGACAGACCACGCGGATGTCACAATGCTAGTCTGTCAAATTTTAATAAACATCTCTAATAATTCAGTATTTAACATATTTAAGTAGTTTCATGTGCAGAGGCTACCAAGGGGGGAAAACAACCAATGGACGGCTCATCTCAATTAATTGGCTCAAGTAAATTGAGACGAATCATGATCGACAACAGGAGCATCTACACCATCTAAATTCAATACTAATGTAAAATATATATGTAGTGATAAAAACAAAGATATTTTTATATTTCTGCAATTGAAATATGTGAGAACAAGAATTTTCACATTGGCCCAAAATCACATCATATACACTAAACATGATAGTATACCATGACAAAAGATTATAAGAATATAATTTTTTTTAAGCATCAGAGGATCTATGTCAAGTAACACAATAGAGCAAGTAGGCATCTTGATTAACAAGTGCATGTGACGTAATATACAAAGCTGATATGTGGATATAACAACTGAAATTTGATAGTGCACAATTGGAAACAAGTTATACTTTGCTCAATAACATGTGTTGATCGGCTCTGTATCCATAGATCGGCAGCTGGATTCAAGGTTTAATTAGAAACAAGACTATTGTTGGATTGGAAACAAACCATGCAATGTTAAAAATGGAAAACCCACTGCATACATAAATCAACATCAAAGAAAGACAACAGAATATCTATAATATAACTTTTAGTGGATGACAAAAAAATTAATAAAGATGACTAGGCCTGTAAAAACCCAATATATCACCAGCAACCAAGTTAGAAGAGTTGGCATGAAAAAATAACCAATTGACAAGGAAAATAGTAGATAAATTGAAAAAAGAAAGAAAGAAAAAAGATGTTTTAAAACAGAGTAAAAGAACAAACAATCTATGACGGAAGACATTTTTGTTTGATTTGCTTTCTTAAGCTGATTCGCTGACCCGAGTGCTTGCCTAAGCCCTTTGCATCTGTTTCCAGCTTGATATGGACCCGGGCCTGAGATTGTCATACCACTTGTAGGCGGGACCGTCGAGGGATCTTTTTTCCTTCTTTCTTTTTTCAATTTATCTACTTTTTTCCTTGTCAATTGGTTATTTTTTCATGCCAACTCTGTTTTAAAACAGAGTAAAAGAACATAGATGGATAAACAAAAAAAGCAAAATTAAAATGAAGAAAATAGTCAAATTATTGAGAACTTGTTCAGAAGTTCCATGGGTTTTGAAGGAACATGCCCATCGATTGAAATCCCTAAAAAAAATTAATTTGGTATGACACCCATCTCCAAGAACCAAGAACAAAGTAAGGGTGACAAATAAAATTAAAGAAACAAGATCAAACCCTAGAAAAAAGCCAAGAATCCCCAATTTAGACAACAAAAAAACCCCACCTACTTCTTGCTTGGGCCTCGAGAGCATTCTCCCCCAAGGAGATCTCGACACCAGCATCTTTCTCCGGCGACGCCTCTGAGGCGGCGCCCTTCATTGCAGGAGGGCTAGGTTTTTAGCCCGAGTCAGGACCTTGAGGGAGGACCACGGGGAGATGTTCATAGACACCACCTCATCAGTGATCTTCACCTTCTTCATCCCGCTAGGGATGGGATGAAATCATAGCAAGATAATGGGCTCCTAAATAATCTCGACCAATGACTCTAAATCAATTATATAGAGAAAGAGAGGATGAACCTGTCGGGAAAGCAAAGGTCCTAGGAGAAGGCGTCGATGGCCAAAGCAGCGAGCAATGTCACCCAGAGGAGAAGTAAACACTGACAATATTCTCCGGCGATGGTGATCCGAGAAGGGGAGGAGATGGTTAGGAATAAACGTAACAGACCGAGCAGGAGGCGATATCGATCTAAGGATCAGGGGAGACGGTTTAGGATTAGGGCTCGTGGGTTTACACGATTACTGTTTTTTAACGACGGTCTACGACAGTCCCAAAACCCGCGCCTTTTTGGAACGGCTGATAACCGTCGTTTTAGGAAGCGAAGAAGAGTGGTTTTTTGGCCTTTTTGACGTAGTGCCCTAGCCGAGAAAGCGCGAAGCACGGAAGGGACAAAAGAACAGCGGAAATTCCTTAGCCTCTCCAAAACCCTCACCCTGTAAAGACCCCTGTGCTGGGCAACTCCTTCAGAGCTCTCGCACGAACACCACGTGGAGACGCGGATCAAGGGGATCCTCCAGAAGATCTTTCCCACAATCCCCTGATCAAAACTCGCCGCAACCCGGACTCGCTACACCCGAGCCACCCGGGTCCCGGCCACACTTTTAATCTGGTTTTGCACAATAAAGACGACCCGTGCTTTTTCCCGCGCTACAGATTTCTGGCACGCCCAGGGGGACCTCTTCTCCTTTCATCCGTACGGTTGAAGAAGCTGCTTGAAGTTTGCGATGGCCAGAACGAACAACGATGCGTTTGCTCCAAGCCTCTCACCAATCGCCGAGTCTCCTCTACTCCGACATGGTGATCCAGTAAATCCGGAGGGTGACGCTCCCCCGATGGTACGTGTCTACACTCGGCGTACTCGGACTCTTGCGGACGTCTTCGTGCCGGAAGCTACTACTGAAGATGCTCGCCAAAGCACCGACGAGGCCCTGGTGCTTGAAGAAACGAGCCTCGATCCTGGAGCCCATGTCCAGAAGTTTGGAGAGGACCAGCCCCAACCCCGAACCCGTTCGGGTTCTCCAGCAGACGTTGCACCTCCTCTACAGGGGGCAAACATCAATCATCAGCCAGAAGCAAGTCGGCGTAACTACGTCTCCGATGATGATGGCGAGGATGCGAACATGCAACACCGAGACGTTCTCCGTCACCACCCTCCACCCGCTCTTCAGCTCCAAGTCATGCAGATGAACGAGCACATGGCGCAGATTACTCGGCTAATAGAGGAGAAGGATCGTCACATCAACACTCTGCTCCAAAAGCTAAGCGCGAAAGACGCTGCAGCAGTCGGCCAACCCGTCGCTTCTCTAGTAGCCGCTCCAGTTCCGTCTTCAACTCTCGCTCCTGCAGAAGTTGCTCCGACGGTTCAAGCAGTTACTCCAGCGCTCTCCTCGGCTCCCGTCCCATTGGAAATCGTCTCCCCAGCGCCAGCCTCGGTGGCCACACAACCTCCGATAACGGCAACGATGAATGCTCAGCAAGTCCAAGCATTGATAGCTGACATGATGCGCTCCCACGGCAGTGGCCTTCCTTCGATCACGGCGGCATACTCGAAGCCCTACACTGCGAGGATCCAGCAGCTACGCTTCCTAGTCGGATTCCAGCCACCAAAGTTCCAGCACTTCGACGAAAAGGAAAATCCAAGACAGCACGTCGCCCACTTCATCGAGACCTGTAATAATGCCGGCATATATGGCGACGAGATGGTGAAGCAATTCGTTCGCACCCTCAAAGGCAACGCGTTTGACTGGTACGTTGATCTTCCTCCAGGGACCATCGACAGCTGGGATCAGATGGAGAGGGAGTTCCTCAATCGCTTCTACAGCACCAGACGAACCGTCAGCATGACCGAGCTTACTGCAGTCAAGCAAAGGAAGGACGAGCCGGTGATCGACTACATCGACAGATGGAGGAACCTCGCGCTGAATTCACGAGACCGCTTGTCTGAAGACTCGGCCATCGAGATGTGCACCCAAGGCATGCACTGGGGCCTGTTCTACATCCTCAAAGGTATCAAGCCTCGTTTTTTCGAAGAACTCGCAACTCGGGCTCACGACATGGAACTCAGCCTAGCAAGCTGCGGGGACTCGAAGAACAAAGACTTCTTGAAGGTGAAGAAGAAGGACAAGCCACCGGCACCGAAACCGAAATAAGTCAATGTTACTGATGTCGCTTCAACCTCCAAACCGGTCAAGATCGGTGGCAAGCCGGATCAGAAGAAGGGAGTCGCCATACCATCGCCTCCGCCGCCAAGACAAAGGATGACTCTCAAGGAGCTCGAAGCCAAGGAGTACCCCTTCCCAGACTCGGAAGTCTCCTCTATGTTCGACCAACTATTGCAAGAGAAGATGATAGAGCTCCCTCCTTCTAAAAGGCCCGAGCAGATGCATCGCGTCGACGACCCTCTCTTCTGCAAATACCACCGGGTGGTAAGTCATCCCATCAAAAGATGCTTCGTCTTCAAGGAAAGAATCATGGCGCTCGCTAAGCAAGGGAAGATAGAGATCGACTCCGGGGAGGTTGCTACGGCCAACATGACGTCCATCACCTTCGGCTCCTTCTCGCCGGTACTCGTTGCTGCTCGGCGAAGCATGCCCAAATTGCGCATCAACCGTCAAGCTCCAATCGCTATGTCAACTTCCCAGCCGAAAGTCTCGAAGCAACGTCAACGTACTCCTGCGGTCACCGAGGAGGAAGCGCCGCTGCCCTAGGGGCAACCATCGCTCACGCCGGCACCTCTTCCAAGCAATGTTGTATCCCAACGAGCGCTCCAAAGGAGATACGAGCAAGGAGATCCGGAAGTCGGTCTACTAGGTCAGCCTTCGGGGAAGTTCGACTACTACGTCCTCTACTCAAAGCCTTCATCCGTTTCGATCAACGAAATCAAGCCCACCGGCTGGGAATCGGAAGACGAGCCAGAGGAGCCTCAAGGAGAGCAAGCCCATTCCAGTCAAGCTATGTCCCAAAGCGCTCTTCGGGAAAGATACGAGCAAGGAGATCCGGAAGTCGGTCTGCTAGGTCAGCCTTCGGGGAAGTTCGACTACTACGTCCTCTACTCGAAGCCTTCGTCCGTTTCGATCAACGAAATCAAGCCCACCGGCTGGGAATCGAAAGACGAGCCATAGGAGCCTCAAGGAGAGCAAGCCCATTCCAGTCAAGCTATGTCCCAAAGCGCTCTTCGAGAAAGATACGAGCAAGGAGATCCGGAAGTCGGTCTGCTAGGCCAGCCTTCGGGGAAGTTCGACTATTACGTCCTCTATTCAAAGCCTCCATCGGTTTCAGCTGAAGAAATCAAGCCCACCGGCTGGGGATCGGAACACGAGTCAGTAGAGCCTCCAGAAGAACAAGTACCTTCGAGGGAACCAGTTGCTGCTGTCGACCATCATCCTAGCAAAGGGGAATCCACCGACGAAGAAGCATGGGTCATGCTACCGCGGCTGCGATAGCCGTGGCAAGAAAAGAAGCTTAAACAAGACCGTGTGATGAGGGGGTTCACCAAGCGGAAGACCTACAAGAAGAAAACCAAGACTCCAGGGAGGAAGGCGTTCAAAGTACCGCCAACAAGCCAAGACGATCTCCTTCAGTAGAACCGTCCAGAGCCGACAACCTTGCAAGAGTTCTTCCCGGATCACTTCCTCCAGGTGGACCAACACATCAGGGTGTCTTGTTGCATTGTCGAAGTTCACGAGCCGTCGGAAGAAAAGAACGAAAGCGAAACTTCTGAAGAAGGCGACTCCACCGATGAGGGGGACGGTTCTGACAAAGGGGGCACTACCTCTCACGACGAAGAAATCCTGCACATGCCGCTTGTCGAAGCTTTGCATCTCCCGAAGAAGGCTCGCCTGGCAATGGCTGCGGCCTTGGCCGATCCAGATATCTACAAAAGAAAGAGGAAGGATGATCAAAGGCGCAAAGCTGTGGCCTCGTGTGATGCGACGATAACCTTTTCGGATGAGGACCTGCAACTCGGGACGCGATTGCACAACCGGCCTCTTTACGTTTCGGGATACGTCAAGGAGAAGCCAGTGAACCGAATCCTATTGCACTGTGGCTCTGCCGTCAACATTATGCCTATCCAGACGATGCGGCAACTCGGTATCACTAACGACCAGCTCTCGCCAAGTCAGTTGGTCATTCAAGGGTTCAACCAGGGCGGACAGTCCACCGTCGGAATCATTCGCATGAAGCTGTCAATCGGCCTGCTGGATACGACGGTCCTCTTCCACATCATCGATTGCCAAACGTCATATCGCCTCCTGTTAGGAAGACCATGGCTGCACGAGAACGGCATCGTGGTATCCACCTGGCACCAGTGCCTCAAGTACTACGAAGAAGGCGTGGAAAGGTGCATAGTTGCGGACGACAAGCCGTTCAACGAGGCCGAAGCACACTTGGCCGATGCTAAGTTCTACCAAGCGAAGGGCCTAGTCACGGAAGTTCTTCCAGCTAAAGCCCCTCGAGTCCAGAAAATTGAAGAAGTGAAGCAGGACAAGACTCCACTTCCCGCGAATCCGTTGCCACCTTTTGAATAGGCGAGACTCAAGGTCCAAGGAACGCCAAAACCTGGGCAAAGGATGCGCATCAGCCCCGAGCCAAGAGCAATGCAACATACCCCGTTGCCAGTCCAAACGGCGCCTGTCCTGCGTCTCGCGCCTCAATAGCTCCGTAAATCTGAGCGATCGCCTTCTACTCCGACAAGGAAGCTGGCCCCGTCGTTATCTCAGGCCGATGTCATCACTCTGCAAGAAATGACGTTGTCATTACCCAGTCTGACCCAAGCTCCGAACCCAAGTAGACCCATCGAATCGGCAGACCTCGAGCAACTCGGATTCAAGCCGAAAGGGAGTTGGGGGCAAAACGTTGCCAAGTTGCTGCTCAAAGCCGGCTACAACGAAGAAAGTGCCATGGGCACACTTCCACCAGCAGCGACTCCGCATGGGATGACGAGAACTCAAGCTCGGCTGTTTCAAAACGGAGAACAAATTCTCCCGAACCGCCGAGGCATCGGCTCCAGTCAAGCTCCGTTGGTCATCAGAACCGCGGCAAAGAAGACCTTCACCTAGAACTATATCGGGGCGAGGATGGTAGACAAAGCAGCTGAAGGATCAACAATCTCCAATGCACGCTCTACCCACCCTGGTCGTCCCGACAGCAGAAGAAGACGACGACGGGCTCGATGCCAAGCCTTGTTCCGGAAGCAAACCAAAGGTGGTAAAGACTGGTCGAATCGAAAATGCACATCCGTGTTCGAGAGGCTCGGGCCAGTCAAACAATCAATGAAGAAGTCGGCGTTCGATCGTCTGGGGATGCCAATCGAGGACTTCGTCTCAACACCCACCCACCC
The DNA here is from genome assembly GCA_947650365.1 of Chamaelirium japonicum. Lineage (NCBI taxonomy): Eukaryota > Viridiplantae > Streptophyta > Magnoliopsida > Liliales > Melanthiaceae > Chamaelirium > Chamaelirium japonicum. The sequence continues at coordinate 49,580,989 of OX393555.1, forward strand.
ACCCACCCATGGCTGCCATCAATCATATCTCCATTATGGATCCCGACAACGGTGACACTTCTACTTCGAACGACGAGTTGCCCAATGCCCCGCCAGTCCTCGAAGAAGGGGGGCAGTCCACCGTTGATGACTTGAAGGAAATCAACTTGGGCACGGAGACGGAGCCTCGGCCTACATTCGTCAGCACACTCTTGACCCTTGAGGAGGAAGCAGCATACATCAAACTGCTTAGAGAGTACAGTGACGTCTTTGCATGGTCCTACAAGGAGATGCCGGGCCTCGATCCTAAAATCGCAGTCCACCAGCTCAGCGTCAAACACGGAGCCAGCGCTATCAAGCAAGGGCAAAGACGCTACCGACCAGAACTGGTACCCCAAATAGAAGGCGAAGTCAACAAATTGATCGAAGCCGGCTTCATTCGAGAGGTCAAGTACCCGACATGGATCTCTAGCGTCGTCCCCGTCAAAAAGAAGAACAGCCAAATCCGAGTGTGCGTGGACTTCAGAGACTTGAACAACGCATGTCCAAAGGACGACTTCCCCTTGCCAATCACGGAGCTAATGGTTGACGCGACGACCGGTCACGAGGTGCTCACTTTCATGGACGGATCATCGGGCTATAATCAGATTCGGATGGCACCCAAGGACGAGGAGCTCACGGCATTCCGCACACCGAAAGGAATCTACTGCTATAAGGTAATGCCATTCGGCTTGAAGAACGCGGGAGCCACCTACCAGCGAGCTATGCAGAAAATCTTCGACGACATTCTTCATCAAAACGTGGAGTGTTATGTCGATGACCTCGTGGTGAAATCCAAGAAGAAGTCGGCACATCTACAAGATCTCGAGCTAATCTTCAAACGACTTCGAAGGTACCAACTCCGCATGAATCCGCTCAAGTGCGCGTTCGGAGTCTCCTCGGGCAAGTTCCTCGGCTTCGTCGTCCGACATCGTGGCATTGAGATAGATCAATCCAAAATTGATGCTATCGTCAATATGCCCGCACCAAAGATAGTGCGAGACCTCAGAGGCCTCCAGGGGCACTTGGCGTATATCCGAAAATTCATCGCCAACCTGGCCGGAAAGTGCCACTCTTTTAGTCGCCTCATGAAGAAAGGAGCGCCGTTCAAATGGGATGAAGCGTGCCAAGAAGCACTCCAAAACATCAAAGCATATCTACTGAAGCCGCCAGTCCTATCAGCACCGGTTCAAGGGAGGCCGCTCATCCTCTACATCACCGCCCAGGAGCAATCCTTGGGGGCACTCCTGGCCCAGAACAATGAACTTGGTGTGGAGACAGCTTGCTACTACTTAAGTCGCACTCTCGTCGGCGCAGAGCTGAATTACTCCCCAATCGAGAAGGTCTGCTTAGCGCTCATCTTCGCCACAAAAAAGCTGCGACACTACATGCTCGCTCACACCATCAGACTCGTCTCAAAGGCTGACCCACTCAAGTACATCATGTCGAGACCAGTGCTTTCCGGACGCCTGGCCAAGTGGGACCTGCTCATACTTGAATTTGACATCACCTTCGTGCCACAGAAAGCGGTTAAAGGTCAGGCCCTCGCGGACTTCCTCGCGGAATACCTTCTCTCGGCGGAATGGGAATTATCAGAAGATCTTCCAGATGAAGAAGTATTCTCCGTCGACGTCGCCCCATCCTGGAAAATATTCTTCAATGGCGCAGCTAGGCAATACATAGTGGGAGCCGGAGTCATCTTCGTCACTCCGGACAATGAAATACTCCCCTTCTCATTCCTACTGTCGGAATCATATTCCAACAACGTTGCAGAATATCAAGCCCTGCTCATCGGTCTCGAGCTGGCCGACGAAATGAAGCTTCAAGGACTAGAGATCTTTGGTGACTCTCAACTCGTGATCCAACAAGTCCTGGGGGCATATGAAGTCAATAAAGAAGACCTGGTGCCGTTGCACGCGCGAGCTGTGAAGCTCCTCGGAAAACTCAAGGCTGCTTCCATTCAGCACGTTTCCCGAAGCCTCAACCAGTAGGCTGACGCACTCGCAAATCTGGCGGCTACACTCCCGTTTCCAGATGAACGTTCGCTCGTCGTCCCCGTCTGCAGGAGATTCGTGATAACCGAAGAAGAGGGTCCGCCCGAAGTACCGGTTCAAACCAACGCGGTGCATGTCCTCGAGATTAAAGAACAAGACTGGAGGCAACCGTTTGTGGAGTATCTCGTTCACGGTAAACTCCCCGAATATCCGAAGCGCAAAAGTGACATCCGTCGACGATCTCTGAGGTTCTACCACTTCAATGGCGAGATGTACCGACGAAGCTATGACGGCACACTCCTGAGGTGCCTCGCGAAAGAGGAAGCAGAAGCCACGCTCGAAGAAGTACACGCTGGAATCTGTGGATCGCACCAGTCCGGTCCGAAGCTTCACTTCCACGTTAAGAGGATGGGATACTACTGGCCTACCATGATCAAAGACAGCTTGGAGTACGCGAGAAGATGTCAAGCTTGCCAGATGCACGGGGACTACATCCGTCAACCTCTGGAGCCTTTACACCCAACAATCGCGTCTTGGCCCTTCGACGGATGGGGTCTCGATATCGTCGGTCCTCTGCCCAAGTCATCCAAGCAACATCTCTACATTTTGGCGGCAACGAACTACTTCTCCATGTGGACTGAAGCAATACCGTTGCGGGACGTTACAAAGTACTCCGTCATCAGCTTTATCCAGAATGACATCATCTTCCGCTATGGAGTCCCCCGCTACATCGTAACAGATAATGGGAAGCAGTTCAAAAATGCTGCCGTCAGCCAGTTCTGTGCATTGTACAACATTAAGCAGAATTGTTCGACGATGTACAATGCTCCGGCCAACGGTCTAGCAGAAGCCTTCAACAAGACTCTGTGCAAGCTGCTGGAGAAAACCGTCTCGAAGACAAAGAAAGATTGGAACGAACGCATGGGCAAAGCATTATGGGCTTACCGGATATCCTTCCGCACGCCGACGCAAGCAACGCCGTATTCCCTCATCTATGGTGTGAAAGCCGTTCTCCCACTCGAGCTCCAGATCCCGTCACTCAGGATAGCAGTTCAGGAAGGCCTCACCAGCGACGACAATGCCCAGCTCCGCCTAGCAGAATTGGAAGCACTGGATGAAAGACGCCTCGAAGCTCAACAGCGTCTGGAGTGTTATCAGGCCAGGCTCTCTCGCGCCTTCAACAAGAAGATTCATCCTCGATCATTCCAGATAGGGGAACTGGTGCTGGCGGTCAAACGCCCCATCATTCTCTCGCATCGAGGAGGGAAGAAATTTGATGCCAAGTGGGATGGCCCACATTCCGTCAAGGAAGTCTACTCCAACGGCGCCTATCTCCTCACCACGCCAGAAGGGCTAACACTCGGCCCTATCAACGGCAAGTACCTCAAAAGGTACTATGCCTAAAGCAAGGCCACACCCCTTGTCCAAAAAAAAAAAAAGAACTACGTGCGACTTGATCCCCCTTAGAGGGGTACGTAGGCAGCCTGAGAAGTTACTTCAGGTTTAGTCCGACCAAAAGAAAAAGTCAACAAAGTTCCATGAAAAGGATATGGCAAAACGAGGCGATATTATTAGATAATGAAGAAAAGGCAGTACATTGCATAAGTCCCGAAAAGAAAGCCGCAATGAAAAAAGGAACAACTAAAAGAAGGTGTCCAGAGCTTGAAGACGGCGCATCAACTCCTCCCTAGTCGCCTCCACCCGCTGAAGCTCCTCGGGACGAGCGGCCAGAAGCTCACGACGGGTTGCCAAGTCCGACTGCTGCTTTAAGAAACTCGCCTTCAAAGCACTCTCCGCGGCCTCGGCCCGCTCCAGATGAGACTCCGCCTTTCGAAGCGAGGCGCACAGACTCTATCTTCCTCTGAGCCTTCGACAGGCTGGACGTAACCTCCGCAAGTTGATGCTCGGACTGACTTAGACTCGCCTCAGCAGCCTCCAACCCAGAAGGGGAGCTCCCCTCCAGCAAAGCCCGTCGCGATCGATAAGCCTCGCTATCAGTCACAAGCAGGTTCATCTGAGCGATGAAAAGAGAGTCGTCAACTTTGAACTCCGCCAGGCTCGCGCAAAACTCCGCACCGTCCGTCGATCACCAGTCCTAGAGGGCGCCAAGGCCGGCAGTTTGGAAAGGCTCCAACGTCGACTTGATATACTGCCGGCAGCTCGAAAGAAGAAACTCTGAGACCCTGCTCCTCGGCCTTAAAACCGGGCGAGGTGCCTCGGAGTAGGTAGGCAAGACCTTCTCTGTCGCTGCAAAGGCCACAGGAGCCGCCTGCGCCAACGAGGATGGCAGGACCGGAGAAACCGCCGCTACCGCTGCAACAACCGTCTCTTCCAATGGGCACGAAGGCACAGTAATCGGGGAATGCCGCTTGTCGATGCTCGAGACTTCAGCCTCCTCGCCGAAAGACAAAGCGTCAACATCGATGTCGTCCAGGTTAATGTCGCCCCTAGGGAAGTTCTCCCCGCAAAGACCGAGGAGACCCAGATCGTCCGGAGGGATATCCAGCCCGCATGCCCCAGGCACTTCTTGCGCAACGCCAGTGGACGAGTACTCGGGAGACGCCTTTGAAGAGCTCGCTCCGCACTCTACCACTATAACGGAATCTGGTCAAAAGAAAGAAACGATGCTCAGCTTGATAAAACTTCCTGAACGTAGAGGGCAAATAAAATAAAGAGAGCTCCATACCTGTGTGGTCAGACGAAGAAGTCCTAGACGGAGGAATCACCTCATCTTTCAGAAGTCCAGGCTCCTCGGCATCCTCCATCAGACAAGGAACTCTCGGGACCATCCCGCGAGGAATGCACACTTTTCTTCTCTTGGGAGGGACACCCTCAACTTCGGCCTTCGGGAGACAGGATACCCCGGGGCACTAGTAAGCTCGATGTCTAACACTGGAGCTGAAGAAGGAACGCGACGAGCACTGGAAAGACGGCTACAACTCCTTTGCACTCTCTGAAGCCAGCCCCAGTCGGAGGCGGCGGTCCTCCACTCCCGCAGAATGATTGAAGCAGAAATTCCTGAACCCGCTACTCGCCAAGACGTCGACTGGAAAACTCGCAAGTAAAGGGGAAACTCGCCCTTCAACCCACTTGCAGTATTCCGGAGTGGCAGCGTCCCGAAACCCGGATTTGGCCCCAGGAAAGAAACTGCTGCCAGTCAAGCGAGCGTAGAGAGAAGCCCACAGACGGTAACCCTCCTACGGACTGATACGCCCCTGCAACTGCTGAGGCATGCCAGGAACTTTCTGTCGAAACGCCTGTTGGCGAGCAAAGTGATGGGGGGAGTACTGCTCTACCTCCACCACATCCCCCTTGCGCCAGACCAAGTAGCCAGGACGGCAGCTGACCATATTCCAGTAAAGACTGTCCGAGAGCTCCTCGTTATCATACACAGTCGACCTCTCCAAGGGCAGCACCGAATGCTCCGACAAAAATTCAAAATCGATGCTCCCCATCCTCCTCAAAAGGGTGCGAGCACACTCTCTCGGATGCTCCCAACTGATAAAGGCGTTTAAGATCCCTCCTATCCCGGGCAGGAAAGGCAGCTCGGCTGGATGCTCGCGTCTGGCAAAGATCCCCTTTGGGAAATGTAGAGCTATCCAGCCGTACAAATAATGCAAAGGTCCGAACGCAGTCGACCGGCCAAGCTCCTCCTTGGCCTTATCTGAGCCAGACAAGTCCCAGTAAGTCCCGCTGAGAGCCCGGTAAAAGGCGCATAGTATGGTAGGGACTAGATTGAAAAGCTCGCCCCTCTCCATCCTGGAGCCTGCAAGGAAGGTCCCCGGACGAATAACCTCCCCAGAACACGGAAGCACGAACCGGCAGAGGAAGATGACCAGCCCGGTAGCTCGGTAAACCGAACGCCACTCCTCGCTGTCGTGTTTCAAGCCGAGGATTTTCCAGGGACACGGCTTCCCCTCCATTGAATGCTTCTCTCGAGCCAAGGAGTCGATAGGCCTCACGAAGGAGCGAAGCGGAGTTCTCTGCATCTGAGCAATCTTCCACATTGGGTGAGCTGAAGGCGCCGGAGACCTATACTCGCCTCTGAACCAAAAGTCGACCCAAGAAGAAGGACGCACTCGATCTGATTGATCCCGCGCCGCAATGATAGCATGTGCCTTGAACAGAAGAAGACAAGAGCTCGGAGCGTAGCTGCTGTCCAACAGGTCCTTCAAGGCTGGCACCTCCTCCTGGTAGTAATTCCGTACTTCGGGGCACCCGGAAATGATATGGACATCGCGAAGCGAGATGCCTATCTCCCCCGCTCCAGTGAGGAAGGTGTTGGTTTCCGGACACCAAAGCTCACAAAGTGCACGGTACATCCCCTCAGGACGACTGTACTCTTGACGAGCCGGTGCCAAAAATTTGGCCAATAAGTTCATCTCAGGTTCTGCGCCAAAGACCTCGTAGAGATCGCCCATCCATTCGCGAAAGCCGCAGAGGTATTGGACGTCTCCCCGAGGCCAAGAATCGGTGCCCCATCGGGTCAGCCTGGCACATATCTTCGAGGCAACAACTGGCATAGGCACGAAATCTTCATCACAGTGGTGGAACGGAAGACTCAAACTCGGCCGAAGAAGCTTCATGGAGATCCCTTCGTTAGTGTGAATCTTCTCGCTTAATTTCGGCATCCCACAAGTCGCATCCGCGACTCCATCTTCCGTGATGCGCTCGTGCACAAAGACACGGAGCAACGACAGAAGGTCTTCCCGCTTTGAGCTGCGGTAATGGCGCACACGAGTGTAGGGAAAGCAAAGGCACCTCCTCCCATCGAAGAAATCCTCGGCTATCCACCCTGGAGAAGTCAAACTCTCGAAGATGCGAGCCCTGGAGGACCATGAAGGGAGGCAAGTCAAGACAAGTGCGTGCAAAAAAAAAAAAACTAACTAAGGGGGCCTGCACCCCTGTCAAGAGGACCACCCGACTTGTGGTCACGCCACCATTGGCTCCCGAGCCTTCGCAAAGCGCCACCCAGCCAGGGCTACAGCCACCTGCGCACCCATGCACCACAGACCTACTGCTACCGACGGCGCCCACAGAGTCAAAAAAAAAAAAGGAAAGAGAGCCACTGCCGTTGGGGCCCGCGGCCCCCTTCCAATCAAAGACCGACAGCAGGGAAAGAAGGGGGGGGGGCGCAGCTCCCCTCCTTCCCCTTCTTCTTCGCCTGCAACTCAGGGCCGCCCCCGCGCGACCCCGACCCGATCGGGCTCCGGCCGCCGCCCTTCTCGGCCCCGAACCCGACCCGGCCGCCGCCTCCTTCGGGCCCCGCAGCCGCCGTCGTAGCCCCACGCACGCTCAGCCCGACCCGGCCGCCGCACACCCCACGCGCCGCCGCTGCCTGCGCGCCATCGCACTGCAGCCCCGTGCGCCGGCCCCGCTGCTGCCGCTGCTGCTGCTACGGGCTGGAGCTGAAGAAGGAGGAAGAAAAAAAAAAAAGGAAAAGAAAAAGAAAGAAAGAAAAGAAAGAAAAAGAAAAAGAAAAGAAAAAAAAAAGAGAGAAAAAGGAAAAGAAAAAGAAAGAAAAAGAAGAAGAAGAAGAAGAAGGAGGAAGAGAGAGACGGCGAAGGCGACCCGCACCTTAGCCGCGCTCCTACATCCTCCCCGCCTCGGTCATCGCCGCAACGCCGTTTCGAGCCCGCCTTCGCAACGACCGCAAAATCGCGCACCATCGCCGCCGACGAAAGAGGCGACACCGGGAAGACGGAGCAAGTCTCGTGCAACCCCAGGCAGCTCTCTTCCGACGACGGTCTTCAGAAGCCGGCAGAACCTTCGCGAAGAAGCACAAGGCCGACGAAAGAGGCGACACCAGGAAGACGGAGCAAGTCTCGTGCAACCCCAGACAGCTCTCTTCCGACAACGGTCTTCAGAAGCCGGCAGAACCTTCGCAAAGAAGCACAACGACGGATGAAGGGGGTAGGGGTCCTTAAATAGACTCCTGGCCCCGCCCACAAAAGGGATCAAGGACAAGTGCTCTACGATTCCTACGTGTCCAAACCCTACGCGCTCTCACCGTCGTACTCGTCCTTGAGGGGGCATTTGTAGACACATGAATTTCGTCGGACCCGAACCCGACTTACGTGTGCCGACGCGGATGCAAACCCGACACGCGGACCTGACTCGCCCGCACCAATGCGGACCCGGACCCGACTCGCACCTAGCAAAGAGGAGCGGACCCCATGCTTCAAGGGGGGCCGGCCCCTACTAGGGTCCGAACCCCATGGGGCCGGCCCCTACTAGGACCCGAGCCACATGGGGCCGGCCCTACTAGGACCCGAACCCCATGAGGGGCCGGCCGGCCTTGCAAGGAAACAAAGAAAAAAAAAAAGAAAAGAAAAGAAAAGAAAGAAAAGAAAAGAAAAGAAAAGGAAAGAAAAGAAAGGAAAGAAAAGAAAGGAAAGAAAAGAAAAGGAAAGAAAAGAAAGAAAAGGAAGGAAATACCGCCATGCGCGGGGGGAGGTTGCGTATGACGTCTGCACACACTCGGATCTGCGCCGATCCCTCGATCCGACGCACAAGAAGAAGCGCCCGATCGCCATCGATTTCGTGTGCGAAATCCAGCCATAATTGCACCCGCCAGAAAAGGAAAACAACTAAATGTTATTCCCCTCATCAATGGATGAAGAAATCCCGGGTAATTATGAGAGAGATACAAAAGGGATTTAAAATTAAAAGTTCCCATATCTCTCTCCCCTCCCCTTTGCCTATAAATAGAGGGGGTGGGGGAATGAAGAAGAGGTCGAAGATCGAAGACGAAACGCCGGAGCTCTGCAGAAGAGGAGACGCTTCTTCACCGACCTAAGGCTTCACGAGGCACAGTCAAGCCTGTCCCGAGGGATCGGCTTACTGAAAGTCCTCATCAACGTGAAGACCCTTGCACACGAAGATCAAGACTTCGACTCCGTGCACGAAGAAGAAAGCTCGGAGAAGAAGACCCTTCGACTCCGAAGACGCCAGAAGCAAAGGCCGGAGAAGAAGCTCGGAGCGGTACTACCCCGTCGGCTCCAACAAATCCTCGATCCCGATCAAGCTCCAAAGTCCGGAGGAGAGAAGCGAAGCGTCATCACCCCGTCGTCTTCGACCAACACCTGCACCATCCACGAAGAAGAAAGCCTGGAGCAGATCGTCTGAAGCGTCGCTACCCCGTCGTCTTCATCAACAAAAGTCGACGCTACAACCGTCGCACGGAGACCGTCGCTACCCTCGTCGTCTTCATCAACAAAAGCCGATGCCACAACCGTCGCACGGAGATCGGTGCTACCCCCACTATCTTCAAAAGCATTCTTCGACTCCGATCAAGCCAAAGAAGCCCGGAGAAGAAGAGAAGTCCAGTCGACACGCAAACCGTTGAAGCACCGAAGAAGTAGCCCACGTCGTTCGAAGAAGAAGATCGAGTTGACGCTGAAGCTAAAGCCAACGCAAGAAGCCAAAGCAAAGCCCCAGTAAAGCCCGCGCCAAAGCAACGCAAGTGCCAAAGCCAAGCGACTACGTCGGCCACGAGCAAAAGCACCGCACGTTCTAGCCGATACGACGTGATGTCCGGAAAAACGAAAGCATCGCAAGTCTCTCCTAGCTACGTCCAAGTGCAAGCACCGAAGCAAAGCAAAAGCCAGAGCCACGCCAGAGCCGAGCCAAAGCCAAAAAGCCAAAGCCAAAGCCAACGCCAAAAGCTCGATCGACGCCGCGAACCGACGATCAAGGACACCGAGGTCAAGCAAGGAACAAGGAAGACACGAAGACCGAGGAACGAAGCCGAAGACCCCCTAGCCGAGAAAGCGCGAAGCACGGAAGGGACAAAAGAACAGCGGAAATTCCTTAGCCTCTCCAAAACCCTCACCCTGTAAAGACCCCTGTCTTGGGCAACTCCTTCAGAGCTCTCGCACGAACACCACGTGGAGACACGGATCAAAGGGATCCTCCAGAAGATCTTTCCCACAATCCCCTGATCAAAACTCGCCGCAACCCGGACTCGCTACACCCGAGCCACCCGGGTCCCGGCCACACTTGTAATCTGGTTTTGCGCAATAAAGACGACCCGTGCTTTTTCCCGCGCTACAAACACCACACACCTTCCGGTACTATGCCTAGCATCCGGAACATTGTCAGTCATAGTGACAACCACCAGGCCTGGGTTAACTGTGTGGACAGATTGACTCATCAAAACGCACCCATCCAACACTGGACGTCGGATAACCTATAGGGATTACATGTCACTCAAGCGCCAGCCGGGTAACCCAACGTACCGTGGTATTGGACTATGGAAGGTCCGCACACGTTGGCACATCAAAGCACCACACAACTGGTTGGCCCAGTGAACATGGTCCCTCAGGGTTAAGGACAGATTATCTATAGTAGTAAGATGGTTTCTGCACCAGTGTCTGAATCACTGAACTGTGCACCGTCTTGGTTCCTGTTCAACACGATCATCGTGCTTGGTCAGGTGAATGGGAATCCCATGTTCCCGTGGTGGAGACTTCACCACATCCTCTACCTGCCAATAGCTTGTTCTCGGTGAAGCGACCGGCATCACCTAAGCTGCGAACTAGTTCTAGGTCTACACAGAACTGGTCCACTGGGTCTCCCAAGCATGGATCCTCCACGCGCCTCAGTGGCCTACTGTGTTCCCTAGGGTCCTTTTATTATATGAGAATTATCATATACCCTAGTAATATTCTAATTAAAGCAATAACCAAAGTCATCTTTATTAATGTTAATACAGAAAATCCACGCTAAGGACACACGAGCTACAACATGAGGGTGGTGGCCGACGACGACAGCAGCGGGTGGTGGCCAACGGGGTGGCTTCGGCAGCAGGAGGTGCTCGCAAGTGGTCAACGGCGGTAGGCGGGTGCCCACAGTGCTAGGCGCTGGCGCCATAATATTAAGCGCCACAGTGTTAGGCGCCTATGCCCACAGTGTTAGACACCACAGTGTTAAGCGTCAGTGCCCACAGAGTTAGGTGCCAGCGCCGGTGCCCACAGTGTCAGGCACCACAGTGTTAGGCATCGGCGCCCGCAGTGTTAGGCGATGGCGCCTATAGTGATAGGCGCCGGCGCCCACAGTGTTAGGCGTCGACGCCCATAGTTTTAGGCGCTAGCACCCACAGTGTTAGGAGCTGGTGCCCACAATGTTGGGCACCGGCGCCCACAGTATTGTCATCGGCCACCACCTCCACCAACTACCGGTTGCCCGCCTGCACCCATCACTGTGGCCGACGGGGCGGCAGTGGCGGGCACCTGGTGGTCGGTGGGGGTGGTGGCCAATGACGACGACGGCGGGTAGTGGCCGACGGGGTGATGTCGTCGGCGGGAGGTGCTCGCCGGTGGTCGACGGCGGCGGGCACTGTGGTGCCTAACACTATGGGCGCCGACGCCTAATACTGTGGTGCCTGACACTATGGGCGCCGGTGCCTAACACTGTGGGCACCGCACACCTAACACTGTGGGCGCCGGCACCTAATACTGTGGTGGCCGATGGGGCGTCGGCCATACCGAACTTGCCTACGACTCTCATTTCTTCCATTTCTTTCACTATTTTTATATTATATCAATCCAATCTTCCATTAAAAACTACTGGAGGTATTGACGTCATTTTATCCTCATCTTTAAATGATCTCGTAGAGGATCATCCGAGGATTGCAATGCCTCCAGAATCACTAAATTATTATTATTATTATTTTTTTTTTTTTTTTTGACATCGGCGGGTGTCCCGAAATCTTTCGGGCAATGGCCCACTTCAGGCTTGGACTAATCCCTCCGGGAGTGAAGCCCGACCCACTCGGCAATTCCCACTTCACTCCTGGGTAAATCGAGGGGAGGAAGAGTTGAACCCACAACCTCATCACCAAAGCATCAGTTGCTTTGCCAACACTCCAATCCCCTGGTGGGTAGAATCAGAATCACTAAATTATGATGAGAAATGAAGAAGGTAAATTGTGTTGAACTTGCCTCTGGCTCTTATTTCTAACTCTCATTTCTTACCACCTAACACCGCCCGCTCACCACCGGCTCGACAGCAAGAACACACTAAATACTTTACACTATGTAAGGATGTCGGGGACGAAAAATGACATCATCCCAATGATCTCCGATGACGAGAGACGATTGAAGCGAGAAAAAAATTCAAACGGAGATTATAAACATACTTTTTATTTATTTTGTTTAGACTTTAAGCGTAAAATGGTCACAAAAATACAACAATTGTTCGAAAGAGACATTTGGCACGTGTTGAAGGCTAGAAAAGTAATGCAAAAAGCAACCAGATCTATTCCTAGCAATACGATAGAGTTGGGGGCCATTCTGGAAAAAACCTCCTGCTAAAATGAGGACTCAAAATACGAAGCCATATGGCCAAATAGCTGACCACATTGAACAGCCTGGCTATTTGAACATACGATAGGACATTCTCTTGGACACACTGCGGAGGAGGGGAGAACGATTTTGGCCAGGGTCGACTCCTTTTCAATGATGAATGGCGATCGTCTCCCCTATTGGTTGCTCACGATTTGGGGAACGACATGTGACGATCTAAAAACAAACGGTCACAATCTATGGCCATGGGATGAACTCAAGGACGGATGCCACCACCTACCACCACCGCCAACAGCCGGACTCCACCAACGCCACTGCCGACCACCGGCCACCCGTCGCCGCCTCCGGGAAGGGCGGCGGTGGGTGGTGGTCAATAGGGCGGCGGCTGGCGGCCGATGGTCGGCCAGGGTGGTCGGTGGAGGCAATGGTGGCGGCGACCGTCAGGGGCGATGGACGGCAGAGGCTAGGGGTGATGGCATCATCCCAAGGCCATAGAGATAAAGGAGACGATCATCAGTGGAGGAAATTTTTCAGCGCATCCTGCGTACGTTACAACCGTGGGACCAACTAGGGCCACTACATTGACTACAATTCAAGTGACATGGGGTTATTGGGTGTGTGTTTGAAAACCACACAAACCCATATTGGGTTTAGTCCCATATCGATAAGGGGAAAACCCGTTTACCAACTTAAAAGGAATTCCTTTCTTTCCCCTCCTAGTTGAGCATAGAGGTGGGGCTGCACTACACCACATACGCGCGCGTGCGTGCCGCGTCGAGCTGGGGCTGGGCCGTGTGTGTGTGCGCCCGCGGACCCAGACACGATAGCACATTCAAAATGGCTTGGTCCACACATGTCTTATTTTTATTTTGCTTTAAAACCCTCCACTATATCGATTATTTTCCATTTGGGCCACTAGCCGTTACGTGAGAGCGCTACATGCTAGTCGTTACGAGCAAGCTCTCTGTGAGCTATAACGTGCGGAGTAAATGGGCTTGATCGCAACCTATAAACATCTCCCCTCTTTCAGCATCCCATTAACAACCCGAGGCCTATAAGTCCCGGTGCAGCCACGGGATATTTACACTCTGAATTCCGGAATAGCTCTCTGTCTCTCTCTCCCTTTCTCTCTCGGATCAAGCTTGTGTTGCGGTGCTGCCTCCTTGCTCCAAGAGGATCTTCTCTTGCTGTTGAGTCGCTGGGTTCCTGAAAACTCTTCAAGGTTCGCATATCCTTTTTGAAGCAGTACTGACGGGAATGAGGTCGCCTGACCGAGGACGTCGTATCTCCGAGATCTATTGCCACGAGACCCACACGAGGAGGGGCAATAAGATTCTTGGGACAACACCTAGCGTGATTCAACCATCAGGCCAGAGTTTCTAACGCTCATCTTTTCCTATTCTTAGATCTAATTAAATCGATTTGCATCTAATATAAAGTTTTAAATAATTAGAGATAATTTAGATATGATTGTTACGATTCCCATGCCCCCTAAAAACCGGTGATGAGATGGAGGGGGCAATGGATATATAACGACGTGGAAATCCCACCCCTTTACCGATGTGGGACTATTATCAACAAGGATCTTTCTCTTTTAGAAAAGTTTGGCAAGGTGAATGATGGTTCCATAGAACCCGCTCTGTCTTGACAAACCATTTCTAAAAGAAATTTTATTACTTGTCTTTACTTACAAAAACAATCTTTGCTAAATAAAGTAACATTTGCCTATTAACAATTTGATTAAGTTCTAAAATTGTAAGTTTAGAACGGTTAGATTTCCAACAGGGGTAGCAGGCCCCAGCACATTGGGGTAGTGTCCCAGCACTTAGAGCATGCTGATAGGCTTTGGGCAACGGTTATAGCGTACCCAGGATGTGCTGAAAATTTTCCCCATCAGTGGAGAGGAGTCGAACCAGTGTCGACCGGGGAATGACGCTTAGCCCTAGGGGTGGCAATCGTCGCGTTCATGTCGTGTCTAGTTTCGGGTCGTGTCCAAAACACCTAGACCCGGACCCGACCTGTTTAACTAATCGTGTCTAAATCCTAAACCAGTACCCGACCTGCTTATAAACGGGTAGACCCGTTTACCTCATGGGTCTATTCAGTTGACCCGATCCGACCCAATCCGACTCGACCCGACCTGACTGGATAGACCCGCTGGTACTATATATTACAGTATCATATTGCGGGTAGGGCCGACCCGACACGACCCGTTGAATTTTAAACGGGTCTTACCGGGTGTACCGTGTCCAGACCCTAAACCCGGACCTGACCTGTTTATTAAACGGGTCTATCGTGTCAACCCGTTTACGACACGAACCCGTTTAACCCTGACCCAGACCCGCTAACTTCGTGTCGGGTCCAAAATTGCCAACCCTACTTAGCCCTAACCAGCAGCCGGCAGTCAAAGAGAACGCTCTGATCGGATGTCATCAAAACCGGCGGAAAAGTGGCAAAGTGCACGAGCGGTCGAGTGCCTTCAATCGGACGACTGCGAGACCGTTGACCACATAGCCCGAGAGGCCGGATAGAGAATGACTCTGTTCACACGGGTGGTCGGCAATGTTGTAGATATACATCCAACGGTCCAAATTGGGAGGTAATGGTTCACCACCCTGTCAGGCCGGTGAACAAAGTCGTTCGTTCCACTATCCCCACCTCACAGTAAAAATTGGGTTTTTTACAAATCGCCCCATATAATTTTCTCTATTTACATATAAACTCTAAAAAATTCAATATTTACATATAAACCACATATATCATCCAATATTTATATATCAATCCCTACAGTTAGTTGGCATCCAAAATGAACGAATATTTCTGAAATATTTCTTCATTCGACTATTATTTTATTAATCCAAAAGGAAAATAACCGATTTATTTATAATTTTAATTACTTAAATTGACATATCTTTATTGTACGTGGACTTATTCCATAACCAACACAGATATAACCTGAATCTAACTTTAGGCCTAATCCTACTTGTAACGTACTGTACAAAGAAAAATCACATGAAAAGTAGCACATCGATAATGAACAATTGTGATATTCACAGTGATATCACTATAGCAAAAATCTTTTGCTACAAAGAATTCAATGAAGCAATGTTTTTTAAAAAAAATGGAAGAATATGTGAGCGGTTCCTAACAAACAAATCCTTTAAGCTGAAGGAATTTAAAATTTTATGGACGAAAATGCCCTCCATAACATTTTAAATATTCTTCTGCATGCCACCGAACCAACGAACCTCCGAACTATCGAACCAAACCACCTCGTCGCCACCGCCGAACTGTACCTAAACCACTGAACCACTTCTTGCCACCGCCAAACTGAACATAAACCTAACCCCAACCCTAAACCCAAAATTTATGGTCGATGGGATGAACCCTAGACCTAGGAGCAGCTACAACTCGTCGAGGTTGAGCTCGCCGCGCCGTTGCTATCACTCGCACCACTACTCTCACGTCGCCGCCGCTCGCGAGAGAGATGGGAAAGAAGAGGCCATGGTTGCATTTGGGTTTCTGGTGATGATCAGGGAATTATCATTAAGTTAAATTATTAAATGTCCTGCACATACAAGTTTGTTTTGTCGGGGACTCATCACCAATTAACACCCCCCCGCCCCGAAAAAAAAAAAAAATATTTCACCAAACAAAAACTTTGTTACAGTGTTTTCACTGTAGCAAATAGAAACAATTCGGTACCAAATAGGAACAATTTATTTTCACTGTAGTAATTTTTCCTCTATAGTACTGAATTGATGTGCTCTTTGCTATAGTGTTCCAAAGAGAAACAATTCGGTACTGAGGAACAATTGCTACAGTGATTTCATTGTAGCAAAAAAAGAAACAAGATTTTCAAACAAATTTTTTTTTTGCTACAGTGATTTCACTTTAGCAAAGAACAACAATTCGTCACTAAAAAGGACCAATACATAATGTACTGTAGCTGCTCATTTGCTGCATTGAAAGTAATGTGGGCTTTCAATCAGAGATATTTTTGTCAATTAAAGGAGATAAAAGTCAATGGAGAGACCTACTGCAAATGCATATGTTTCGGAAGTGACTTGGTGTGTATAGGTACTAGTGCATGCATGTGCCTGTCGACACTTGGACGGCCACCTTCGGCGGCCAAAAACTTTTGGTTTGAGAGGGGGGGGGGGGGGGGGGGCAAAAAATGTCAACGGCGTCCATATTCGGCCTCGGCGGCCATTTTAAACATGGAGGGGGCATTCTGCGGCGATCTCCACCACAAAAAATGTTTGTGGCTTCTGAAGCCCTGCACTTGGTACTCAAAGACAAAGTCCGAGGCGACCAACGCCTCGACACTGTACAAGCCCAAGGCTCTGCCCTTGTCACTCGAGGACAAAGTCCGAGGTGATCAATGCCTCAGTACTCTACAAGCCCAAGTCCCTTCTCTTGACACTTGAAGACAAAGTCTGAGGCGACCAATGCCTCGGCACTCTACAAGCCCAAGGCCTGCCCTTGGCACTCGAAGACAAAGTCCGACGCAGCCATTGCCGCCTCGGCATGCACCAAGTCCAAGGAGACAGCCTTGACACTCTAAGACAAAGTCCGAGGCGACCAACGCCTCGGCACTCTACAAGGCCAAGGCCCTGCCTTTGGCACTCGAAGACAAAGTCTGAGGCAACCAATGCCTCGGTATTCGACAAGCCCAAGGCCTTGCCCTTGGCACACGAAAATAAAGTCTGAGGCGACCAACACCTTGGCACTCTACAAGACCAAGGCCCTGGCCTTGGTACACGAAGACAAAGTCCAAGATGACCAATGCCTCGGCACTCTACAAGCCCAAGGCCTTACCCTTAGCACTCGAAGACAAAGTCCGAGGCGACCAACACCTCGACACTTTACAAGCCCAAGGCCCTGCCCTTGGCACTCGAAGACAAAGTCCGAGGTGACCAATGCCTCGACACTCTACAAGTCCAAGGAGACAGCCTTAACACTCGAAGATAAAGTCCGAGGAAGGTGTTGCCGCCTCGGAACGCACCAAGTCCAAAGAGACAGTCATGGCACTTAAAGACAAAGTTCGAGACAGTCGTTGCCGCCTCGGCATGTAGCAAGTCCAAGGATTCATCCTTAGAACTTAATGATAAAATCCAAGATGCCACCATCGATTTCTTGACACTCGAGCAAAAGTCCAAGCTTACTGCCTTGGCACGCAATGAAAAAGTCCAAGACCGAAATATCGGCATTCGATCAAAAGTCCAAGCTTAGTCTTGTCACTCGGGTTCAAACATCAGATTACCACCGATCATCACCCTCTCTCGATGCTAATAGTTTCAAACCGATCAGGGGTTAGTCAGTCCAACTCTGTCAGTATGCGCTACGCTCCACACCGTGGTATTCAAAGTAACGGACAGTTGGTATGCAATGGATCAACCAATAGAAACAAAACTTTCAAAAATGACCGATCGACCAAAGTTCAACATTTTATGAAAGATACTGCAAGAATAATCAATCATTTGGACCGTTATCGACTAGTAGCGACCGATCGATCGATCATTGGTTGGGGGTCGCCCATGTCCACCCTCGCACTCAACTCTTGATGAATACCATCAGACTTCGATGTTCAATTAAGGGCAACTATGCAAATCTGCCAAATCACATTCAAGCCTAATCAGATAGTCGCACTTGCAAACAAGGGACATGGCTATACACTTTCAATACATGGAACCTCTCCAACTAGCTAGAGATTGAGATACCACTACTTATCAGTCAATCCAATTCGAGTGGCATCCGCACAGAATGATCATTCAAAGACGAAGAGCTATCTTCTATTGGGTTGGTAAAATAGCATCTTATACGAACCTATTAAGTTGACTGTACAAACTTCACAAGCATGGAAATCCCCCCCTCTTATCTGGGAGCAGGTCCGTGATAACCGCCACATCATCACAGGGACCCGATTGCAGTCCTTAGTGAACACAGTAACTAGGTACAGTTAGGTGCCGAATAGTGATGGGTGAATTGTCGTGAGTCGATACGTCTTTGAGACGCGAGCCGAAAACACGGCCAACCCGCTATTTACAGTCACCTTCTTATGAAGATGAATATTAGAAAAGCCACACATCAACTTGTACCATGCTTCACGTTCACTTTGACCGGTTTTTCGGCACCGATGCAATGGTACCTTCTACGCATTGATTCGACACACGGATGAAAAGTTACGACTGTTGGAAGGTTTTGTGACCTTTTTCTCCGAAGACATGCATCGAAAAGGTTACACGTCAAGGTGTGCGATGTTTCTTGTCTACTTTGATCGATTTTTTGGTGCCGACACAACGTCACCTTATATGCATTCATCCAATGTGCGTATAAAAAATTACGACTTTCGGAAGTCTTCAAGACCTTTATGTCCGATGATAGGCATCGAAAATGTTACATGTTAATGCGCGCCAGGTTTCATGTCTGCTTCGACCAATTCTTTAGGTCACAATACCACCCGCACACCATCTCCCGGCGATGGTTCACAGCAGCAGAGGAGTTGGTCGGACGATGTAGTCCTTCAAGGTTCATGGGGCATCATCCGAAGGCTGAACAGGGAATCGATTCCCTTGGGCTATCTTCAGTTGTACCTGTATTAGTCCAAGAATTGGTGCGCCAAGTTGGTGAAGTTATCGATACTGCCCATAGGCAGCCGGGAGTACCATTCCAATACGGGCCCTTTAAAGCTTTATTGGAACATCCTGCACAACTTGTTTAACGAGTCATATGGGTTCATCTGATTCTTGTACTCCAGGAGGTGAGTACATGGGTCGCATGATGTATGGAACCTTTCGAACCGAGGCGGTTACCAGTCATGGGGGAAGTGTGTAGCTAACACTCTCGTGGTATGGGGGCTCTCCAATGCCCCCTTGATAGCGTTTTGCGCTATTAGGTCCCCTCGTTGTCCAAGTCGCTGGACAACTAGGTTTACCAAATTCTCCTGATACAAGCAAGGTTGCTCTTTAGGAGGAGGTGCTGGCATCCGACGTCGGGGGGCATGAGCAGGAATCATCGGTTAATGAGCTGATCCTGCCCCTCCGTCTTCTCGATGTCTGGGACATTAATGGTCTTTACTCGATGATGATGATCCTCATAAGGGCGCTATGCCACTATGGTAATCTGAGACTAACACAAACTGCCACTCAGCAGCAAGGGAGGGCTTGCGACCAAGACGGTCCCAGACGTTCAGACGTGAACCACTAGGCTCCGCCGCCCTTTTCCCAGGTTCAAGAGCATGACGAGTGGCGGCATTCATCCATCTCGCCAGGCCCCACAATATATCTATTGGAATTAAATTCTATTATCTGAGTCGCAGCATAAGCAAAAGATTAGATCCGAGGATCTCATAGTGTATGTTTCATTATAATTAATTTCACAAAATAATCTACATGCAAATCTATGATCCTAGCATATGTGTGGACACCTTAGAGACATACTACGATCTACGAAAGACATGCATGCATCTAGTTAGGTGTTTAGAACCATCATACCTTGTAGATCTTAGATCTGAATAGAACTTAACAATGGATGATGATCAACCGCACGTGAATTGAGAGGGAAGCAGTCGGATAGCACCTTGTCCTATGTGAAGGGAGGAAACCATAGTGTCTTATCTCTGAGTGTAATGACGACACGCCGACGAAGGATGGCACATAGCAAAGTCGATGGCGTGCCTCAAAGACCTCCTATTTTTCTTTCTCTCTTCTTCTTTCTTCTCCTTTCCTTCCTCCTTTCTTCCTCTTTCTTCTTTCTCTTATTTCTTGGCTGAAACCACAAAGGAGAGAGGGGGCATCAGATTTCTCAAGGGGAAAGAGAGAGAGAGAGAGAGAGAGAGAGAGAGAAAGAGAGAAAATTAGGGTTTTTCCATCCCCCTCTCATTGTGCTTTTATAGATCGGTCCCCAAGTGGCTTATGCTAGCGTTAACCACTTATGGCTGACTCTATGATGGGCACAAGAGAGGGGGGGTGAATTTCTCCAAGGGGATAAGACCATGGGATAGGGTTTTTCTTATCTCCATGACACCTTGGATGAAATCGCCCTTTTATTGGCATACCGCTGATAGAGAGATAGGATAAGGTACGCTAGTCAGAATCGAGTTCCGTCAGCGTCTATGATCTCTTGGAATTATTCCGCTCATTTAAAGATTTATATTCAATATATTCTGAGCCATATTTTAGTATTGACCAAAATACCTCTATGACCCCTTAACATATGTGAATTAGGTTCTTAGGCTTTGGGCTTGGGCTCCATCGTGCTACTTCATATCTAACGTGTCCAACCGGGTCGGGAAATAATTCCTATATGCAACGACATGGTGGAACCTTTAGGGTTCAGGATCTCTAACCCCAATTGGATCTCTGATTATCTATTTCGATGACACATCGAAAGTTTCGCTAATCAACCCTAATCTGATTAACCCACATAGCCACCCAGAGTGCAGTGCGATACGAGTTGAACTCTAATGATCCTAAACTTATGTTACTCCCTTGTAATCTTATTCTCTAGTATACTCTGATAATCTTTAGTCCTTCATATTACTAGTGCCATGATTTTATTCGGGAGGTGGGGAGCACCGTCAGAACCCGATCGATCATCTGACTAGTATTTGATGACTTGTCATCTATAACACTACACACCTTTTGGTGCTATGCCTAACATCCGAAACTTTGTCAGTCATACTGACAACCACCATGCCTGGATTAATTGTGTGGATATATTGACTCATCAAAACGCACTCATCCAACACTGGACGTCGGATAACCTGTAGGGATTGCATGCCATTCTAGCACTAGCCGGGTAACCCAATGTACCGTGGTATTGGACTATAAATGGTCCGCACATATTAGCACATCAAAGCACCACACAACTTATTGGCTCAGCGTACATGGTCCTTCAGGGTTAAGGACAGATTATCTATAGTAGTAAGATGGTTCATGTACCAGTATCGGAGTCACTGATCTTGCACCATCTTGGTTCCTTTTCAACACGATCATCATACTAGGTCAGGTGAATAGGAATCATGTTCCCATGGTGGAGACTTCACCATATCCTCTACCTACCAATAGCTTATTTTCGGTGAAACGACTGACATCACCAAAGCTGTGAACTAGTTCTAGGCCTACACAAAACCAGTCCACTGGGTCTCATAAACATGGACCCACCATGCGCCTTAATGGCCTATTGTGTTTCCTAGGGTCCTTTATTATATATGAATTAACATATACTAAAGTAGTATTCTAATTAAAGCAATAACCAATGTTATCTTTATTAATATTAATACAGAAAATCCATGCTCAGGACACACAAGCTACAATAATCTCCCACTTACCCTAGGAAAAATAATAGTCTTAACTCCCATGGTATCCACGTGCTTTTTAAAAGCCTTGGTCGGTAACGCCTTTATAAAAGGGTCCGCCATGTTATCTGTAGACACCACCTGAGTCACTATAACCTCTCCTCGCTTCTGCAAGTCCCGGATAATGTAGTATTTTCGCTCAATGTGCTTACTCTTCTTGTGATATCTTAGTTCCTTGAATATTGCTACTGCTATACTATTATCGTAGTAAAAGACAATAGGATCTTGAGCTCCTGGTTCATATCCTAAGTCCATCAAGAACTTCCAGAGCTACACTGCCTCCTTGGCCACCTCAAACACTATAATGTACTCAGCGTCTGTCGTCGAATTCGCAGTGCATCCCTTCTTCACGTTCCTCCAACTGATAGATCCTCCTCCCAATGAAAATATAAACCCTGACATTGATCTTCTAGATCCGGATCTACTGTAAAGTCAGAATCCGTGTATCCAACCGACGTCAGGTCCTGTGAAGAGTAAACTAACTCATAATCTCTTATCCTATAGAAATACTTGAGTATACTTTTCACAGCAATCTAGTGCCCTGGACTCGGATTTGACTGATATCTACCCATCATACCAACTGCATAGCATAAATTTAGTCTCGTGCATTGTATGACATACATCAGACTCCTTATACCCTAAGTATAAGGTAACTTTTACATCTCTGCCCTCTCATAAGGAGTCTTAGAACCTTGATCCTTAGATAATTTTATTCTATATATAAATGAAACTAGTCCCTTCTTGAAGTTGTGCATACTGAATCTGACCAAGATAGTATCTATGTAGGCTGACTATGATAGCGAAAGAATCTTGTTATGACAATCTCGAGTTATCTTGATCCCTAGAATATAACTCGCTTCATCCAGGTCTGTCATGTCAAATTGAGAGGACAACCACACTTTCACTATAGACAATATTTCAATATCATTTCTAATGAACAAGATATCGTCTACATACAGAATTTGAAAAACTACTGTAGTCTTATTGCTTCTTTTATAAACACATAGTTTATTCATATTCTGTTCAAATCCACAAGACTGGATAGCCTGATCAAAATTCATGTTTGGATGCTTGCTTCAGTCCATAAATAGACCTTTGCAACTTGCACACTAGAATTTCCTAACCCTTTGCAACAAAGCCTGAAGACTGAGACATATAGATGTCTTTTTCCAAATCCTCATTAAGGAATGTGATCTTGATGTCCATTTGCCAGATCTTCCAATCATAGTGGGCTGCAATGAATAAGTGGATCCGGATAGACTTAAGTATAACCACTAGTGAAAAGGTTTTATCATAGTCAATCCCTTTTCGCTGGATATAACCCTTTGTAACTAGTCTAGCCTTATAAGTTTTAACGGTACCATCTGGACCTCTTTTTATTTTGTATACCCACTTACACCCAACAGGTTTAATATTGTGAGGCGGTGTTACGAGTGTCCAGATCAAGTTTTAAGATATCAATGTAGTTCAGCCTCTATGGCTTTCTATCATGCTGCATAGTCAGAGCATACTATCGTTTCGTCGCAGTTCAGAGAATCATCCTCCTGAAACTCTGGATCCACCAAGAAGGCTTCTCCAATATATCTATCAGTAGCACTCGTAGTCCTTCTTCTACGATGACCCTGCGGTGGTTCCATAGGAGTCGATTCTATAGTATCGTTAATCTCAGTAGTACCGGCTCCCATAATTTTTTCTGTCTGCGTACTCCCATCAATACCACGCAATTCTTTAATTTTTCTCTAGGCTTCACTAGACCATCCTGTTTAGGAACATGTAACTGTATCTGGCCTATCATCATGGGCTTCTTAGACTTTCTTTTTTGAAACTTGTCTTTGGCTTTCAAAGAAAATTTTCACTCTACGTTCAGGGATTGGGTACCTACATTCATCCCATCCTCTACTGCCTGGAGCGCCACTAGGAGCTCTGCATTATTCATCTCCAACCGGTTAAGTTAAAGTTGGTAACGAAGCCCTCAAACGTTTCTGACAAAGACGTAAGGAAAATATCGGTCTTGATCTCTGCATCCAAGATGACATCGAAAGAACCAAGTTTATTTACATAGCCAAACAATTTTAGCATATGATCCCGAACTAAGGTCCCCTTTGTCATCTTTGTGGATACCAATTTCTTGATGGTCAGGTAACGATTCACCTACTATGACCCTCAAATATTTTTTTTAAATAGAGCATCATGTCTAAAGCAAAGGCTATGCCTTCGACTTGCTTATGAAGGACGGTCTGCAAGGAGGCCATAAAATAGCATTTGCATATCTCATCAGCGTCTAGCCAGTTTTTCTATTCCTTCATATGGACCTCAGTAGCACTTGGTCCAGGCATGACCAATTGAGGGGTACTTAGGGCAATCATATGTTTTACAACCCTTAGGACGAGCATTAGGTTACGCTTCCAGACCTTGTAGTTTGGTCCCGTAGATTTGTTATCATTAAGGATGGATACAAAGGGGTCGAGCTTGGTCATATTTTCTGTAAACAATGGTTCAAAGCTAAAATTATGGTTTACTATAATCTATTTTATAGAATTTAAAAATAGATAAAGTTTACTCTTACCGCTATATCTTCACCACCTCCAGTGGAGATATCCAGGAATCAAAATTCTATGGGGTTGAGCACTGAGACTATCGGTCCTGAATTAGAGATAGTTGTTGAGTGTCCAAATTAGTATTATTGCCTTTTATTTTTCATGCACATCTCATCGCTCTCTTGCGTAAAATATTCATATTACACATAAAGTGCATAAATTTTTTTTCATCGTTGCATAGTACAAGTTTGTACGGACACATCGATATATTGCTTTGCATGCATACATTATCTAGATGAAAATTACAAAGACCGATAATCAATTATTATGTTTCACTATAAGGAACTGATAGGTATCATTTTATGTCTATTTTATAGTAAATGGGATTCATCATCATTGCGCATAGCTACTGTGGAGCGTGACTATACAGTGGGCATCATCAGAATGCTTTGGTAGCGGACTTAAGACGCTTGCCAATGATCGACATGCAGAGGAACTAGCACAAAGAAGATGCAAATTATCGGAGCTCACAAAGGAGACTCTTGGCAAAACCGACACTCATACAACTCGGAAGTGAAGCATCAAGAGAACAAGGCACATCCGAACTCGGAGGACACCCAAGCTGACCACCTTTTCTCTCTCTTCCATTCCTTTTTATCTCCATAGCGCACCCGGTCTCATAGCCATCTAACAGCTCACCCGACCCACTCTTAGACTCAACCTAGCCCTCAACCTGGATTGACTCAAGCCTAACCAACTTCAACCACTATCTAAATCAATCCGAGATTCCCTCCTCCTCTCTCCCTTCTAGTTGTACCAAGTCCAAATCCATGCATATACGTGACCCCATTTCTCATATCTCCTTTTCTCTTTCTAAAAATCCCAACCATTCAAATCTACCAAACTTAGAAAACCTGATCCTACCCAACCATTCCTTATACCTGATCATAGGCATTCATTTCATTTTCTAAAACCATGAAACCCCATCACAGCCGCCCCTTACAATGACTCACACCCATGACTCACACACAAACCAAACCCATTAACCCATGCGAAGCCATGCACATCTCGAGCCTCACGTGACCCTAGCTATATCTCAAATCACATCATTCTCTCTCTAAAAACCCAACCGTGTATTACAACTCCGACCATGCATGAACCCATTATTTGTCATGCAAATCCACATTAATTTCTCACTAATGACCCTCGGATTCGTTCAAATCCCATGCATGCATATTTCCTTAACCGTCCAGCAAATCCCCCCACAACCGTGCATGATCAAGCATACGTATATCCCATTCATTTCATCTTAATATCTGAAATCAAATCTCAGCCATCCATTTTATCCCAACAGCGCACGTACCTATCTCTCTGTCTCTCTCGAATTTTTAAAACTAAATCCACGCCACTCAATCACATGCAGCTGTACCCGTACAGCCTGGTAGACCCCTCGCGATCCCAATTGTACCACTCATCCCATCTTTTGTGATCTTTTCTCTCTCTAAAAATCCAAAACCAAAATTCATGCATGGAATACATTCCCATAATACACCCAACACCCAGATCTTCTCTTTATTTCTTCCCATAACAGCCATCGATATTTTTACCCCATGCACGTCCCCATTATTCTCTGGATCATGTATCTCTATCTTTCTATCTCTTCTCTATCTACATCTTTTTTAACTAACCCATT
Organism: Chamaelirium japonicum; assembly: GCA_947650365.1. NCBI lineage: Eukaryota > Viridiplantae > Streptophyta > Magnoliopsida > Liliales > Melanthiaceae > Chamaelirium > Chamaelirium japonicum. The sequence continues at coordinate 49,606,899 of OX393555.1, forward strand.
TAACCAGCTGTACATCCTCCGTTCTTATGCTCTCTCTCTCTCTAAAAACTAATCCCAATCGTCCATCAGAACAAACCATACATGCCCCAACGACGATCGCACATCCTCTATCTCTCTAACTATACTCGGATCACATGCATGATTCCCTCGCACTCAATCTCTATCTCTCCTTACTTATATGATCCCAATCTCTTCCATGTATATCTATCTCTTTATTTCCCTTAATTAAATTCTCATATATACCATACAAACCCATGCATGTGCATCTCAATCCAGACTTCTCTCTCTAGATATGCCCGACTCCATCCCTCTCGAGCCCAGCTATACCTCTATGATTTCCTCTCAAATCTCATTAATCTCTTTATATTTTTCTCCTTTTTTCTCTCTCTCTCTGTAATCCCTCTTTCATTCCTAATTAGAATCGAAACCCATGCATGACAACCCATCACCAACACCATGCACGATCTCCCCATCACCCTCGCGATCCCTCCTTTATTTCCTCCTGATTCTCTTGCCTTCTGATCTTCTCTCTCATGCATGAACCCGATCACAGCCATCCCTCTCCTCTCCTCTATCTTTTCCTTCTCCCCAAGCTTCTTCTCTCTATTTAAAGTGGACCATGGTAGGCTAGGGAGGGGGAACTGACCCACCCCTCCCTCCAGGGAGGGGCATCCATTTTTCCACAGAGCTTTCATCACTTTTTGTTTGTAGAGTGGATGCGAAGATAGTGTATTGTAGTCTTTTATTTTTGAAATGATGTTATGAAGTAGTGGGTGTAATTTTTATAAAGTTCTTTTGTCATTTTTGCTTATGTGTTCTTTTTCTCCCATAAGTTTTTACTTTATTTCATTTATCGTAATGATAACTATAGTAGGCTAAACTCCCTCCTGCCAGGGATAGGGGTTCGATGCCATGGTAAATAGCTGGCTTTATTTTCGTGCAAATTTCTCTCGATCTCGCTTAATGTATACATCTCTTAATTAATTGATTTTAATTCTGAAGAGAGAAGAAGCTCTCCCGTGTTTTCGTTTAATTGGGATTCAGTTGATACTTCAAACTCCGATAGTCAATCATTGGTTAAGTAGACGAATTATAATTTTTATCTTATCTAATTTTCATTATATAAATTTTCGTAATTAAGTACTAGTCTTATTTCTTTACCATAAGAAGGATTCAGTTCTTGAGATTGCGAGGATATTACATAATGAAATTAGATAAAATGGACTTCAACTCTAAATTTTTTGCCTGAGATGGTAACACTTCCGTTTTCAAGTGTGGATAAACGAGAGTAACATTGCAAGAGAAGTTGGGTCTATACCATAGTGTATCAATCTCTCCTAGGTGGATTTTTCTTCTAGTCCTTTTTTATTTTGATTATTTATTTCAATAAAAGCTCTGTTGTCATTTTAATTTTTATGCATTCTTCCTATTCTCCCGCAATATTTTACCAACTTAATAATTATTTTGTACGCATTCAAACCATGGCCGGCTAAACTCCCTCCCGCCAGGGAGAGGGATCCGATGCCATGGTAAGTAATTAATTTTTCTCTTGTAAGTTGCTCCCTATTGTGTTTAATGTTTATGCATCTTTATTAATTGATTTTAATTTTAAAGAGAACGAAGCTCACCCATGTTTCCATTCAATTGGGATTTGGGTGATACTTCAAAACTCTAATATTAAATCATTGATTAAGATGAGAAATATCATAATTTTCTTATCAAATTTTTATTATATAAATTTTCACAATTGAGTACTAGTTTTACTTCTTCACTATAAGAAGGATTCAGTTTTTGAGATTGCGAGAATATTACATAATGAAATTAGGTAAAGCGGACTTAAACTCTAAATCTTCCGCTTGAGATGGTAAAACTTTAAATCTCAAGTGTAGATAAAGAGAGTATTATTGCAAGAGAAGTTGACTGCGAACCATGGTTTATCAATCCTTCTCCTGAGTGGATATTTCTTTTAGTCTATTTTAATTTTAATTATTAGTTTTTTGCTTTTACTTTCTAAAATAAATTATTTTCAAAACAATAAAAATACAAACTCTTTTAAATTCAATCTAGCTTCACTTGTGACTTCTTTTCTTTAGGCCTTGCACTTACGTATGGTTCGATCATTTACTTGCCCTATACTATTTAAGGTCTCTGAATTATAATTATATGCAGGTATTGGTTTTGAAAATAGCTTTACTACAACGATAATATCCAAAAAGCTTAGAGAGAGAGAGAGAGGATTATAGAGTAGAGGGATTTGCGTGAGAGGGGCTCAGTTAAAGCTGGCTCGAGTGGGGATTTCGGTCCAGAAGGGTGAGGTGGCACGGATGGCTGTGATATGCACGCATGGGTTTCGAGTACAGGTGGGAAGAGGGTGAGAGATGAGGTGATGACTGTTGGTATAGTAGAGGAGGGTCTTAACATGCATATGGTGTTGAAAACTTGAACGGCTGTGATGGTCTTCTAAGTTGGATTTTTGGTTAGGCTGTAGTTGGTTTTGAATTAGGAATAAAATACGAAAAAATTAAAGAAAGAAGTTGAAGAGAGAGAAAAGGTGGTAGCAAGGTTGTGTTGGGTTAGGAGATGTATAAATGCATTACTGTGAGTTGTAATGGACGGTTGAGATGGTGTCATGGCTAATACAAATCTGAAGATTTGTTTTGAAGTAGGGACTAATGGTTTTGCACATGCTTAAGAGAAGTAAATACATGGAGGTCGGGTGTGTATGTGGTAGGTCAGGCGAGGTGAAGAGAGATTGACAATTGGACGACCTGGGTTATAGGTTTTGTATTAGGATAAAATAGGAAATGAAATGAGAAGAAAGAAAAAGAAAAGAAAAGAAAAGGAAACAAAGATGAGAAAGGAATAAATAGAGGTGAGAGAAAAGGTGGCCAGCTTAGGTGTATTCCGAGTTCGGGTGCGCCTTGTCTTTTAGTACTTCACCTCCGAGCTGTGTGCGTTCCAGTCTTGCAAAGAGTATATCTTTTGTAAGCTCTGATAATTTGCATCTCCTTTGTGCTAGTTCCTTTGCGTGTCGATCATTAGCGAGCGCCTTAAGTCCGTTACCAAAGCATTGTGATGATGCCCACCGTATAATCACGCTCATAGTAGCTACGCGTGATGATGATGAATCTCATTTACTGCGAAACAGACATAAAATGATACCCATCAGTTCTTTATAGTGAAACATAGTAAAAATAATAATTTATTATCGGTCTTTGTAATTTCCATTCTGATAATGTGTGAATGCAAAGCAATATATCGATGTGTCCATACAAAATTGTACTATACAACGATGAAAAGAAATTTATACACTTTATATGTAATATGAATATTTTACGTAAGAAAGTGATGAGATATGCATGAAAAATAAAAGACAATAATAGTAACTTTGACACTCAACAATAGCATCTTGGTGAGAGCGTGCAATCGCTTCTGCCAATAGGGTATTTACGACCTAGTCTTTATCAGAATTACCCACGGTAAACTGAAAGACCTCTCAGTCTCCTTTTGGCCACCTTTATGTGACCTGCCTACGCAGCAACGATGGATTCACACAAGCTTTCGGATGCTTTCCACAAATCTAAATGGTATCGGTAGGGGAGTTCATAGGCTCCCGTGGTGCAGGAAAAAGCCGTCACCCACTACCACTGGTATCCTCCATGTTCAGAAGGAAACTACTAGGCGAACTAGTATGAAAGGAAACATAGCTCTCACCCGGTGAAAATATCGAATTACGTACCTTCCACCCAGACCCTTAGCCGGTTGATTGTGGATGCCAGGGGCTCCCCTTTGGAGGGAACCTCTTACACATTCCTTCTTTATGAGGTTTTATGCATATCTAGAAAGGTCACGACCTCCTCGACCTAGACCCTGGTCTACCATGCTCTCACTTGGATTACAAACCTTCCCACGAAGCATTCGTACCGTTAAAAAATATCATAGCCCCTACCTTGAATACTCAACTTTCGTCTTTCTCGCAAGGATCACATTATATAAATTCAAGGGTCCCGGTACTCCACTAGTCTACAATCCTAAGATCTGGAGCCTAGTTAAAGGTCAATATGGAAAGGACTCCCACTAGCATGACGCTCGTTCACAATTTGATACCTGATGTCTTAGTAGACCTCATCTCATTATAGGTTTTGATGTTGGCCAAATAGGGACATCCGACAAACTTCGTTGGACCTCAACCTAATGGTGGCATAACCAAATTGTGATGAGTTCTTACTACAATCAAGCGTCAACTAGCAACGGATATCACTTAGTGGAATCCTAACCTAACATGGTCGCTAGGACCATATAGGGAAAGGACATCCCACTAGGATTATCATATTGTTTATGGGGCATCTCCAAACAAATCTAATACTGTATTTATCTCGGTACACAGTATTCGACTACCTGAACAACCACGAGGGCGGTTACCACCTTTCCTTTTAGATAGCTACCGGATTCGCATGTGTTAAAAACATATGGAGACACCGATGAATCCATAAGCTAAGTACTAACCCTAGGCCTGATCTAGAGACTAACTTACAAGCAAGAGTAATAAATAAATTATCATCGGGGTTCTCTAAACACAAAGTAAAGAGCACGACAAAAAAGTACAAAAACTGAATCAAGTCCAGGGTCCGACTCCTGACCCTGAATAGCACAGCCAATATATCATGTTCTCCCGTTCTGCACGATCTCCCGACGATGATCCCGATCATCGCCAACGTGCACACTTTCGTTAGGTCCTTGCACTCCATGGTACTTCTTGTCCGAACAGTAGATGCAGTATCTTGGATCGCTCATCTCCTTCTACCTGTGACCGAAAAACTAACACATACCGAGCAAGTACTCGTTCGTGTATAATTTCGTTAGAAAAAAAAATACTAGAAACATGGCCAGGGAACCGAGGGCGGTCAACCTCCACCCCCGCCCATCTAGAGCCTAAAATCTACAAGCACAATAATAATCAATACAAAAAATAAACGTGGGGTCCGACCCCCGGGGGTATGCAATCACAGACTATTATTTAAAGTGGCACCTTTAAGAAGATGATATATAGCACAATCCATATGCATGATCTACGTCGAACCCCGACAAAAATTTATGTCATCATATATTCATATAATGTTTTTACGAATTCATGTATGAAACATACACCATAACGTGCTCTGATACAAATTGTTGGAATTAAATCATATTTTCAGAGTTGTAGCTGAAGTAAATCCGAGGATCTTATAGTGTATGTTTCATTACAATTAATTCTATGAAACAATCTATATGCAAATCTATGATTCTAGTATATGTGTGAACACCCTAGAGGCATACTACGGTCTACAAAAGATATGCATGCATCTAGTTAGGTGTTTAGAACCATCATACCTTGTGGATCTTAGATCCGAAGAGAATTTAACAATAAATGATGATAAAACACATATGAATTAAGAGGGAAGTGTCAAATAGCACCTTGTCCTTTGCAAAGGGACGAACCCACGCTGTCCTATCTCTGAGTGCAAGGATGATGCGCAAATAAAGGATGGCACGTAGCGAAGTCGATGGCGTGCCTCGAAGACCTCCTCTTTCTCGTTCTCTCTTCTTTTTTCTTCTCTTTTTCTTCCTCTTTCTTCTTCTTTTTTCTTGGCTGAAACCACAGAGAAAAGAGAGGGGGGGTCGGATTTCTTAAGGGGAGGGAGAGAAAATTAGGATTTTCCCCTCCTTTCTTCTTGTGCCTTTATAGATCAGTCCCCAAGTGGCTTATTCTAGCGTAAACCATTTGTGGCCAGCCCTACGATGGCCACAAGAGAGGGGGGGTGGATTTCAACAAGGGGATAATGCCATGGGATAGGGTTTCCCTTATCTCCAAGATATCTTGGACGAAAATGCCCTTTTATTGGCATACCGCTGATTGAGATATAGAATAAGGTACGCTAGTCGGAATCGAGTTCCGTCAGCGTCTATGATTTTCTAGAATGATTACACTTATTTTAAGATACATATTCAATATGTTCTGAGCCATATTTCAGTATTAACCAAAATACCCCTATGGCCCCTTAACACATATGAATTAGGTTCTTAGGCATCGAGCTTGCGCTCCATCGTGCTACTTCGCATCTAACGTACCCAAACAGGTCGAGAAACAATTCCTATACGCAATGACAAGGTGTACCCTTCAGGGTTCAAGATCTCTACCTCCAACCGGATCCCTGATTAACTATTCTGGTGATACACCGAAAGTTTCGCTAATCAGTCCTAATCTGATTAACCTGCGCAGCCACCCAAAGTGCGACACGAGTTGAACTCTAGTGATCCTAAAATTATATTACTCCCTTGTAACCTATTTCTCTACTACACTCTAATAATCTTTAGTCCCTCCTATTACAAGCGTCATTATTAGACTCAGGTGGTGGGGAGCACCGTCAGAACCCGATCGATCATCTGACTAGGATTTGATGACTTGTCATCTATAACACCACACACCTTCCGGTGCTATGCCTAGCATCTGGAACGTCATCAGTCATACTAACAACCACAAGGCTTGGATTAATTGTGTAGATATATTGACTCATCAAAACACACCCATCCAATTTTGAACGTCGGATAACCTGTAGGGATTGCATATCACGCTAGCGCTAGTCGGGTAACCCAACGTATCGTGGTACTGGACTATGAAGGGTCCACATATGTTGGCACATCAAAGCACCACACAACTGGTTAGCTCAGCGTACATGGTCCCTCAGGGTTAAGGACAGATTATCTATAGTAGTAAGAGAGTTTATGCACCAGTATTTGAATAACTGATCTGTACACCGTCTTGGTTCCTGTTAAACACAATCATCGTGCTTGGTTAGGTGAATAAGAATATCACATTCCCATGGTGGAGACTTCACCATATCCTCTACCTGCCAACAGCTTATTCCTAGTAAAACGACTGGCATCACCAAAGCCGTGAACTAGTTCTAGGTCTATAAAGAATCGATCCACTAGGTCTCCCAAGCATGGACCCACCATGCGCCTCAGTGGCCTATTGTGTGTGGGGGAAAAATCTTCGTGTCGATCCGAAGACTTCACTCCACCAGTCAATTGAAGTTGAATGTTAGATCTGTTGATTGAAAGGTGGCTTCGAAGGTCTTTTGGTGACTTTGAGTTAACACTTCCGATATGCAAACAGATAGAAGATCGACACAAGATATGGTCTCGGAGTTCAGCCGAAGCCTACGTCTCCGTGCTATAGGGAGCAACCCGAATTCACTAACTCTTTGTTCATCGTGACCCCGACAGACCGAGTGTCACTGAAGTGCCTACGAACTCTTCAGAGACAAGAAGAAGGTCGAGGATGTTTGGAAGAAAGAAAAGGTGGGATTCCAGAGCTCTGGGATTCTGGTTTCTGGTCTCTGGTTTTGGAAATCAGATTTCAGATCATTTTACATTTGAAGGCTCTGCTATTTATAGGATTTCCTGGGATGAAAACCGGGGCAAATGGCGGCTTCTGCTGTCATATCTGGGGATCCTCCAGGCAGGGCCGGTGGGTCCCGCCGTCGTATCTGGGGATCCTCAAGGCAGGGCTGGTGGGTCCCGCTGTAGTCTCTGTGGGCCCACCAGGCAGGGCTGGTGGGTCCTGCAGTAGTCTCTGTGGGCCCACCAGGCAGGGCTGGTGTGGGTGCAAATTTTGGCGAGAAGTCTGCAAACAGCGGGACCCATCGGCCTTGCATGGTGGGCCCCCGAAGACTACAGCGGGACCCACCGGCCCTGCCTGGTGGGCCCCCGAAGACTATCGTAGGACTCACCGGCCCTGCCTGGTGGGCCCAAGAGCCTGGAAATCCCCCAGGAGATGATAGCGGGACCCACCAGCTTTACCTGGAGGATCCCCTGATACATCAGCAGAAACCGCCATTTGCCACCAGAGAATCCTATAAATAGCAACCCTTCGAATGTAAATGGATCCGATTTTTCCACTTCTAAGTTCTGATTTTCAGAAACCAGAGCTCTGGATTTCAGTTTCCATCCTTTCAGTTCCTCTCTTCGATCTTCTTCTTGTCTTTGAAGAGACAAAAGAGGTTTCAGTGATACTCGGCCTGTCGAGATCACTTCAATACAAGTGTTAGTGAATTCGGGTTGCTCCCTATAGTACGGAGACGTAGGCTTCTACTGAACTCCGAGATCACACCTCTCGCTTCAACTCTCTGATTGCATCTCCTATCTGTTTGCATATTGAAAGCATCAACTTCAATCAATAGATCAAACAACGATCTTCGACTCGAACCTTCAATTGACTGGTGCGGCGAAGTCTTTGGGTCGGCACGAAGATTTTCTCCCACAGCTGGTGGGTCCTGTGGTAGTCTCTGTGGGCCCACCAGGTAGGGCTAGTGGGTCCCGCGGTAGTATCTGTGGGCCCACCAGGCAGGGCTGGTGGGTCCCGTGATAGCTCGATGGACCCCCCAGGCGGAGCTGGTGGGTCCCGCGATCGTCTCGATAGGCCCCCCAGGCAGAGCTGGTGGGTCCCGTAGTAGTCTCGATGGTCCCATAGGTAGGGCTGGTGGGTCCCACGGTAGCCTCTATGGACACCCCAGGCAGGGCTGGAGGGTCCCGCTGTCTGTGAGGCGTCTTGCCAATATTTGCACCCACAGTTATCCCCTCCACGTTAGCTAGTGGCAGTGCTTGCTGACTTGGTAGGACTCTGGCGTCTGCAAAAAAGGAAAACCCGTTGATAGATCGATTTGCAGTCGATAGGTCAAATTCATCCGATCGGTCAAATCTGACCGATCAGTTAATTTGGACCGATCGATTAAAATTTGTCCGATCGGTCAAGTTTGACCGATCGGTCAAATTCAGCCGGTCGGTCAAATCTGACCGATCAGTCAAATTCAGCCGGTGGAGCTTGAGGTGATCGGGCAAAACGTACATTTTCTGCCTGATCCTATGGGAAATCGACCGATCGGTCGAATTTGTCTGATCGGTCAAAATTGTCCGATCGGACAGTTTTGACCGATCGGTCAAATTCAATCGGCGGAGGTTGAGGTGATCGGGCAGAAAAGAACGTTTTTCTACCCGATCCTATAGGAAATCGACCGATCGGTCGAATTTGTCCGATCGGTCAAAATTGTCCGATCGGACAGTTATGACCGATCGTCAAATTCAACCAGTAGAGGTTGAGGCCATCGGGCAGAAAAGCACATTTTCTGCCCGATCCAGTGGGAAATCAACCGATTGGTCGAATTTGTCCGATCGGTTAAAATTGCCTGATCGGAGAGTTTTGACCGATCGGTCAAATTCAACTGATGGAGGTTGAGGTGATCAGGCAGAAAAGCACATTTTTCTGCCCGATCCTGTGGGAAATCGACCGATCGATCGAATTTGTCCGATAGATCAAAATTATCCGATCAGATAGTTTTGACCGATCGGTCAAATTCAACCGGTGAAGGCTGAGACAATCGAAAAAAAAAGCACGGTTTCTGCCCGATCCAGTTGGAAATCGACCGATCGGTCGAATTTGTCCGATCGGTCAAAATTGTCCGATCGGATAGTTTTAACCGATCGGTCAAATTCAACCGGTGGAGGTTGAGGCGATCGGGCAGAAAAGCACGTTTTCTGCCCGATCCTGTAAAAATTTGCCTGATTGCCTACTTATCAAACGGGTGAATTCTTTGGAAGGTGATCGGTCAAAATTGCCTGATCGGACAAGTTTGACCGATCGGTCGCTGAGTCGTGGCTGCCCGTCGTAATCGGGCACTACCTGCCGGTGTCGAGGAAGAGGAGATTGCCAATCGGGTGATTTTGCACTGCATCGGATGAAATAACCCTCCTAGAAATCGATCGATGAAATATTTGTTAGCATTGATGTGTTCTAAGCTTGTAAAACTTTATGTTTTGGTCTAATAAAGATTGATAGTTATTAATATATGAGATGCATATAGGTGCGTAACATAGTTACGTGTTCTTTAGGGAATAGAGAGCCATGGTTATATGGTAGTCCATTGAGTTGAAGACTAAGTGGATTGGTCCCGTATAACCTAAATAAGTTCGCAGCTATGATCAGGTTGGTCGCCTCATCATGGTAAGCTGTTGGCGATGACAGTTCATGGGATGTCTTCACCATTGTCATCACCAGGCACAGTGTCTGTGGCTGAATGGAACTAACACGGTGTATAGATCAGTGAGCAGACACTGGTACACTAAGCCGTGTTTCTGCTTAGGGTAAAACGGTCCTAAACCCTAAGGAACCACGTCTGATGGACTAACCAGTTGCGTGGTGCTTTGGCGCATCAATGTGTGAGGATCCATATGTAGTGATCCAAAACCACGGTGTACTGGGTTACCCGGCTGGCGTTGCATTAGCGTGTCACTCCTGCAGGCCATCTACACCCCTGATGGGAGGTGCGTTCCTTGGTGTGACTTACACTGTACCAAACCCAGGCCTGGTGGTCATCAGTCTGACTGTTGACCGGGTTCGATTACTTGACGGGGTAATCAGAGATACGATGTATAGGTCAACCTGGAAGGAACCAAGTCATATGATCATTCGAGTCTGACGGTAGTCTTCACCGCTCGAAGTGAATCATGGCATCAAGTGGAAGGACAGCGGGTTTACCACTACTAAGCGGAGAGCAGGGGTATGATGGAGAACATAGTAAGTCTGGGTGAATTGGAGTGCAGCCTGCGTCACACTCTGGGTGGCTACGCAGGTTAACTCGAGCTCAGAGGATCGATGGTACACTCGGGTAGTGTGTCGATCGAGCTTGAGTTGGAAGCCATGAACCCCGATCCCTGATGGTTCCACCTTATCAATATTATGTACGGTTCTTGAACCGTCTCCTCGGAACACCATAAGCATGAGGAAGAAAGAAGTATACGCTCCGTGTGTGCTTGCCACTAGAGCACGATAGATGTGTAACTACATACGAGTACTAAGGGTTGAGCCCGAGACTAGTGCAGAGTCGCATGTAGTAATCCCTAGCCATAAGTGAACTTCGCTGCATAGGTGCGATGCACCGGGGTATGTTGCGAGTTGACTAGTTGACTTTGCTAGAGGCACCCTCCGGTGGCCTCAGTTAATAGTAGGTAACTAGTAAAGATCACTTAAGAAGTGACCGCTAGGTATCGCACGCTAGAAATGGTCAAAATGAGGCGTCGGGGCGTTTTGGTAAAAACCTCACTCTACCGGACCTCACTGTTGGCCGACCCTAGTAGTGAGGCACCTTGCTAGGGCCGGCCCTATGATGTAGGGATAAGAATCCCTCATCTATAGGGCCGGCCATATAGATAGGGATAGGGCGATAAAACGGTTAAGATCGAGCCCTAAAAAGTAGGAAAACGGATAAATACAACGAGAGATAAAAAGGAGATAATGGAGAGATAATAGGGGGAGGTCATTATCCCCTTGGATCCTTATCCAAGGGGGTTGGCCGGCCCTATAAAAGGGCCTATGGGGCGCCGGCCCTATGGTCCAAAACAAACCGAACCCCCCTCCTCTCATCTCTCTAGTTCTCTCCCGATTTATCTCCCGTTTCCCGCTTGCAACTTCGTCTTCCTCGCGTGGAGTTCTGAAGAAGGAGAAGGGTCATTCTTCGGAGGCACTCAGAGATCCGAGAGCGACGTTCCGTGCATCGTGTGAGATCGGGTGAACAAGAAGGCAACATCTCCATTCGTACCATCGGCATCTTCGCGAACGATCTTCCGTCTCCATCGACAAAGAAGACAATTCTCCGTGGTTAAAAGATCCGTACGAAAGGTATGTGTAATCTAACATGTAGATCTAGCGAGCATTATGATTTGCATGCATGCTAGTTAATCATTACGCTAGATTGCCGTTAGGGGTTTTCGATTCTCGTGCATACACATGCACACATATGTAGATTAGTTTCTATGAAAGTTTAAATAGTGTAACGTGCACCATGAACGGTCTTTCGACCGCCAAATCGCTTCCGCTGTGAGCCTCTAACCTGGATTAACTTCCAATAATTGGAATCAGAGCCGCATTAGTGGTGTGCATTTCATGTTTTTTCATGAAACCAACATGTGTGCGCATGATGAATGCGTGAGATCATCGGGGTTCTTACGCTTAGATCATGCATATGTATAGATTGTGCTTGTTCTATTAATCATTCTTGCAGGGCGCCGCTATAAATAATCTAGATCTATGATTTGTGCTTGCTACCGGGGGTCGGACCCCGAGCTAGCAATTGTCTGGATTTGCCTTCTATATGTGGATTTGTAATTGAGTCGTAGATTGGGCGAGTGATGGGGGTTGACCATCCTCGGTTTCCCATGGCCTTTTCCTAGGTGTGTTTTCTTTTCTTTCTAGGAAATTTTGTACGAGCGAGCACTTGCTCAAAGCGTACTAGAATTTTCGGTTACAGATCGAGAAGAAAATTGTGCCAAATAAATCCACCATCGGGAGCGGAAGCGGAACCCTGGAGGATGAAGACGATCCGGCAAAGTGTTCGCGAGCGCGACGAAGCAGCCAGACTGAGGAACCTTGCGAAGAAAGCTAGAGGCATGCGCTGTGCTAATTAGGTTCAGGGGTCGGACCCTGAACTTAATTCAGTTTTAATGGTTGCTTTCTTTAATTAGTTCTTTATGCTTCATATCGAACCCCGATGAGATAATGTGATTATCTGTTTTCAGAGGGATGCCTTTCCCCTCCGGTCCAAGCGACTGTTTGAGGTTAGGATCCCGCTAGATGACGCCTATTATCTATTTGACTTTTGATGTTAGTGGGATCCCATCACATAAGGTTATGCCACCATTAGGTCAGGACCCGACTAGTCGGGTATGCCTATTTGGCCAGCATCGAAATCAAAGATGAGATGGAGATCCATTGAACATCAATTGTCAAATCTATAATCAAGGCGCCATGACTAGTGGGAGTCCTTTCCAGTGAGTCTGACTCTAGGATTAGCTCCAGAGCATTAGCGTGATAACCAATTTTGCAAAGCATCGATATTCTTGGAATATGTAATGTGACCCTTGAATGGAGAAATCCACTTGAGGCAGAGACTATGATATTCCGAGAATGATTAATGCTAGGCAAAGGGCTTGAACGCTAGTGGGAGCATGGTGTGACCAGGCTCTAGTATTTAGGAGGTCGCTACCTTTGCATTTGCATAAATTCATACTCGCAAAATAACCCTCATACATAATAAGGGATGCAAGAGAGGACTTTTAGAGATCCTCTGGCCTCCACGGCCAGTCGTTTTTGTGTTTGGGTGGGGATGCATAACTTCACACCCCCTAGGGTGGGAGCTGTGTGTTTCCATACCAAATTACTTAATGACCTCCCTGAGGATATGGCGATTACGAGGCCAGGAGAGAAGGGCTTTTCATCCCACCCTAGTGGGGGTCGCATGAACTCCCGTGTCGTAATTGCTTAGGCTCGTGGGTAAGCATCCTAAGTACACGTGAGGTATTCGTTGCGAAGACAACGGTGATCACGTAGTACTGGCTGAAAGATAACCATGGTCCATCACAGCCCTTAGTTGGCAGATTTGGATAGGGTCAAGGAAAAGGCCAGTGTAAGCGGATTGATGCTGTATGATGCCCCCTAGGGCAGGTACAGTCGATTCCGAGATCTTACATACATGGTTAATTAATCCATAGAGATGGCTTCGCTTGAGGGTAGCGTCGACATATGGATATAATTAGCTTGTTTTAAAAATCCATAAAATAAGTTTTTATGCATACTCATTATTCAATCTTTATTTTCAGATGACTAAGTTAGACCCCCTGTCCGCTATCCTAAATGACCACAAACTTACCGGTCCCAACTATGAGGACTGGAAGCGCAACCTGTACCTAGTCCTAAGGATTGGTAAACATATGACAGCCCTGAATGACCCTGAGCCAGATTTGCCAGGACCCAATGCCATAGAGGCACAGTTAAAGGCATTCACTGACTGGAAGGAATCTAATGAAATATATAAATGCTATATTATAGCATCCTTGCAAACAACTCTGCAGAAGCAAGTCGAGGAGATGCCCGACGCTTCTGACATGATGTTGTACCTGAAGGAGATGTTTGAAGGTCACAATCGCGTTACGCGATACCTTACCATCAAGAAACTCGTCGGCACTAAGATGTCCAATGGGACGCTGGTTCGGGAACACATGATGAAAATGTTTGGGTTCCAGAACGAACTAGCTACCATGGACATTGTGCTAGAAGGCGAGGTGATGACAGACATCTTCCTCTCGTCACTGTCTGGAGCCTTTGAAGGCTTTGTCACCAACTTTAATTTGAACAAGTTGGCTATGACAAATGCAGAGCTTCTGGGAGCTCTCCAGGCAGCTGAGGATGGCTTCAAGCAGAAGGGCGAAGCACTTCACGTGCAATGCAGATCCTTCAAGAAGCCTGGTAAACCTCAAGGCAAGAAACATAAAAAGAAACCTAAGTCACTACCTGTGCAGGACTCTGCTGGGGCCTCTGGGTCTGGAGAATCAAAGAAACCGGGCACGAAGTGCTTCCGGTGTGGCCAGAAGGGTCATTGCAAGAAGGACTGCAAGAAGCCTCAGAATACTGGTGAAGGTAATCTACAACTCTTAGTTGTTGAATCATTTCTTTCAAGTAATAGTACTTTTACTAGTTGGATTGTGGATTCTGGATCCACTAACCATGCCTGTAACTCTCTTCAGGAGTTTCGGGAAAGCAGAAGATTGCTTGATGGAGAGGTGACCTTGAGCATGGGAACTGAGGCCGTGGCTGCTGCTGAAGCTATTGGAGACGTTAATCTTAGTTTTTCGAATAATAAGACTTTGACTCTTAGATATGTCTTTTATGTACCGTCCTTGAGACGTAACTTAATTTATGTTTCTTCTTTAGTTAATGAAGGTTATTCAGTTTATTTTGATGCTTCTGGTATGTCGTTTAAACTGAATGGAACTTTTATAATAAGAGGAATGGTTCAGAATCATCTCTATGTTGTAAGTCCTAAATTTGAAAAAGATAACATAATAACTTCAGCATTTAATGTTAATTCATCTAAGCGTAAGAATCCTTCAGAAAATTTAACCCACCTGTGGCACTTACGACTTGGGCATATTACCTTAGACAGGATCCATAGAATGGTGAAGGCCGGGCTTCTGGAAACAGATCCTACAGAGATCCTTCCCACCTGTGAATCCTGCCTGGAAGGCAAGATGACCAAGAGGTCCTTTAAAGGCAAAGGAGTAAGAGCTACTGAAGTATTAGAGTTAATCCATTCAGATGTGTGTGGACCCATGAACGTCAAGGCGATAGGAGGCCATGAGTACTTCATCACTTTCACTGATGATTACTCAAGATATGGTTACATTTACCTGATGCATCGGAAGTCGGAATCCTTTGACATGTTCAAAGAGTTCAGGGCTGAAGTAGAAAAGCAGACAGGTAAATGTATAAAAACCCTTCGATCTGATCGAGGAGGTGAATACCTATCTGACGAGTTCCTAGGGTATTTGGTGGAGCATGGGATAAAATCCCAGTTAACTGCTCCAGGTACCCCACAACATAATGGAGTTTCCGAGAGAAGGAATCGAACCTTGTTGGACATGGTTCGTAGCATGATGAGTTACGCCAATTTACCAATGACCTTTTGGAGATATGCCCTACAAACAGCAGTTTATATTCTGAATCACGTTCCGTCTAAGTCAGTGCCTCAGACCCCTAGAGAACTGTAGTCAAAACGAAAGCCATTGCTACAGTATTTCAGAATATGGTGATGCCTTGCACATGTGCGAAGGGATAAGAGGGAAAAGATGGAATCTAAAACCAGAGTATGCTTATTTGTAGGGTATTCTAAGGAGACCAAAGGTGGTCTATTTTATGATCCTGAGGGAAAGAAGGTTATCGTTTCTACGAACGCCTATTTCCTCGAACAGGATTATATTGTGGACCACAAGCCTACTAGTAAGGTAGTTCTGGATGAACTGCTGGGTACTAGTACAGATAACGCATCTGAAAGCATAGTGGGAGCTGACATTACAGATAATAATATACCAGATACTGTAGAACCTATTAATCCTGTAACACCACCACCACCTCGTCGCAGTGGGAGAAACATCAGAGCTCCTGACAGATACTATGGAGAAACCTTATTGGTTGATCCAGAGGGTCAGGAGGATGACCCACTAAGCTACGATGAGGCAGTGGGAGCTTCTGACAGCTCTGACTGGCAAAAGGCTATGGAGGCAGAAATTGCATCAATGTCCCATAACGCTGTCTGGACTCTTGTTACACCATCATCCAATATTAAACCTATTGGGTGTAAGTAGGTGTATAAAAGGAAGAGAGGATCTGATGGAACAATTGAGACTTATAAAGCTAGATTAGTTGCCAAGGGTTATACCCAGAGAGAAGGAATCGACTTTGACGAAACCTTCTCGCCGGTAGCTATGATAAAGTCTACTCGGATCCTCCTATCCATTGCAGCCCATTATGACAGGGAGATCTGACAAATGGATGTGAAGACAGCATTCCTTAACGGGAATTTGGAAGAAGATATTTATATGATGTAGCCACCAGGTTTTGAGTCAGAGGGTCAGGAACATCTAGTTTGCAAGTTGCAGAAGTCCATTTATGGACTAAAGTAAGCATCTAGAAGTTGGAACATCCGTTTTGATCAGGCAATCCAGTCATATGGATTTACTCAAAACGAGGATGAACCATGTGTATACAAGAGAAATGATAAGACTACAGTGATATATTTGATACTTTACGTAGACGATATTCTACTCATTGGGAATGATGTAGGAACATTGTCAACGGTAAAGGTCTGATTGTCAACACAGTTCGATATGAATGACCTAGGTGAAGCGAGTTATGTTTTGGGGATCAAGGTAACACGTGATCGCCAAAACAGGATTCTCTCGCTATCACAGGCTGTGTATATAGATAAGGTTATGGCTAGATTTGACATGCAAAACTCCAAGAAAGGTTTTGTGCCATTTAGACATGGCGTAAAACTGTCTAAGGATCAATGTCCTAAGACACCTGAGGAGAGAGCAGAAATGCAGAAGATACCTTATGCTTCGGCATTAGGTAGTCTAATGCATGCTATGCATTGTACAAGGCCTGATATCTGTTTCGCAGTAGGAATGATGGGTCGGTTTCAGTCGAATCCGGGTCCAGATCACTGGACAGCTGTGAAGTGTATACTCAAGTACCTTCGTAGAATAAGGGACTATGAGTTGGTTTACACTAGACAAGAACTGACGCCGATTGGATATACAGATTCTGACTTTATGTCAGATTTGGAATCCAAGAAGTCGACATCAGGTTTTGTGTTTATGCTAGGAGGAGCAGCGGTTAGTTGGCAGAGTGTAAAGCAGAAATGCATCGTAGACTCTACCACAGAGGCTGAGTACGTTGCAGCGTGCGAGGCAGCCAAAGAGGCGGTATGGCTCAAGAAATTTCTTACGGATTTGGGGTGCGTACCAGAGGCCCATTTACCTATTGTGCTTTACTGCGACAATAGTGGGGCGATAGCACAAGCAAAGGAGCCAAGACATCACCAAAAGGGGAAGCACATTGAGCGCAAGTTCCACTTGATACGGCAGTTTCAAAAGCAAGGGCGAGTAGCGGTGACACAGATTGCATCTACAGATAATGTTGTTGATCCTTTTACAAAGGCAATACCTACCAAGGCATTCGAGCGACACGTGGACGCGATGGGAGTCAAAACCGTTTTGCTTCGCTAGACCAAGTGGGAGATTGTTAGCATTGATGTGTTCTAAGCTTGTAAAACTTTATGTTTTGGTCTAATAAATATTGATAGTTATTAATATATGAGATGCATATAGGTGCGTAACATAGTTACGTGTTCTTTAGGGAACAGAGAGCCATGGTTATATGGTAGTCCACTGAGTTGAAGACTAAGTGGATTGGTCCCGTAAAACCTAAATAAGTTCGCAGCTATGATCAGGTTGGTCGTCTGATCATGGTAAGCTGTTGGCGATGACAGTTCATGAGATGTCTTCACCATGGTCATCACCAGGTACAGTGTCTGTGGCTGAACGGAACTAACACGGTGTACAGATCAGTGAGCAGACACTGGTACACTAAGCCGTGTTTCTGCTTAGGGTAAAACGGTCCTAAACCCTGAGGAACCATGTCTGATGGACTAACCAGTTGTGTGGTGCTTTGGCGCACCAATGTGTGAAGATCCATATGCAGTGATCCAAAACCACGGTGTATTGGGTTACCCGGCTGGCGTTGCATTAGCGTGTCACTCCTGCAGGCCATCCACACCCCTGATGGGAGGTGTGTTCCTTGGTGTGACTTACACTGTACCAAACCCAGGCCTGGTGGTCATCACTCTGACTGTTGACCGGGTTCGATTACTTGACGGGGTAATCAGAGGTATGATGTATAGGTCAACCTGGAAGGAACCAAGTCATATGATCATTCGAGTCTGACGGTAGTCTTCACCGCTCGAAGTGAATCATGGCATCAAGTGGAGGGGCAGCGGGTTTACCACTACTAAGCGAAGAGCAGGGGTATGATGGAGAACATAGTAAGTCTGGGTGAATTGGAGTGCAGCCTGCGTCGCACTCTGGGTGGCTACACAGGTTAACTCGAGCTCAGAGGATCGATGGTACACTCGGGTAGTGTGTCGATCGAGCTTGAGTTGGAAGCCATGAACCCCGGTCCCTGATGGTTCCACCTTATCAACATTATGTACGGTTCTTGAACCGTCTCCTCGGAACACCATAAGCATGAGGAAGAAAGAAGTATACGCTCCGTGTGTGCTTGCCACTAGAGCACGGTAGATGCGTAACTACATACGAGTACTAAGGGTTGAGCCCGAGACTAGTGCAGAGTCGCATGTAGTAATCCCTAGCCATAAGTGAACTTCGCTGCATAGGTGCGATGCACCGGGGTATGTTGCGAGTTGACTAGTTGACTTTGCTAGAGGCACCCTCCGGTGACCTTAGTTAATAGTAGGTAACTAGTAAAGATCACTTAAGAAGTGGCCGCTAGGTATCGCACGCTAGAAATGGTCAACATGAGGCGTCGGGGCGTTTTGGTAAAAACCTTACTCTGCCGGACCTCACTGTTGGCCGACCCTAGTAGTGAGGCACCTTGCTAGGGCCGGCCCTATGATGTAGGGATAAGAATCCCTCATCTATAGGGCCGGCCATATAGATAGGAATAGGGCGATAAAACGGTTAAGATCGAGCCCTAAAAAGTGGGAAAACGGATAAATACAACGAGAGATAAAAAGGAGATAATGGAGAGATAATAGGGGGAGGTCATTATCCACTTAGATCCTTATCCAAGGGGGTTGGCCGGCCCTATAAAAGGGCCTATGGGGCGCCGGCCCTATGGTCCCAAAAAAACCGAACCCCCCCTCCTCTCATCTCTCTAGTTCTCTCCCGATTTATCTCTCGTTTCCCGCTTGCAACTTCGTCATCCTCGCGTGGAGTTCTGAAGAAGGAGAAGGGTCGTTCTTCGGAGGCACTCAGAGATCCGAGAGCGACGTTCTGTGCATCGTGTGAGATTGGGTGAACAAGAAGGCAACATCTCCATTCGTACCATCGGTATCTTCGCGAATGATCTTCCGTCTCCATCGACAAAGAAGACAACTCTCCACGGTTAAAAGATCCGTACGAAAGGTATGTGTAATCTAACATGTAGATCTAGCGAGCATTATGATTTGCATGCATACTAGTTAATCATTACGCTAGATTGCTGTTAGGGGTTTTCGATTCTCGTGCATACACATGCACACATATGTAGATTGGTTTCTATGAAAGTTTAAATAGTGTAACGTGCACCATGAACGGTCTTTCGACCGCCAAATCGCTTCCGCTGCGAGCCTCTGACCTGGATTAACTTCCAACAATATTGACCGGTTTTCGGTGACCGATCGGTCGCCAGCACCCAATCGGTAGTAGAGTTGACGTTGTCGGTGAAGATAGGAGACGCTGCAGCTATGCTGATCGGAGTCAAGGGTGGCGTAGATGGGGTCGCTACTAGATTCACGACCTACAACCACTTGGAGGGCCTCGATGTTGCTTGTCATTGAGTGTCAGGGCAATAACTCGGACTTGTTGCCTATCGAGGTGGGGAAGCCTGCCTCAGACTATGTCTTCGAAAGCCAAGGCTATCTCCTCGGGCTTATTTGAATGATGAAGGTTAGAATTCGAAGTATTTAGCGTGGTGCCTTTGTATCTGTTGGACTTAGGCGAAGCGTCGTTTCAGCCCAACCTACGTCTTAAGCACGTAGCTTCGTATTGTTGCAGGTTAGTCGGTTGTGTCGCAACGCGAACCAATCTAACTGTGGTGAAGCACGGGGGCATGTGTCCTTTCGTGACAACGGGAGCATGTGCAACACCAATGATTCGGAGTACTCAGCGTAGTACCTTTGTATCGGTCAACTTAGGCGAAGCATCGTTTCAGTTGAACCTACGTCTCAGGCATGTAGCTTTGTACTGTTGCAGGTTAGCCGATCGTGTCGCAATGCGAACCAATCTAACTGTGGTGAGGCACGGGCGTATGTGTCCTTACGTGACAAGAGGAGCGTGTGCAACACCAATGATTCGGAGTACTCAGCGTAGTGCCTTTGTATCGATCGCCTTAGGCGAAGCGCCGTTTCAGTCGAAGCAACGTCTCAGGCACGTAGCTTTGTACTGTTGTAGGTTAGTCGGTCGTGTCACAACGCGAACCAATCTAACTGTGGTGAGGCACGGGCACATGTGTCCTTACGTGACAACGGGAGCGTGTGCAACACCAATGATTCATAGTACTCAGCATAGTGCCTTTGTATCGGTCGACTTAGGCGAAGCACCATTTCAGTCGAACCTACGTCTCAAGCACGTAGCTTTGTACTGTTGCGGGTTAGTCGGTCACGTCACAATGCAAACCAATCTAACTGTGGTGAGGCACGGGCGCATGTGTCCTTATGTGACAACGGGAGCGTGTGCAACACCAATGATTCGGAGTACTCAGCGTAGTGCCTTTGTATCGGTCGACTTAGGAGAAGCGTCGTTTCAGTTGAACCTACGTCTCAGGCACGTAGCTTTGTATTGTTGCACTTGATCGGCTTTGGAGCATTGGTTGGATAGAATTTGAAATGAAATTTGAAGAGGTGACGACCGCTCCGAACTATGTCTTCGAGTGCCAAGACTATCTTCTTGGACTTTGTCGCGTATCTAGGCGGCGAGTATTCTTCGGACTTTGCATTCGAGTGCCAAGGCTATCTCCTTGGGCTTCGTCGAATGCCGAGGCAGCGAGTGCACCACAGACTTTGTGGATATGTAACAAATACCTTTGTCTATCACCTCATTGTAGTCTTCTGGCAAGCCCTTTTGTTTTGAACATCACCCCTAATGTAGGGATTGGAGGAGAGTCGGAATTGAAAAGCTTAGGATATCGACGGGAGATGTCGACAATGGATTGTCTAGAAAGAGCGGGTTGTTGGATTGAAGTTGAGCTGTCGACTCATTGAGCGAGTCTCGGGTTGAAACTGATGTCGTTGTAAGTAAAAGTTGAGATAAAATTTGATAGTCTTCGATATAATTTGAAACAACTATCATTTCGTTGATAACTCGGAAGATGTTACATCATGGCTTCTAGATGAGTAACATTCTGAGTTGTCGACAGTCTACGGTGGCCTTCTACTTTGATCGGTGGATGGGTTATTCTCCTTTGGTGTCGGAGGTTTTTTGAGGCTCTACGTGTCATCGTCTACCCGCCTTGGCCTCTTGGAGGTTCCTTCTTCAGCCTGAGCGTTGTGAACTTGAGCTGTTAGTTTTGTTGGTGTCTTATCAAAAAGGCGCTTCTCGAAGTCACGTTTCTTGCGAGCGACTTGATCGTCCTCCATCTCGATCTCTTTTTGAATTCGATCGAATAGCATTTCGAGAGAGGCATGAGGATTGCGGATGAGGTCATTGTAGATATGGAGATCGAATCGGAGGGCATTTTAGAAGGCTAACATGATAGCCTCATCATCCAGATGCCGTCCTAAGAGAGTGACGTGCTCGTTGCGGAATATTTGCATGAAACTATGAAGACTCTCATCAGCACCCATCCTCAGCCTATAGAGGGAGTCAAGCTTCTTCTCCGGCTTCAAATTAAGTTGATAATGTTGCACAAAGTGGTTAGCCAAGACTCCGAACTGGGTGATGGACCCAGCCTTAAGGTTGTGATACCAATCGAGAAATGGTTCATCGAGGCTCCCGGTGAAGGTGCGGCAGAGCACGTTGTTCTCTTCTTCGTGTGGTGTTAGAGCTTGCTGGAAGGCCAGGATGTGCAGAGTCGGATCTCCTTTGAGGTAATTGAATTTGGGGAGAGTTGGAGTTCTCCACCCCTTTGAAAATGTCGATTGAAACAGACTCCAGTGGAGAGGTCCAGCAGAAGAGTACCCCTCTCTACGGCCATGCCCTCGACCTAGATGCAGATCGAGAGGCAAGATCGAGAGGCCTTGTTCGGGCCTTTGAGTAGTTGCCAGATGGAACCGGTGACAGAGATCCATTCCAACTTCATATTGGAGTAGGAGGGATGGAGAAGCTCTGCTCTTTAAGGGTGCCCCTTTCATCTGGTGCCTCGCTCGTAAATTGGGCTTCGACTGTGTATGTCTGACACAGTTGCGACCCGAAGATGATTGAGAAGACTTATCAATGATACGATCCCAGACACTCTGCTTCCATGGAGCCACAGAGGGAGTTGGGTCGCGACGGATCCTCTCACGGGCTGCGATGCCCATTGACCTTCGTAGTCCGGAGAGGATCGATTGCCGAGGTGGATCAACCCTTTCGTTGAATGAAGGGACGAGGAGAGCAATCCCGGCTTCGAAGGCTGCCTTCTTGAGAGCATCCCTTTCAGCCGTGAGGGTGGCATTTTGCTTAGCCAGTTGCAGCAGCTGAAAGTCGACCGCCGAGATTTGGTAGGTGGATGGAGGCTCTTCAACTGGAGCAGGGGCAGTTTGCCCTATCGATTGTCGAAGAGGTGGGGCGATCGATCGATTGACCGATCTTCCGCACTCTGAACGAACCCCCATTTCGGGGACAGTGAGGGGCTGCCCGAAGTTGAGCCGTTGACTCATTGAACGAGTCTCTGGACAAGGTGGACGTGTGGATGATCCTGATGCTTCGTCCTCGCCATTTAGAAAGAGCGAAGGATGCAACAAGATTGTCGGTATCCTAACGGTTGTCTGCTCAACCGAAGGGGCTAGAAAGTTTGGCTATCTAGACCGGTTGTCTGCTCAACCGATCTGATGTTTGTTGCAGATCGAACTTGGCGTCTCATTTTATCCCACAAACGGTGCCAAACTATGGGGGAAAAATCTTCGTGCCGATCCGAAGACTTCACTCCACCAGTCAATTGAAGTTGAATGTTAGATCTGTTGATTGAAAGGTGGCTTCGAAGGTCTTTTGGTGACTTTGAGTTAACACTTCCGATATGCAAACAGAGAGAAGATCGACACAAGATGTGGTCTCGGAGTTCAGCCGAAGCCTACGTCTCCGTGCTATAGGGAGCAACCCGAATTCACTAACTCTTTGTTCGTCGTGACCCTGACAGACCAAGTGTCACTGAAGTGCCTCCGAACTCTTCAGAGACAAGAAGAAGATCGAGGATGTTTGGAAGATAGGAAAACTGGGATTCCAGAGCTCTGGGATTCTAGTTTCTGGTCTCTGGTTTTAGAAATCAGATTTTAGATCCTTTTACATTTGAAGGCTCTACTATTTATAGGATTTCCTGGGATGAAAACTGGGGCAAATGGTGGTTTCTACTATCGTATCTGGGGATCCTCCAGGTAGGGCTGGTGGGTCTCGCTGTCGTATCTAGGGATCCTCCAGGTAGGGCTGGTGGGTCCCGTTGTAGTCTCTGTGGGCCCACCAGGCAGGGCTGGTGGGTCCCGTGGTAGTCTCTGTGGGCCCACCAGGTAGGGCTGGTGGTCCTGTGGTAGTCTCTGTGGGCCCACCAGGCTGGGCTGGTGGGTCCCGCGATAGTCTCAATGGACCCCCTAGGCGGAGCTGGTGGGTCCCGCGGTCGTCTCGATGGACCCCCCAGGCGGAGCTGGTGGGTCCCGCGGTCGTCTCGATGGACCCCCCAGGCAGGGCTGGTGGGTCCCACGGTAGCGTCTGTGGACCCCCCAGGCAGGGCTGGAGGGTCCCGCTGTCTGTGAGGCGTCTTGCCAAAATTTGCACCCACACTGTGTTCCCTAGGGTCCTTTATTATATATGAATTAACATACACCAAAGTAATATTCTAATTAAAGCAATAACCAATGTCATCTTTATTAATGTTAATAAAGAAAATCCATACTTAGGACACACAAGCTACAATAATATCTTTGATCCCGTTGGTCTTCCGAATGTTCAGTGAGAGCTCCTGATGGCTTCTCTTCGGTGTATGGTGACATCGAGATGACCTCTCCAGGGATCAACTTTTGGCTGGGGTCTTGGATCGGCCTCGGGCCTCATCATGACACACATGATGGTCCACCCATTGGAAGGCTCGATTTTCTTCCATTAAGCTATCCATTCTTTTGAACAGCTTCTCTTGGTTAGCCAAGAGAAATTTCAGTAGCTAACGTAGGGAAAGGGAGTCATGGGGCCTTCGTTCCTATGCGCCCGGACAAGTCTCGTTGCCGGGGGGCACGCTCATGGTGGATGCCAGAGTTGGTGCCTTCTCTTTGCTTAGGCAAGTCATCATCATTGCTTAGAGTTTTAAGAAGACGAAGGAAAGAAAAAGTTCTCTGATCCCAAAAACGACGCTAGAGAATGTGGGGGGGGGGGATCCCGCCGGCCATACCCAATTCGTTAAATGGAGCAGCTCACCACCACCTCCTTCTCGCTATACCTGCAAAAAGATCGAGGCTCACCTCCGAGCCAATGCCTCTTCGATGCTCAAGTCAGAGAAGAGATCAACAACCAGCGTGGTCTAGGGTTTGGGAGTGAAAGATTGCTTACCTACCTATGAAGGGGCATGGTTCTTTTATAGACCTTTCTCCTGCGTGCGCATATAGTCTATCTCGTGCATGCGCGTGATTTCCTCCGAGAGTCTCGGGATGGCTATGGCGGATTTATCACGATCGAACGCCCCTCATTCCCTTTCTTTTATGCTTTTGTTGATCGAGGACCCCTGATTAATCACACTACAAGGAATAGGTTTATTGCCGACAGAATATTTTATTACCGTCGGTAATAATATAAATTTTACCACCGGTAATACTAATTTTCGTCGGTAATATTACTTTAATATTTTAATAATATTTGATATATTTATTACCGATAGTAATTTATTATCCATTGGTAATATATATTTACCGACGAAATTTATTATATCCGTCGGTACAATGTATTATTACCGACGGTACCGAAAAATAAGCCATCACAAATAATATTTGTTGATATTTTAATAATTTTTTACATATGTATTACCGACAGCCATTTATTATCTGTCGGTAATATATATGTACCGATGGTATATATTTTATCCGTCGGTATAATTTTTATTATTACCGACGGTAATAAGGAGTACCGTCAGTACTAATGTTTTTATCGACGGAATATTAATGTCTGTGGGTAATAAGTCCTGCGATTTTAACCGAGATCCCGATCCCCCTGTTGCTTTCTCGATCTATTGTCTCATAAATCCCCTCCGCACCCCCCCCCCCCCCCCCGCCGATTTTGATCCCACCCGGCCCCCTCCAGCGCACCCCCTCTAGGCCCCGGCCTCCCCTCCGGCGCACCCCGGCCTCCTTCGGCTCACCCCCCCGGCGCCCCGGCCTACCCTCCGACGCATCCAACCCCCCCCCCCCCCCCCCCCGGCCTCCCCTCTGCCGGTGCCACTGCTCCTTCTTCTCCTCCCTCTCCGATAACCCTAATTGCTTTCAATTCCAAATCCGACCCTAAAGTTTGAAATGTTACATTAATACCCCTTTTGTCAAGTAAATTTTCTCATTTGATCATTTTTATCTGATTAAAACTAATTGCATGTGTCTTTTTACTAGTCCTCGGGTTTAATGCAATTTGATCTTTAAATTTGGATCTATAATAGAGAACATATTTGTAAGGTATCACAATACAATGTTAAGAGGTTCTTTTGGTTCCTTATTACCATGTATTTAGTAGAGTATAAGTTTGGATAGGGATATGACTGGGTTTAATTAAAATTTGGGTACGTGACCATGAGTTTGGAGTTCAACTGTGTTATTTAGTATACACAAGTTAGAGGCACAATCGGGTTTCGGGTATGGGTATTGAGATATCATCCCATACCAAAAAGTTAAGCGGGTAGAGTTTCTATACCTATACCCTACCCAAACAATGTTTCGGGTACAAAATCTATACCCATACCAAATGTTTCGGGTCAGGCTTTCGTTCATTGCCACCCCTGGCTACCTGCGAGCCTCAGTGCTACTTACTAGTCGCGACTGGGGACAACGAACAGCTATGGTCAGGTGGCATGGCTCAATTACGAAAAACTGGATGGCTAACCAATTTTCAAAGAATATGCACAGGCATGTAGCGTACATCCGTACAGGTTTGATCCATATATCTCAAATCTTGTATGGTTCTAGTGACCTACAGTTGGAACAGTAGCCGTCTTATACGCGCCACGTGGCACTAGGCTTGTTGCAGAGAAAAAAATTGACGACAGGCTATCGCAACCGGATCTACGACTGGCCAGTGACATTGTGCCACATACCCCATATAAAGGATAAAGTGCCACATACCCCATATTAGGGTTGAGTTAGGTTTAGGATTTCGGTTTAGGTTAGGATTAGGGTTAGGTTTAAGGTTTAGGCTTTAAGTTAGGATTATATTTATTAAGCGAGCCAAGCTCGGTAAGAGCTCGTTCGAGTAGGCTCGTTTATTAAACAAGCCAAGCTCGATTCGGCTCGATTACTAAACAAGCCAAGCCCAAGCTTGAACAACCAAGCTTTTAACCGAACCAAGCTTTTAACCGAACCAAGCTATAAGAAAGAGTATACATTTGTATTCAGAAAGTGTATAAATTCATCATAAGGGACTTGAACCATATTTTTAAATTAACGTGACCTGCAAGTAAAAGTCATCTCTTAAAAAGGACTTATGTCAAACTTCACCATATGGCAAATTAGGTATAGGTCCTTAACATATGTCAAACTTCAAACTTTGGAGAAGTTTATTAAAATACTAATGAGATTTTGGTGTTTAGGTTTAGGTTTTATGTTAGGATTAGGGTTAGAGTTAGCTTTAGGGTTTAGGGTTTTGGTTTAGGTTAGGATTAGGGTTAGGTTTAGGGTTTAGGCTGTAAGTTAGGATTATGCTTAGGATTATGTTTATTAAACGAGCCAAGCTTGATAAGAGCTCGTTCGAGTAGGCTCGTTTATTAAACGAGCCAAGCTCGAATAGATCAAAGCTCGGTTCGCCTCGATTACTAAACAAGCCAAGACCAAGTTTGAACAACCAAGCTTTTTAACCGAACCAAGCTATAAGAAAGAGTATACATTTGTATTCAGAAAGAGTATAAATTCATCGTGAGGGACTTGAGCTATATTTTGAAATTAACGTGACCTGCAAGTAAAAGTCATCTCTCAAAAATGACTTATGTCAAACTTCACCATATGGCAAATTAGATATAGATCCTTAACATATGTCAAACTTCAAACTTTGGAGAAGCTTTTTAAAATACTAATGAGATTTTAGTGTTTAGGTTTAGGGTTTATGTTAGGATTAGGGTTAGAGTTAGGTTTAGGGTTTAAGTTAGGATTATGTTTCATATGTAAATCATACTGGTTTATATGTAAATCAAATTGTTTCAAATTTATATCATATTATTTCGTATAGAAAAATATTACTGCTTTCAGATGGCATCACGGTCAAGGGTTTGTAGATATAAGGGTATGCTAGCTCGGAGCGCTCTGACTGCCACCCTAGGGTCTGATGTCGAGCCCTCCGGATCTACGAGTGTTATTCCTCTCTCCACACTAGCTCCTGAGGTCG
Source organism: Chamaelirium japonicum (assembly GCA_947650365.1). Lineage (NCBI taxonomy): Eukaryota > Viridiplantae > Streptophyta > Magnoliopsida > Liliales > Melanthiaceae > Chamaelirium > Chamaelirium japonicum. The sequence goes on from OX393555.1 coordinate 49,634,793, forward strand.
CAGTCTTCGGAGCTTTGAGCAGCGCTCAGTACTCGGCTACTATGTCTACGCCCACAGGTAATATTTAAATCTACAGTTTTAAACATGTGTAAATACTTTTTCAGTATTGATGTATATTTTATTTGTAGGGTCGAGGATCGCCAGGCACATAGGCGACTGGGGCATGACGACGGTCCGGCGCTTGTCGAGCTTACACGAGCCACTTTCCCTACAGTGGAGCGGTAGGTCCTTTGTGGACGAGCACGCTTCTGACGTCGCCACATGGGTCGACATAATAGGAATACCCCTATTGTGGGGATAAAGGGGTAGAAGAACATCGATGCATCCTATAAGGAGATGATATATCAGGTCTTTTTGGTATGTTAGTTTCATTAAAGCATTTTAGAATAATATCACTTCTTTATAATTTGAATTGATAAAATTACTTGTTTCTAAATTGATTTTACAAGAGAAATTTAAATATGAGAACATGAAAACCGACACTCACCGGGAGGACTTGTGAAAGACAATGAGTGAGCGGTACAGGGATTACCGTCATGAGCTCTACCAGCTCTACAGTCACTTGGTCGGTGAGCCGGCTGAGGAGTTATAGCCTGCGATCGAGATGAGAGACGCGCCTCCGCTATATGTTCTATAGTTTTTAGTCGCTCACTGGACTACCCCTCAGTTTCAGGTATAATTATTATTTTGTTGATTCATACTTGTTTTAATTTTATACTAAAAATTTATATTGATGTTTGAAAATTTAATCGATTGACACAGGTGAGTTCTGATAAAGGCAAGCAGAATAGAAATGCCTTAACGACACCTACTCCAGTGAGGAGGAGGACCTCCATGCCCCAGCTTGCCCATCAGTTGGTAAATGATATAAATATTTCATTCTTTAAAGCTTTATAAATCTTATATTAACTCATCTATTTATTTTATATGCTAAAAAATAGACACAGTCCTTGGGCCACGAGCCTAAACGGATTGATATTTTTGAGGCCTCTAGGAGGCCGCATACTGATGGGGCATTTCTAGACGATAGGGTTGCCTCGCAAGTCATAAGTAATTAAATTACTGTTAATATATTTGTATATATGCCGTCAAATGTCATTCAATATCATTGGTTGTTTTCATATAGAAGAGAATAAGACTTATGGGGACCCCGTCGGGCAAGGCCGGCTCCTTCTCTAGCTCAGTATCTATCGATTCAGCGATGGATACTGTGCTCAGACTTGCCACGCATAGCCGCATCCTCTGTACAGGCCTTGGAGTCACGCCTTCCTCCTACTTTGGACGAGAGGGTATACGCTCAAGGGCACGGGACACCCAGACCGAGGTTATCACTCAGTTACAATTTGCATTAGACGTAGAGCGCGAGAAGAGGCAGGCCCTCGAGCACAGGGTTGAGGTGGAGCGCGAGGAGAGGCAGGCCCTCGAGCAGCAGGTTGAGGAGGAAAGAAAAGGTCGCAGGGTACTAGAGCGTCGGCTTAATGAGTTCATGAGCCGGCTTAGCGGTGGCTCATCCTCATGATCAGGTACTTACTAATCTTTATAATATTAATATAAAGTATGCATCTTACTAAAATTAATACAAGTACGATTGCATATTATTTGAGCTTAGCACGATTATCATCTTATGTGAAAACTTATGATTTGCAAACCAAGTTCATAATACAAGTACTATAATTATGCATCTTAAAATATCGAATCCAAACCAAGTTCAAAATCCAAAACACGCTAACTTATGATTTTCTAACGCTTAAACTCTAAATTAGTCAATCAGAGGGTAAATTATGAAAATATCTACTTAAAACTTGCTCGCAAGTTTGAAATACAAAAAAACATCCAAGTACGAATTATCGGATGCGATCTGATGACGATCCGATCGAATCCAAACTAATTTCCAAATCCGAAACATACTAACTTATGATTTTTTAATGTTTAGACCCTAAATTAGTCAATCGGAGGATAAATTCTTAAAATATCTAATTAAAACTTGCTTGCAAGTCTGAAATACAAAAAAACATCCAAGTACGAATTATCGGATGTGATTTGATGACGATCCGATCTAATCCAAACCAATTTCAAAATTCAAAACACGCTAACTTATAATTTTTCAACGATTAGACCCTAAATTAGTCAATCGAAGGATAAATTCTTAAAATGTCTAATTAAAACTTTCTCGCAAGTCCGAAATACAAAAAAAAATCCAAGTACGAATTATCGGATGCGATACGATGACGATCCGATCGAATCCAAACCAATTTCAAATCCGAAACACGCTAACTTATGATTTTTCAACGCTTAGACTCTATATTAGTCAATCAGAGGGTAAATTCTTAAAATATTTACTTAAAACTTACTCGTAAGTCCGAAATACGCTTAGATTCTATTTTTTTTAACAAATACATGTTAATTATAGGATGTGCAGCGTTAGAGGATGAGAGCACCAGCATTGGTGCCGGGCAGTGTAGAATGGTTGAGCTACAACACGTAGCTTTTCTCAGTTTTGGATTGTGTAAAAATAATTTTATAATAAATTTGTGATAATTTTCTTGTTTTGTCTATGATTGTCTGGTATTATGGTAATTTATGGTAATATTTGATAAATTGTGGTAATATTTGATTTACTCAATTATGGTAATATTTGAATATATTGTGGTATTGTTGTAAATCATGAGAATTAAATAACCAGATTTTTGTAATTTTTTTAAAAAAATTCAAGTTTTATTACCGATGGATCTAATAGTTTTCGTCAGTAATAATCTATTATATTTTTTTAAATATTTATATATTATCGATGAAATTTAATTATCCATCGGTAATAAACTTAATTTTACCGACGGTAATAAGATTAACCGTCGGCAATAAGCTATTTTATTTATTTAAAATATTCATATATTGCCAACAAACATTAATGATCCGTCGGTATTATAGTTATTAGTGCCGACGAAAAAAATAAAATTATCGGTAATAATCTATTATATTTATTTTTAAATATTAAAATATTATCGACGGGCTAATATTATCCGTCGGTATTAATGTTTAATACCGACGAAAATTTTAATCCGTCGCCAATTTTTTCCGACAGCCAGCGACAGAAATTTATTCTGTTGCGATAAATTAATAACGATGGAAAAATATTTTTATCGACAGATATTTTTCGTCGGTAAAAAACCTTTTTTTGTAGTGTCATGAGCAATCCACGATCCTAACAGGCAAGATATCATCTGGATCTTTCAGTTCGGCGAGTCCATAGAAGTTGTCGGGGCCCTCAGGCCGTTAAGTGCGCCCTCCGATCTTTCCTTGCCTAGGGGTGGTTCTCTGTTGCCGATCAAGTCGACCTTCTTGGGGATCTGGGTTGCTGGGGCAAGTCTACGACCTGGCTAACCAATTTCCCAACCTGGTTTTCATCAGGGAGCTTGAGTCCGCTTGATCCTTTTTCAGGGCTTAAGCTTGCACGAAGTCCGCGGGCCAGGTTGTACAGGATCAGACCCGGTCCGCCCGGTCCAGTTCTCCGGATCTCTAGGCCGGGCCGAGCCTGGTAGTTCCACTGTACACATTTCATCATCTGGACGGCACAGCAAAAAACCCCTTCTACAGTCCTAAGAGTAGATTTTTTATATTAACATTAATATAGATAACTTTGGTTATTGCTTTAATTAGAATACTACTTTGACATATGTTAATTCATAAATAATAAAGGACCCTAGGGAATACAGTAGGCAACTGAGGTGCATGGTAGGTCCATGCTTGGGAGACTGAGTAGACCGGTTCTGTGTAGATCTAGAACTGAGTTCACAGCTTTGGTGATGCTAGTTACTTCACCAGAAATAAGATCGATGATTTGGGTTGCTGGGGCAAGTCTACGACTTGCTCGACTTGGTTCCCATCAGGGAGTTCGAGTCCGCTTGATCCTTTTTCAGGACTTGCACGCAGCCCGCGGGCCGGGTTGGACAGGATCAAACCCGGTTTAATTAGTCTGATTCTCTAGATCTCTAGGTCGAGCCGAGCCTGGTAGTTCTGCTGTACATGTGTCATCCTCTGGACTGCACACCGGAAAACCCCTTCTACAGTCTTGAGCATAGATTTTATATATTAACATTAATAAAGATGACTTTGGTTATTGCTTTAATTAGAATATTGCTTTGGTATATGTTAATTCATAAATAATAAAGGATCCTGGGGAATACAGTAGGCCACTGAGGCGCATAGTGGGTCCATGCTTGGGATTGAGTTCACAGCTTTGGTGATACTGATCGCTTCACTGGGAATAAGCTGTTGGCAGGTAGAGGATTCTTCACTAAGGAAATATTGGATTCCCATTCACCTGACCAAGCACGATGATCGTGTTGAACAGGAACCAAAACTATGCACAAATTAGTGATTCAGACACTGGTATATAAACCTCTTACTACCTTAGATAATCTATTCTTAACCCTAAGGGACCATATACACTAAGCCAACCAGTTGTGTGGTGCTTTGATGTGCCAACATGTGTAGACATACCAGAATCCAATACCATGGTACATTGGGTTACCCGGCTAGCACTAGAGAGGCATGCAACCCCTACAGGTTATCCGACGTCTAGAGTTGGATGGGTATGCTTTTATGAGTCAATCCATCCACATAATTAATCCAGGCCTGATGGTTGTCAATATGACTAAAGACGTTTTGGATGTTTGCTATAGCACTAGAAGGTGTGTAGTGTTATAGATGACGAGTCATCAAATCCTAGTCATATGATCGATCGGGATCTAATGGTGCTCTCCACCGCCTGAGTCTAATCATGGCACCAGTAATAGAAGGGACTAAAGATTATCATAGTATAGTAGAGAATATAGTTATGAGGGAGTAACATAAGTTTAGGATCACTAGAGTTTAACTCACGTCACACTCTGGATGGCTACGTGGGTTAATCAGATTAGAGTTGATTAGCGGAACTTTCAGTGTGTAACCGGAATAGTTAATCAAGGATCTAGTTGGAGAAAGAGATCCTGAACCCTGAAGGTTCCACCCTATCGTTGCATATAGGAACTGTTCCCCAACCCAATTAGACACATTAGTTGCGAAGTAGCACGATAGAGCGCAATCCCGAAGCCTTGGAACCTAATTCACATGTGTGAAGGGGGCCATAGGGGTATTTTGGTAAATACTAATGTATAGCTCAGAACATATTGAATATAGATCTTAAAATAAGCGGAATAATTCCAGGAGCTCATAGGTGCTGATGAAACTCAATTCCGACTAGCGTACCTCACTTTATCTCTCTATCAGTAGTATCCCGATAAAATGGCATTTTCGTCCATTTCGTCCAAGGTATCATGGAGATAAGGGAAACCTTAACCCATGGACTTATCCCCTTGGAGAAATCCCCCCCCCCTCTCTTGTGGCCATCATATAGCCAGCTATAACTGGTTTGCGGTAGTGTAAGCCACTTGGTGACTAATCTATAAAGGCACAAGGATAGGGGGATGTAAAAACCCTAATTTTCTCTCCCTCCCCTTGAGATATCCAACCCCCCTCCTCCCCCCTCTGTGGTTTCGACCAAGAAAAATGAGGTAGAAGAAAAAGGAAGAAAAAGAGAAGGAAGAAAAAGAGAGAGAAAGAAGAGGCTAGAAGGTCTTCGAAGCGCGTCATCTTCTTCGCTACATGTCATCCTCCGTCGACATGTCTTTCTTGCACTCAGAGATAGGACGCCATGGGTTCCTTCCTTCACAAAGGATAATGTGTTATCCGACAGCTTCCCTCTCGGTTTGCGTACGATTCATCATCAACAATTGTTTCGTTCTTCTCGGATCAAAGATCTGCAAGGTATGATGGTTCTAAGCACTTAACTAGATGCATATGTGCATATCTTTTATAGATCGTAGTATGCTTTTAGGGTGTCTGCACATATGCTAGGTTTATAGATTTGCATATAGATTGTTTTGTGGAATTGATTGTAATGAAACATACACCACGAGATCCTCATATCTATCTTTAGCTTCCGTTGTGACTCTGATAAAAGGATTTAATTCCAACATTACGCACGACAGTCTTGTCAAAGACGCATCAGAAATCTCGGGCTCCAGGTCGTGCGCACGACTTCCCATAGTCGTACGTATAACTACCTGTAGGCAGTTCGATCTTTTCGTAGAAAGACTCGTCGATATTCTCGGGCCTCAGGTCGTGCGCATGACTGCCTGTAGGCAGCTACATTTTCGTTCTTTAACTGGGATCTCTCTCTAGCAAGAGAGATGGTACTTGGATGACGGGAAACAGACGGGCAATGGGTGGTGGTGTGATGGACAAAAGTGAGAGTTGGGGGTTTCGGTTTATAGGGGTCGGTGTTGTGATTGATGGAATTTGGGGTTGAAATTGAAAATATAAGGGATCTCCAAAATCGAGAAATATGTTACATTTGTAGGCATTTTTAGGATGGGGGGGGAGGGGGGACGAAATTTGGAGCCTAAATTAGGAATTGATCGACAGGGCACTGATTATGTTTTCGATTTGGGGATGAAATCGAGATCGACCCAACCATAATACCTTTAAAAGGGAGAAGGGGTGGTGGGATCAGATTTAAGCTTTTCTTTTGAAATCGGTCATTTACTCTTGAAATCGGGATGACAACATGATAGCTTTCCTTTGGAAATATGCTATAAAATCGAAACGATCCACCGCGAGATAGCTTTCCTTTTCAAATCAACTATGAAATTGGGATAGAATCGATGAGATCCTTATTTTAGTGGACAAAATTTGGGACCAAAATCATCGGGATCGATCTCTTGTGATAATCTTCTACCAAAAAGTAAAAGTGATAATAATTGGAGAGGGGGCATTGGAGATGAAATCACAACAGTCATTGTTGTCCTTTACTCATCTGTTTTTCTTTTGGTATCACATGGAAATAGAAGCAGATGAAATCGCAATAGTTATCGATGAGCGACAAAATAGTAGCTATCCTTTACTCTTTTATTTCACTAGTTATCATGGTTGTTCCTTTATTGCCACCACTAAAAACCTAGACAAATCCGAACCGCACACCTCCCCCCCTCTCTCTCTCTCTCTCTCTCTCTCTCTCTCTCTCTCTCTCTCTCTCTCTCTCTCACTTTCTCTCTATCACAACTGTCCCTTAATTCCCACTTCTAAGCCTGAACAAATCCCAACCGTACATTCCTTATTCCTGCAGTCATCGTGTATAGTTGTTATCTCACACTCACAACATTGAATCCTGAGAGACCTTGTGAAATCGGGACTGAATCATGAGATCCTCGCTCTTAGTGGACTAAATTTGGGGCCAAAATCATCCGATCTCCGATGATAATCTTCTATTTTTTTTTAGAAATTCTCACTTCGTGGAGGGGGGGTTCGGCATGGACCCCTATCCGTTCATTAGAAAGGAAAACAGTTACAGAAAATAAACAAAAATTATTAGAAGAACCAAAATAGAACAACTAAACTATCCACAAAGAGTCAAAACTTCATCTCGCCAAGTTTCCTGCAATGTCGTCAAATGTTCACCAGATTGATAATCTTCAAGATCACCACCTCCTGGGAGCCGTGCTTGTTCTCAAACGCCCTGGAGTAATTGGTTCGATCCACAAACTCCAGCAAATCGGAGAGCATAAGATATCCCATGTTCTCCTAAGATCAGTCTGTACTCTTTTCTTGTGCCATAAACTTCAAAGACGAAGAATGCTCGTCAGATGCAAAAAAAATATTTACTGAAGCATAACTTGAAGCTCTCCCATATTTCCGATGATAATCTCCTACAAAAAAAAAAGGACAATAATCGGAGAGGTGGTGTTTGGAGATAAAATCACAGTAGTCATAACTATCATTTACTCTTTCTTTTTTCTATGTATCGCATGGAAGTAGAAGTAGATGAAATTGCAGCAATTATTGAGATCTCGAGTGACAAAATCATTCACTCCGGTGGTGTTGCCGAGGGCAATGGTCAGTGTTTGGTGCGAGGTGGTGGGCGGCGGGGGTGGTGGCATCCCCCCCTTTGTTAATCCCATGGCCATAAATCGTAGCTGTTGATTTTTATATCGCTCTCCAAATTGATAGGGGGACCATCAGCAGATAGGAGGCGGACCCATGCCACCACACAGCCCTCGTCGGCGACGGGAAAATTTTCACCTGTGATGCGCACCGGGCCCACCGACCGGGGCTACCGACTGGAGGAGATCTGAACCCCCTATCTTGATTATTGAGGATCACGTGATTCTTGAGGATCCCGTGCTTATAAGGGGAGGGAAAGCTGATCTTCCTCCCTCGCCCTTTCCCTCACTCCCTTCAACCCGAGAGCTGCGGCAGGAGAGATGGTGATGGAGGCGCTGGAGGGCTACAGGAGCTTCGAGGCGGTGTACGACAGGGTCACGCCGGAGCTCCGGGGGGAGCTCTTCGGGAGATGCATGAAGGAGGTGTTCGAACCCATAAAGGCCGCAACATGTCGGCCGCCGCCCCTTTCGAATCCATATAGGCCGCTACATGTCGACCACCGCCCCACCACTGCACTCCAGTACAACATACCACCACCGCCGTCGCTCCCTCCTTATCCTCCTTACCCTTTCCTCAGGACCTCCCCCCCCCCCCCACCCCCCCACCCCCGACCTGCCTGACCCCGTGTAGGATCGTCGGCCATCACCCCACCACCATTGCTGTCCCAATCTCCTCCTCCATCTTCCTCCTCTCTCCTCCTTCCTCTTACACTCGGTGGTTGGATGGGTTGTGAATGCACTCGGTCTTACAAGGCCGAGTGCACAATAGAGGGCTCGGTCTACAAAAACCGAGTGTAGGAGGACAAAGGAAGGGGGAGGAGGAGGATTTAAAATTTGTGGGTTACGCGTAAAGAGTTTTTTACAAATTTAAAAACCTTAAAAGGGTCCTCTAGAAATTTTGCCAACTTTGGAGGAACCACGACCCCCTCAGCCCCCTTGTTTCCGCCCTTGAGGAGGAAGAAGGAGAAGGGGGGGGGGGGGGGGGGAGCAAGAAAGAGAAGGAGGGAAGGAAAAGGGAGGAAGGAGGAGGAAAGATGGCGGCGGATTTACTGGGGCCGGCATGCGAATAATGTGCCATTCTGCATGCCGTGATCAGAGAAGGCGTCGCGGCAGGCCTGAGCGTAGCCCTCATCCATGATGCAAGGGTATTATTGATTTTTTTTAAAATAATTAATTAACCTTTAATTCCAAACAACCATCGGCGGAGTCGAGACATCGATCTAGTGAAGATCGACATGTCCTTGAGCCGGAGGATTCAGAGTTCTTTTAAGAGATGGCGATCAAATATGGAAAATGGAACCCTGGGGTGGCACCCTTCTATCTGCAACAGCCTCCGGACATGGAGAAATACCTCACCACAAAACGGATCCTGCAACGGTGGCCTACCGGAGAGTGCGATAGAACAACTAGGAGTGGGAAGAACTTGATGCAGAACTATTTCCTTGGTGTTGGTTTTGCTTTTGAGGGTGTGGGTTGAGTAGGCTTGTTCTGGCCTGGTGATTAGTCGGGGAGTGTCCCAGGCATTCGGAGGAAACCCCATGTACCCTACTGTTTGTACAGTTGCAGTCGCGCCCCACCCATTCGGCACAGGTCCTCGGTTCCAATCCCGGAGCCCGCAGATGCTGATGCTGAGTAGTTGTGGCCATGTCGGCAAAAAAAGATATACTTGTGATGGTATGCTTCGAATCCTGCTCAGAAGGGGTTGGTACCCGTGCAGTTGTACCAATAGGTTGTAACTTTGATTTTCCAAAAAAAAAACCACATATAGTTTCACAAAATAATACTTTTACAAGAAAGGGATCAAGTGATTTTGGATGAGCTCATATATTTCATTAATCATTTCTGTCACTGTTTCATTTCCGCTTTACGCCCAAGCTCTCGAGGATCAAGGTTCCGCTCTATGCCCAGGCTCTAGAGGATCAAATGGTGCGTCGAATGATCCTCGAGAGCTTGGGCGTAGAGTGGAACCTTGATTCTCATATCCGCTCGGTGTCTTAGACGCTGCGGGTGGGGGAGAACGGAGCTCCGCATGCTCCGCGGGCCGGGGCTGAGATCGTCTTTCCTGAGCACATGGATCCGAACACATTGACTATAATCTGCCAGCATCAGTTAGATGGGTCGAGGTGCAAACCAAGGACGGCGATTGGGTCTGCACCAAACACTTGCCTCATTCCTTCACTGTCCTGCCTGGGGAAACCATTGAGGTATGAACATTGGATCTTTGATTCATTCAATATGGTATGTTCTGCTGTCATAAATTTTTTTTTTCAAGATTTTTCAAATTTTTTGTTACAGTGATTTGACCGTAGCAAATAGTAATAATTCGGAAATTGGGAGTAGTAATTACTACAGTGATTTCACTGTAGCAGAAAAATTTATCAAGATTTCTTTAAAAACTACAGTGATTTTGCTGTAGTCAAGAGTAACAATTCGGAAATGAAAAGTAATAATTCCAAGTTTTAGTGTTAAGGCTATTTTTGTCATTTAAAGGAGAAAAAAGTCAACAAATGAACTTGCTCTAATGCATCTTTTTCTAAAGGACCTGGTGCAAAACTATCTTATTGTCCGTTTTTTAACTATTAAAAGGACTTATTGCTACACCCCCCAATAAAATATTTGGACACATCGTGAATTATCATAAAATATATTTATTTTTTCTCCGGAATCAAAACAAAATACAGATGTCGAAATTCACGTTTTTTTCCTCATGTTACAGATCTTGCCCCAAAAAAGGGTTCTTTACAAAATTATTATGTACAATAAGATAGTTTTGAAATGAAATGGTTCTGAAATTCAAGATTTCAAACCTTGCCGAGAACAAGATTCGAGATATCAATCTAGTGACCCACCAACCGAAAACCTAGATATTCTTTGGTAAATATCCCGATATTTCTCAATTAATGGTGATATATAGAGAAAAAAGACCTCCCTCTAACACTTCATATCTTCTGTCAGCCACTGACCAATGGAAAACTGCAGCCTAATCCTCACCGTGTTAGGATGAGTGGCTCCGAACCGCGAAACTCAACGGTCTTCGCGGTGAATCCAAAGGATGGGTTGATGATCCAGGCCCCAGAGGAGCTGGTCGACGACGAGCACCCTGCAATCTTCAAGCCATTCATATTCTCGGACTGGTTCAGTTTCCGCTGCACGGGAGGAACTGCCCCGGCAAAGCATGCCCTCAAGGCCTTCTGTGGGGTTGGAGGGGAAGGAGTGGCAGCATGAAAACATTTCTCTCATTCTCATATTATGGTGTTTGATATGAGATGTACCCAATATTATTATGTACCTTTATGCCCATGTTTAGGGCAAGTATTGTATGAGTTGTGCAAGAACCTGGGAGTTTTTATTGGTAGTTCTTGGTGTTTGAATTTTCTCTTGATCCACATGGCACAAAAGCGTATCCAGACTTCACCGCAGTGTTCAAGCGTCATGGGTCATACTCCCTACTTGCACTGCTGGACCTCCTAGCAGCTAGCGCTATCGCAGCACATGCATTGACTTCCATGTAGTGGACACTTATGGACACCTCTAGTGCCCGTCAAGTGTCAATTATGAGCAAACTTATTTGAGCCACCACATTGGTCTTGCACCATACCCCACTCTACCGACAAATACCAATTCTTTGTAGACTCATGGTTGTGGAGGTTGAAATCAGCTCTGATCATCCAGTCGTCGTTTTGCATAAAGACACAAAAGAGAACATCTGAGAGCTATCTCTCGGATCCCTCCTCTAACACTAAATTCAATGACTACTCAAGAAAAGAGAAAACTTGGGAAAGAGATTTGGGGTCTCGAGAGCGTACCTGGTCCGAAGAGGTGAAATCACTATTTATAGAGGGTCTTGGTCAACTACTCAACTACAACAAACTCCCAGCTCTCAATCATAGCTCACGTGGTAAGAAAAACGATCGTTAATTAGTTCCATAAATCAATCGCTTAACTGTTTCTGGCACAGTTGATTCACACCCTTACGTAATCTGTACACAAGAGGTATAACTAAATCCTGCAATGTTGACGTTATACCATCAACAATCACTTACCTTTGAGACACATGTGGTTTTGGTCTTCAAATGCTGAAGTTCTGAAGGGGCCCACTAAGCGCAGATGCCTCCTTGAACTTCATCCTTGGATGCTAAGGTTTTGAGGGTGTCATTGGGTGCAGAGGTCTCACTGAGGCTTTATCCCTAAACACTAAAGCATTCATTATGCAACTGAGCACTATATCCTCAGTGGAGCTTAGTTTCAAATCCTCGACGTCGATTCCAGATCCTCGGATACTGACGTCATTGTTGGAAATCATGGAGCCCCACTGCGGAAGCTAGGGAATAAAACGATCAAATTAATAGCACATGTTCTCGTGTAGATTTGTTGCAAGCTAATCTATATGCACACTAAACAGTGCAAATCCCTAAAGTTAATCTACGATCTAAGATATTTCTCAAAAAAAAAATCAACGATCTAAGATTTATTGAAAATCTACGAAAACTAACTAGATTGAATTACAACTATGAGGGGTTTGATTGATCATACACTGACCGGGTCTTTTACACAAGAAAAACAAATTCCGAGGACACATTGTAGAAAGTTGTCTAGTAAAACCGTCATCAGTTTTTCTCCATAGCTCTAATTGCGATAAAAATTTTACTGGACTTCAGGATCGTCGATATGGAACCACTACAAAAAAAACAGTTATTACCGACGGACAATATCCGTCGGTAATATTAAACTTTCGTCGGTAATATTATATAGCGACGGAAGATATTTCCGTCGCTGGCTGTCGGGAAAGAAGGCGTCGGGGAAAACAATACGACGGACCAAATATTACCGTCGGTAATAATAATTAATACCGACGGTAATATTAACGCCGTCGGTAATATTTAATCAATTTAAAACTAATATAATATAGTATTACCGACGAACTATAAGAATCCGTCGGTAATATATAAACATTTTACCGACGAGTATAGTTTATACTGTCGGTAATACTATATATATTACCGACACATATATATATTACCCGTCGGTAATAATATATATATTACCGACCAAATTAAAATCACCGTCGGTAATACTATATATATTACCGACGGATATATATATTACCCGTCGGTAATAATATATATATTACCGACGGATATTAAATGCCGTCGGCAAATCATTAATAATTTAAAAAAAATAAAAATATTATTACCGACGGAATAATTAATTTCCGTCGGTAATAAGTATGTTTTTTTTTTAATAAATTTACCTAAATAATGTTATTTAATTCCTGTGATTCAATACCACAATATATTACCACAATTTATCAAATATTACCACAATTTATCAAATATTACCACAATTTATAAAATATTATCTAAATTGATAAAAAATTACAGCAAATTATCAAATATTACCACAGTTCCCGGCCGACAATTATAGATAGAAGAAAAAATAACCATATATTACAAAACAATATTTACACAATCCAGAACTGAGAGATGATACATGTCCTATCTCAACCACCCCCGCCCGCCACCAACGCCGGTGCTCTCATCGATCCCCTGACGCCGCCCTATCTCAACCACGCCCGCCCACCACCAACGCTGGTGCTCTCATCGATCCCCTGACGCCGCCCTGCTCCTGCAATTAACATGTATTTGTTAAAAAAATGGTTTATATCTATAACTGAGTCTAAGCGTTAAAAAATGATAAGTTAGCGTGTTTCGATTTTGAAATAGGTTTGGATTCGATCCGATCGTCATCGGCTCGGCATCCGGTAATTTGAACTTGGAATTATTCCGTATTTCGGACTTGCGAGCGGGTTCTAATTGGATATTTGACCAATTTACGCTCCGATTCACCGATTTAGAGTCTAAGTGTTGGAAAATCATAAGTTAGCGTGTTTCGGATATGAAATAGGTTTGGATTCGATCCGATCGTCATCGGCTCGGCATTCGATAATTCGAACTTGGAATTATTCCGTATTTCGGACTTGCGAGCGGGTTCTAATTGGATATTTGACCAATTTACGCTCCGATTCACCGATTTAGAGTCTAAGTGTTGGAAAATCATAAGTTAGCGTGTTTCGGATATGAAATAGGTTTGGATTCAATCCGATCGTCATCGGATCGGCATCCGATAATTCGAACTTGGAATTATTCCGTATTTCGGACTTGCGAGCGGGTTCTAATTGGATATTTGACCAATTTACGCTCCGATTCACCGATTTAGAGTCTAAGTGTTGGAAAATCATAAGTTAGCGTGTTTCGGATATGAAATAGGTTTGGATTCGATCGGATCGTCATCGGCTCGGCATCCGGTAATTCGAACTTGGAATTATTCCGTATTTCGGACTTGCGAGCGGGTTCTAATTGGATATTTGACCAATTTACGCTCCGATTCACCGATTTAGAGTCTAAGTGTTGGAAAATCATAAGTTAGCGTGTTTCGGATATGAAATAGGTTTGGATTCGATCGGATCGTCATCGGCTCGGCATCCGGTAATTCGAACTTGGAATTATTCCGTATTTCGGACTTGCGAGCGGGTTCTAATTGGATATTTGACCAATTTACGCTCCGATTCACCGATTTAGAGTCTAAGTGTTGGAAAATCATAAGTTAGCGTGTTTCGGATATGAAATAGGTTTGGATTCGATCCGATCATCATCGGCTCGGCATCCGGTAATTCGAAGTTGGAATTATTCCGTATTTCGGACTTGCGAGCGGGTTCTAATTGGATATTTGACCAATTTACGCTCCGATTCACCGATTTAGAGTCTAAGTGTTGGAAAATCATAAGTTAGCGTGTTTCGGATATGAAATAGGTTTGGATTCGATCGGATCGTCATCGGCTCGGCATTCGATAATTCGAACTTGGAATTATTCCGTATTTCGGACTTGCGAGCGGGTTCTAATTGGATATTTGACCAATTTACGCTCCGATTCACCGATTTAGAGTCTAAGCGTTGGAAAATCATAAGTTAGCGTGTTTCGGATATGAAATAGGTTTGGATTCGATCCGATCGTCATCGGCTCGGCATCCGGTAATTCGAACTTGGAATTATTCCGTATTTCGGACTTGCGAGCGGGTTCTAATTGGATATTTGACCAATTTACGCTCCGATTCACCGATTTAGAGTCTAAGTGTTGGAAAATCATAAGTTAGCGTGTTTCGGATATGAAATAGGTTTGGATTCGATCCGATCGTCATCGGCTCGGCATCCGGTAATTCGAACTTGGAATTATTCCGTATTTCGGACTTGCGAGCGGGTTCTAATTGGATATTTGACCAATTTACGCTCCGATTCACCGATTTAGAGTCTAAGTGTTGGAAAATCATAAGTTAGCGTGTTTCGGATATGAAATAGGTTTGGATTCGATCCGATCGTCATCGGCTCGGCATCCGGTAATTCGAACTTGGAATTATTCCGTATTTCGGACTTGCGAGCGGGTTCTAATTGGATATTTGACCAATTTACGCTCCGATTCACCGATTTAGAGTCTAAGTGTTGGAAAATCATAAGTTAGCGTGTTTCGGATATGAAATAGGTTTGGATTCGATCCGATCGTCATCGGCTCGGCATCCGGTAATTCGAACTTGGAATTATTCCGTATTTCGGACTTGCGAGCGGGTTCTAATTGGATATTTGACCAATTTACGCTCCGATTCACCGATTTAGAGTCTAAGTGTTGGAAAATCATAAGTTAGCGTGTTTCGGATATGAAATAGGTTTGGATTCGATCCGATCGTCATCGGCTCGGCATCCGGTAATTCGAACTTGGAATTATTCCGTATTTCGGACTTGCGAGCGGGTTCTAATTGGATATTTGACCAATTTACGCTCCGATTCACCGATTTAGAGTCTAAGTGTTGGAAAATCATAAGTTAGCGTGTTTCGGATATGAAATAGGTTTGGATTCGATCCGATCGTCATCGGATCGGCATCCGATAATTCGAACTTGGAATTATTCCGTATTTCGGACTTGCGAGCGGGTTCTAATTGGATATTTGACCAATTTACGCTTCGATTCACCGATTTAGAGTCTAAGTGTTGGAAAATCATAAGTTAGCGTGTTTCGGATTTGAAATAGGTTTGGATTCGATCGGATCGTCATCGGCTCGGCATCCGGTAATTCGAACTTGGAATTATTCCGTATTTCGGACTTGCGAGCGGGTTCTAATTGGATATTTGACCAATTTACGCTCCGATTCACCGATTTAGAGTCTAAGTGTTGGAAAATCATAAGTTAGCGTGTTTCGGATATGAAATAGGTTTGGATTCGATCCGATCGTCATCGGCTCGGCATCCGGTAATTCGAACTTGGAATTATTCCGTATTTCGTACTTGCGAGCGGGTTCTAATTGGATATTTGACCAATTTACGCTCCGATTCACCGATTTAGAGTCTAAGTGTTGGAAAATCATAAGTTAGCGTGTTTCGGATATGAAATAGGTTTGGATTCGATCCGATCGTCATCGGCTCAGCATCCGGTAATTCGAACTTGGAATTATTCCGTATTTCGGACTTGCGAGCGGGTTCTAATTGGATATTTGACCAATTTACGCTCCGATTCACCGATTTAGAGTCTAAGTGTTGGAAAATCATAAGTTAGCGTGTTTCGGATATGAAATAGGTTTGGATTCGATCCGATCGTCATCGGCTCGGCATCCGGTAATTCGAACTTGGAATTATTCCGTATTTCGGACTTGCAAGCGGGTTCTAATTGGATATTTGACCAATTTACGCTTCGATTCACCGATTTAGAGTCTAAGTGTTGGAAAATCATAAGTTAGCGTGTTTCGGATATGAAATAGGTTTGGATTCGATCGGATCGTCATCGGCTCGGCATCCGGTAATTCGAACTTGGAATTATTCCGTATTTCGGACTTGCGAGCGGGTTCTAATTGGATATTTGACCAATTTACGCTCCGATTCACCGATTTAGAGTCTAAGTGTTGGAAAATCATAAGTTAGCGTGTTTCGGATATAAAATAGGTTTGGATTCGATCCGATCGTCATCGGATCGGCATCCGGTAATTCGAAGTTGGAATTATTCCGTATTTCGGACTTGCGAGCGGGTTCTAATTGGATATTTGACCAATTTACGCTCCGATTCACCGATTTAGAGTCTAAGTGTTGGAAAATCATAAGTTAGCGTGTTTCGGATATAAAATAGGTTTGGATTCGATCGGATCGTCATCGGCTCGGCATCCGATAATTCGAACTTGGAATTATTCCGTATTTCGGACTTGCGAGCGGGTTCTAATTGGATATTTGACCAATTTACGCTCCGATTCACCGATTTAGAGTCTAAGTGTTGGAAAATCATAAGTTAGCGTGTTTCGGATATGAAATAGGTTTGGATTCGATCCGATCGTCATCGGATCGGCATCCGATAATTCGAAGTTGGATTTATTCCGTATTTCGGACTTGCGAGCGGGTTCTAATTGGATATTTGACCAATTTACGCTCTGATTCACCGGTTTAGAGTCTAAGTTTTGGAAAATCATAAGTTAGCGTGTTTCGGATATGAAATAGGTTTGGATTCGATCCGATCGTCATCGGATCGGCATCCGGTAATTCGAACTTGGAATTATTCCGTATTTAAAAGAAAAACAGAGGCTACATCATTACCATGAGAGAGAGAGTGACCATTTACGATTCGATTTACCGATTTATAGTCTAAGTGTTGGAAAATCATAAGTGTGATAATATGATCAAAACTCAAATTAGTAAGATTCATATTTTTTGCTAATATTATAAAGATTAGTAAGTACCTGATCATGAGGATGAGCCACCGCTAGACCGGCTTATGAATTCATTAAATTTACGCTCCAGTTCCCTGCGAGCTTCTCTTTCCTCATCGAGGGCCTTCTTCTCCGCCTCAACCCTCTGCTCGAGGGCCTGCCTCTGCTCTCGCTCCGCCTCCATCCTCTGCTCGAGGGCCTGCCTCTGCTCTCGCTCCGCGTCTAGCGCAGACTGCAGCTGAGTGATAGCACCGGTCTGGGTGTCCCGTGCCCTCGAGCGCATACCCTCTCGTCCAAAATAGGAGGAGGGCGTGACTCCAAGGCCCGTACAGAGGACACGGCCGTGCGTGGCAGGTCTCAGCACAGTATCCATCGCTGAGTCGACAGATACTGAGCTGGAGGAGGAGCCGGCCTCGCCCGACGGGGTCACCATAAGTCGCATCCTCTCCTATATAAAAACAACCAATGATATTCAATGATATTTTATGGCATATGTATAAGAATATATTAACAGTAATTTAATTACTTACCACTTGCGAGGCAACCCTGTCGTCCAGAAATGCCCCATCGATACGCCGCCTCCTAGAGGCCTCAAAAAGGTCAATCCTATTAGGCTCGTGGCCCAAGGACTGTGTCTGTTGGACATATAAAATAAATAGACGAGTTAATATAACATGTATAGAGCTTTAAATAATAACAATGTTTGTATCATTTACCAGCTGCTGGGCAAGCTGGGGCATGGAGGTCCTCCCCTTCACTGGAGCAGGTGTCGTCGAGGCACTTCTATTCTGCTTGCCTACAGCAGATTTCACCTGTGTCAATCGATTAAATTTTGAAACATCAATACAAATTTTTAGTATAACATTAAAACAAGTACGAATCAACAAAATTAAAATTATACCTGAAAGCTAGGGGTGGCCCAGTGAGCGACCAAAAACTGTAGAATGTGTAGCGGTGGCGCGTCTCTCGTCCCGGCCGCAGCCTGTACCTCCTCAGCCGGCTGGCCGACCAAGTAACCGTAGAGCTTGTAGAGCTCGTGACGGTAATCCCTGTACCGCTCACCCATCGTCTTCCACAAGTCCTCCCGATGGGTGTCGGTTTCCATGTTCTCCCATTTAAATTTCTCCTGTAAAATCAATTTAGAAACAAGTCATTTTATCAAATCAAATTATAAAGAAGTACGATATTATTCTAAAATGCTTTAATGAAACTAACGTACCAAAAACTGCTGATACATCCTCTCCTTATAGGATGCATCAATGTTCTTCCACCCCCTTAACCCCACAATCGGGGCATTCCTCTCCTCCCGTACTATCATGCCGACCCACGTGGCGGCGTCAGAAGCGTGCTCGCCCACAAAGGTATGGCCGCTCCACTGTAGGGACAGCGGCTCGCGTAAGGCCGACAAGCGCCGGGCCGTCGTCACGCCCCGGTCGCCTACGTACCTGGTCGACCCTGCAAATAAAATATACATCAGTACTGAAGAAGTATTTACAACATGTATAAAACTTTAGATCTAAACATTACCTGTGGGCGTAGACGCTGCAGCCGAGTGCTGAGCAGTGCTCGAAGCTCCGGAGGCTGCGACCACAGCAGGAGCTGGTGTGGAGAGAGGAACAGCACTACCAGATCCGGACGGCTCAGCCTCGGACCCTGGGGTGGCAGCCGGAGCGCTCTCAGCTACCCTACCCCTGCCTCTGCCTCTGCCTCTACGAACATATGACCGTGATGCCATCTGAAACAATTTAATTTACATATGAAACAGTAAGATTTAAGATTTACATATGAAACAATATGAAACAGTTTGATTTACATATGAAACAGTATGATTTACATATGAAACAATATAAAACAATATGAACCCGCTCGCAATATGAAACAATATGAAACAATATGAAACAGTTAGACTCTAAATCGGTTAATCGGATCGTAAAGTGGTCAAATATCCAATTAGAACCCGCTCACAAGTCCGAAATACGGAATATAATTCCAAGTTCGAATTATCGGATGCCGATCCGATGACGATCGGATCGAATCCAAACCTATTTTATATCCGAAACACGCTAACTTATGATTTTCCAACACTTAGACTCTAAATCGGTGAATCGGAGCGTAAATTGGTCAAATATCCAATTAGAACCCGCTCGCAAGTCCGAAATACGGAATAATTCCAAGTTCGAATTACCGGATGCCGATCCGATGACGATCGGATCGAATCCAAACCTATTTCATATCCGAAACACGCTAACTTATGATTTTCCAACACTTAGACTCTAAATCGGTGAATCGGAGCGTAAATTGGTCAAATATCCAATTAGAACCCGCTCGCAAGTCCGAAATACGGAATAATTCCAAGTTCGAATTACCGGATGCCGAGCCGATGACGATCCGATCGAATCCAAACCTATTTCATATCCGAAACACGCTAACTTATGATTTTCCAACACTTAGACTCTAAATCGATGAATCGGAGCGTAAATTGGTCAAATATCCAATTAGAACCCGCTCGCAAGTCCGAAATACGGAATAAATCCAACTTCGAATTATGATTTACATATGAAACGGTATGATTTACATATGAATCGGTGAAACGGTATGATTTACATATGAAACAATATGATATACATATGAAACAATATGATTTATATATGAAACAATTTGATTTAAATATGAAACAATTTGATTTACATACGGTCTAGTCATTTTCTGTCTCATCTCTGTCACTCTCATCGCTTCCCTCTTCTATTATTTGATCTGCATTCGCTGTCCAGTTTATATTGTCGACATCTTCATTTTCGTCGTGCACTGCGTCGACAATGATTATCTCATCATTCTGGTATGCATCCAAATCATCATCGACGACCCCCGCATCCTTGTCTCCCATGTCGTAAAAATCTCTGGGTGGTGACCTGACTACAATTTGCCAACCTGGAGAGGTATTATCCGGTGCATAAAATATCTGTTGCGCTTGAGAGGCAAGAATGAATGGATCTTCATATTGGGTATTCAATCTCTTGGCAGTGTTGATGCTGATAAAACCGTATTTGTCGACATTATAACCAGTCCCGCGATTATTAACATCATACCAATCGCATTTGAATAATACGATCCGATTTTGGCCAAGGAATTTAATCTCGAGAATCTCGTTGAGGACGCCGTAGAAGTCGATATTTTCTAATTCTTCTTGCTCACCGTTGACGACAACCCCACTATTTTGGGTTCTTCGTGATTTTTCACTATCTTTCGTCCGAAATCTATAACCGTTCACGATATAACCATCGTACGATATTGCGTCTTGCAAAGGACTACAAGATAAGCGCCAGAGATCCTCATTCATCAGCGGATCGTGGTTGTCGTGCAGCTCCTGTGCCTATAATAACCACACGACATTCATGATATGAACACATAATTATTGTTCGGTAATGGATGTCAATGAAATTCAGTAATGATGTGAATACTTACGTGTTTCTCGAACCACGATGGGAATTCACGATCATGAATTTGGGGAGCATTTCGAATACCCCGATTATTAATGATGGCTTTATGCTTCCTGTTTTACCGGTTATGAATTAGATTATAATTAGCACATATACTTAATGAATGGACTGAAAGAATGAGTAAATGATCGTAAAATGCTTACTCAATGAATGGCCACACTTCATCACATTGGCGCAACACATACATATGTGCCTGTTGAATCTCATCTACAGACAATCGACGGGTTTTGCCTCCTCCTACAGGTCTACCCATTTCGGCAAATATAGACAGACCCCCATCGAAGTCTATTGGACCACCGTCATAGTTCCGCTCAAGTTGATTGAATCGCGTGTCTATACCATGTAGGTATCTTGAGCAGAATGTTAGACATTCTTCTGCTAGGTATCCTTCAGCAATTGATCCCTCCGGACGACTTTTATTACGAACATATGATTTCAATGTTCGCAAGTACCTAATTTGAGAAAAAAATATTTGTATGAATATATCAAGAACGATCAAATACATTGTGCGAATGAGACGAGACGATTACCTCTCGATAAAATACATCCACCGGTAATGAACTGGGCCGCCGAGTTTGGCCTCATTTGCCAAGTGAACGGTCAAATGCACCATGACATCAAAGAATGAAGGTGGAAATATCATCTCTAACTTGCACAATGTGAGCGCAATATCCCTCTCCATCTGTTCAAGTTGGTCCACTCTAAGTACCTTCGAGCACAACTGTCTGAAAAAAGTGCTGAGCTCAATTAACGGACCGGACACCTCTTCGGTTAAATTCCCACGTATAGCAAGAGATAACAATCGCTGCATAAGAACATGACAATCGTGGCTCTTTAATCCAGACAACTTCCGGCCGTTCTCTTGCACGCATCGTGCGATATTCGAAGAATAACCGTCTGGCGTTTTCACAGACCGTAGGAATGCACATAAGGCTGCCTTTTGCTGTGAGCTCATGGTGTAGCATGCAACTGGCAACACATACTTATCCCCAATCTCTTGGGGATGAAGTGATTTTCGGATGCCCAACTCCTTAAGATCGAGACGAGATTTAAGATTATCCTTCGTCTTACCGTCGAGATTCAGCAGTGTTCCTATAATGTTGTCACACACATTTTTCTCAATATGCATGACATCCAAGTTATGCCGCAAGAGTAGGCTGCTCCAGTACGGTAGTTTAAAGAAAATACTCTTCTTCTTCCAGTTATGCTCACGCGTTGAATCTTCATGCGTTCTCTTCTTTTTACCTTTTCCAAGTGCCACGGCATCAAGCTGATCCAATTCGCACAAGACTTCTACCCCCGAAAGCTGCTCCGGGGCCTTTGCAAGTTCCTTCTTGCCGTTGAAAGCTCTTTTGTTCTGCCTCCACTTATGGCCGTCAACAAGGAATCTTCGATGGCCCATATAACAGAACTTGCCTCCGTTCTTCAATCGTAATGAATCTGTCTCCTTATTGCATGTAGGGCACGCCAATTTTCCTTTAGTACTCCACCCGGATAAGTTGGCATATGCAGGAAAATCGTTGATGGTCCATAGAAGTGCCGCATGCATCCGAAAATTCTGGCGCAACGAGGCATCATACGTATCGGCCCCAACTTCCCATAACTCGTTCAACTCCTCAATCAACGGCTGCAAGTAAACGTCAATATCATTACCAGGCGACCTGGGTCCGGGAATGAGCAAGGAGAGCATTGTGTATGGCTTTTTTAAGCACATCCAGGGAGGCAAATTGTATGGAACTAGGACAACTGGCCAAATGCTGTACGACACACTCATATTCCCAAAGGGATTGAAGCCATCGCTAGCAAGCCCTAACCTGACGTTGCGAACTTCACATGCGAATTCAGGATATGTATGATCAAAATCTTTCCACGTCAGAGAGTCGGCCGGATGTCTCATAATCCCGTCATCTGTACGTTCTCGTGCATGCCACCTCATGTGCTCAGCAGTCTTCGATGACATAAACAACCTCTGAAGCCTGTCCCTGAGCGGGAAGTATAGGAGAACCTTTGCAGATACATTTTTCTTCCTTCGACTGGTACTAGACTCGGCATCCGTCTCTTTATATCTCGTTGCTCCGCATATGTGGCATGACCGCGCATGTTCGTACTCTTTCCGGTACAACATACAATCGTTCACGCATGCATCAATTTTCTCATAACCCAGACCGAGATCTTTAATTGTCTTCTTCGCCTCGTAGAATGATTTCGGTACTGTCTCACCCATAGGAAAAGCCTCTTTCAGCAACTCTACCAACATATTAAATGACTTATTACTCCAACCATTGAGGCACTTCAAATGAAGAAGCTTTACAGTGAAAGAGAGTTTTGAAAACTTCTCACACCCCGGGTATAGAGGTTGTTCGGCATCTTTAAGCAATCTGTAGAACTTGTCCGCTTCGATATTGGGCTGATCACCTGACGGTGTTTCCGTGCCTATTCCACCTTGCAAATCATGTATCATACCCTGCATGTCATCGTCATCGTCTGTATTAATATTATCATCAGCGATCACTGTGTTTGAAGTTTCACCGTGAGCTGCCATGGGGACTGCATCTAGCTCCTCACCGTGCGAGAACCAACGGGTATAGGTAACGTCAATGCCACGCATTACCAGATCAACCTCACATTCCTCTCGAACCTTCCTAATCACCCTTCCGCAGTCTATACAGGGACACACAATTTTTCCATCAAGCGGTGCAAGACGCTCAAATGCAAAATCCAGAAATTTCCTGACTCCTTCTCTGTACTCTTGGCTCATGCGATTCGAATTACGCATCCAACTCTTATCGATCGAAGACATCTTCGTCTATCTGGCTATACAACACCTGACATATAATTTCAAACAATGTTATAAGACTCCGCACAATTTCGGTTTCGGTTCCCGGGTATGGAACACCGAACCAAAACTTCTACAGGCCATCCACATCCCTAATGGATCAATCCATGTGGTTCTAGAGGACATTGGGGTAGTAGGAGATGCAAAGCAAGGGGACAAAGTGGAATGCGGTGCTAATGTCCAAGCGAAGCTAGCTCCCGGGCTTCGCCGACAAAGAGGCTTAATTAAGAGGAATCCAGTCCGCTCGCTCGATCTTTATACATGTGTAATTATACATATGCGTATACACATATATGTATAATTATGCATATACATGTATAATTATATATATACATGAATAGTAAATACGAATTTATACATGTGTAATACATATACATATATGTATGTGTATTTCTATACGTATACATGTATGTGTACCCTTATATGTATAGTTAGCTTTAATTAAGCATGGTAGAAGCTAAATTTACATAGCATGTTTCTCTTTCATATAACATTAAGAAACCCTAAATTTTCCATTATGAAGCTTGCAAGAAACATGGAGGGAACCCTAATGAAAATTGTACTTCAAGCATGTTAGTAAAAACTAGTTTTACAAGCATGAACTAGTAAACATTTCCTTGATGAAAAACCCAACTTTCATCGAGTAAAACCATAAATTTGTTATCAAACTAAACCTAATCATGGTCCTAAACCATTCAAGGGCAGTAGAGCTTACCTTACAAGCGGCCGGCCGGGGGAGAGAGAGAGAGGGCCGGGAGGCCGGGGAGGGGCGGAGGTCGGGAGGGGGATGGGTGGCCGGGAGGGGGATGGGTAGCCGGAGGGGATCTCGGGGCTGCCGGAGGGGATCTCGGGGCTGCCGGAGGGGGACGGGGTCGCCGGGGGGTCGGGTCGGTGAGAGAGAGAGAGAGATTGAGAGAGGGGGGGCGCGCGCCGGAGAGATCGAAACAGAAGAATCAAAGAAGATCTCGACTGTTTTTATTTATAGCAGGGTTTTTACCGACGGACATTTTATATCCCGTCGGTAAAACTAAATTTTTTACCGACGGTAAATATATATCCGTCGGTAAAACTTCGTTTCGTCGGAACATTTTACCGACGGCAATTTAATTACCGTCGGTATTGTACCGACGGATAGATAAATTCCGTCGGTATAATCCCGACCAAACTTCAAGCTCAATTTTTTCCAGAGGCTTGGTTTGGCACCCTGAGAACTGTCGGAACATTTTACCGACGGAAACTTAATTACCGTCGGTACCGTGCCGACGGATAGATAAATTCCGTCGGTATAATCCCGACCAAACTTCAAGCTCAATTTTTTCCAGAGGCTTGGTTTGGCACCCTGAGAACTGTCGGAACATTTTACCGACAGAAACTTAATTACCGTCGGTACCGTGCCGACGGAAATATAATTTCTGTCGGTCTAATTAGTTATACCGACGGAACTTTTAATTCCGTCGGTAAATAGTACGACGAAACTCTCCCTTTTATTTTTTTCCAGAGGCTCGGTTTTTACACTGAGTTTCGTCGGGACAATATTACCGACGGACATTTTATTACCGTCGGTATATTGCCGACGGAGATATTATGGCTGTCGGTAACATTGTTTATACCGACGGAACTACAATTTCCGTCGGTACAATATCACGACGATGACATTTTGCCGACGGTTTATATCTAACCGTCGGTATAAAGTATATTACCGACGGTAAATATGTATACCGTCGGTATAAATATGCAAAGAAAATTAAAAAAATTGAAGTTATAATACCGACGGATATTATTGTCACCGTCGGTAAAAAGTGTATTATTACCGACGGTGATAATAATGTCCGTCGGTAAAGACCCTATTTCTTGTAGTGAACTCTTCGAAGTGGAATCATCTCGATTCGAGTTCTGTAGCTGTAGAAACAATTCTCAAACTAACTGGTAGTCTGCCAAAATCTGGGCAGCAGAAATTATCGATATCGTCTCTTGATGAAGCATTGGAGATGACGACCTCCATGTCGAGGAATAAGAGAGATTGTCAAATAGCACTGAGTCTTTCATGAAGGGAAGAACCATCGATGGCTCACCACTAGGTACAAAGTCAACAAGCCCACCACCGATCCGCTTGCAACGAAGAAGACGGAGTAGCCCTAGCCTACGTCGGAGGATCATTTCTTGTCTCTTCTCTTTTTCTTCCCTTTCCTTCCTTCTTTTCCTTTCTCATTCTTCTTTCTCTTCTTCCATGGTCGAAACCACAAGAGAGAGGAAGAGGATGATAATGGTGGCTAGGGTTTGGGAGAGGAGACCATTTGGGCCGGCCTCTTCTCGTTCCATCTATATGTAGAGTCGGCCCCTCGACCAAGTCAAACCCCAGAGGGCCATGCATATCCAAAGGGAGAGAGGGGGGATGAAATTCTTAGGCCCTATCTCATACATGTGGTTGCTCACCTCCTATAATCTAGGGCACTAATGCCTTATTGGAGGAGGCCCTACTATTTAGCAGAGAGAGAGAGAGAGAGAGAGAGAGAGAGAGAGAGAGAGAGAGAGAGAGAGAGAGAGAGAGAGAGAGAGAGAGAGAGAGAGAGATTTACTCGATGAAATCACGATCTGATTTCACCTATGAACTCTTGGAATTATTCCAGTTCATATGAGATCCATATTCCATATAGTACGACCATAAATAGATATTAACAAAAATTACCTATAGCTTATGTACATATGCGAATAGACTTCTAGTGTTTAGGCACACTGCATCGCGCTACTTTGTATCTAGCAAGCCTAACTAGATATGATTTACAACTCCTATACGCGGCGACAAGTTGGAACCTTCAGGGCTTAGGATTTTTAGCTCCAACGGAATTCCTGAATGACTATCACGGTGGCATACCACTACAGAAAAGACATATTTTGCCGACGGAATTTTTTATTTCCGTCGGTAATAATATACTTATTACCGATGGTAACAATAAGGTCCGTCGGCAAAATAACTGCGAATTTTTAAATATTTTTTTGCATTTTAATTATCTACAGTAAATAAAAGTCAGTCGGCATAATAGTTTTACCGACGGATAAAATTAAATCCATCAGTAAAAATTTAAATATATAAGTTTTACTGACAGATATATAATGTTCATCAGTATTTAATAGCTTTTTACCGATAGATATTAAATTTTCGTCGGTAAAAACCCTGCGTTTTAATTCAGCAAATCAACCCTCTTTTCTCTGTTATCTCGATCCCTCGATCCGACTGCCCGTCCTCCCCTCCCCTCCACTCCACTGCCCTCCCGATCCCCTGCAATGCCCTCCCCTACCGTCCGATCGGCGAACCTCGGACCTCCCCTCCCCTCCGGCCGGCCACCCTTGCCCTCCCAAACCGCGCACCTCTCTCTCTCTCTCTCTCTCTCTCTCTCTCTCTCTCTCTCTCTCTCTCTCTCTCTCTCTCTATATATATATATATATATATATATATATATATATATATATATATATATATGGGGACGGGGAGCCTGGACCTCAGGTGCAGCGTTGAGGTTGCACCGGTCCCTGCATGCGTGCCACGTGTCCCATACTCGGCGCCCGAATCGGCCCTCCGTAATTAAATCTCGTTTTTGAACCGCAGCCGTCCGATGGCACGGAGCAGCAGCCGCCTGATTGCCAAAGGCTCAGCCGCACCGCACCGCACCAGAGAGTCACCGTCCGATCGCATAGATCAAACGGCTTAAAAAAATATCGCGATTAGTGTAGCCGCTACAGTAACCGGGATTTTGTTTTGAGCCGTTGGATCCATGCGATCGGACGGCTGAAATCATTATCGCGGTTACTGTAGCGGCTACAGTAACCGCGATATTTTTTTTCAGTCGCCCGATCTCTTTGATCCAACGGCTGAGCCTTGGTGCGGTGCGGGCGGCTGACGTTTGGTGCGGTGCGGGTCTTGGTCCGTTTGATCTATGCGATCGGACGGTGACTCTCTGGTGCGGTGCGGTGTGGCTGAGCCTTTGGCAATCAAGCGGCTGCTGCTCCGTGCCATCGGACGGCTGCGGTTCAAAAATGAGATTTAATTACGGAGGGCCGATTCGGGCACCAAGTATGGGACAGGTGGCACGCATGCAGGGACCGGTGCAGCCTCAACGCTGCACCTGAGGTGCAGGCTCCCCGTCCCCTATATATATATATATATATATATATATATATATATATATATATATATATATATATATATATATATATATATATATATGTGTGTGTGTGAAATGAGTTCCTATGACATGTCATAGGGAGTACCCTATGACATATGGTGAGTTAGTAACCCTAGAATATTTAGAATGTTCTGAATTTTTATGAGGATGATCATCATATTTTAGATAGAACCCCCGCAAAAAATCGGCTCATCCTAAAACTTCTAGAGGCATCAAATATGATTTTCAATTTAACGGTTAAAATGGATGGCTGATAAAGCTTCTAGCATTTGATGCCCTAACAAGTTTTAGAATTCTTTGATTTTTTGTGGACATTCTATCTAAGGTAAGGTGATCACCCTCACAAAAATTCAGCACATTCTAAACATTCTAGCATTACTAATTCACCATATGTCATAGGGTACTTCCTATGACATGTCATAGGAACCCAGCCCTCTATATATATATATATATATATATATATATATATATATATATATATATATATATATATATATATATATATATATATATATATCACAACTGTCCCTTTATTCCCACCTCTAAACCAAAACAAATCCCAACCGTACATTCCTTATTTCTGCAGTCATCGTGTATAGTTGTTATCTCACGCTCACAACATTGAATCTTGAGAGATCTTGTGAAATCGGAACTGAATCGATGAGATCCTCGCTTTTAGTGGACTAAATTTGGGGTCGAAATCATCTGATCTCCGATGATCTCCTCTTTTTTTTTAGAAATCCTCACTTTGTGGAGGGGCCGGGGTTTGGCATGGACCTCTATCCATTCATTAGAAAGGAAAACAATTACAAAAAATGAACAGAAAAATATAGAAGAACCAAAATATAACTACTAAACTATCCACAAAGAGTCAAGGCTTCATCTCGCCAAGTTTCTTGTAATGTCGTGGCCCAAAGTTTCACCAGATTGATCGATAATCTTCAAGATCACCAACTCCTGGGAGCTGTGCTTGTTCTCAAACACCTTGGAGTTTGATTCGATCAACAAAATTCAGCAAATCGCAGAGCATAAGATATCCTATGCTCTCCTAAGATCAGTCTGCACTCATTTCTTGCGCCATAAAGTTCAAAGACAAAGAATGCTCGTCGGTTGCGAAAAAAATACTGAAGCGTAACTTGAAGTTCTCCCATATTTCAGGTGATAATCTCCTACCCAAAAAAAAGAGACAATAATCGGAGATGTGGCATTTGGAGACAAAATCACAATAGTCATGACTATCCTTTACTCTTTTATTATTATTATTATTTTTTTGTATCGTATGGAAGTAGAAGTAGATGAAATTGCAGCAGTTATTGAGATCTCGAGTGACAAAATCCTTCACTCTAGTGGTGTTGCCGAGGGCAATGGTCAGTGCTTGGTGCAAGGTGGTGGGCGGCGGGGGTGGTGGCATCCCCCCTTTGTTCATGCCATGGCCATAAATCGTGGTTGTTGATTTTCATATCGCTCCCCAAATTATCAGCGACGAATAGGGGAGACGATCATCACCAGATAGGAGGCGAACCCATGCCTAGGGCTGGCAATTTCGGACCCGACGTGACCCGACACGAAGTTAGCTGGTCTGGGTGAGGGCTAAACGGGTTCGGGTTGTAAACGGGTCGACACGATAGACCCGTTTAATAAACGGGTCGGGTCTGGGTTTAGGGTCTGGACACGGTAGATCCGGGAAGACCCGTTTAGTATTCAACGGGTAGGGTCGTGTCGGGTCGGGTCGGGTCTACCCGCAATCTGATATATAATATATAATACCAGCGGGTCTTTAGCGTTAGGTCGGGTCGAGTCGGATTGGGTGGGATTGGCTGCCGACCCGTGGAAAAAATTTCAGCTGCCCACCGACCGGGGCGACCGACTGGAGGAGATCTGAACACCTTGAGGATCCCTTGCTTATAAGTAGAGGGAAAGCTGAGACGTTCCTCCCTCGCTCTTTCCCTCACTCCCTTCAACCCAACCCGAGATCTATGGCAGGAGAGATGGGGTCGGTGTCCGCACCCGAGGTTCCGGTGATCGATTTCGCCGGTCTTGACCCGGCGAACCCCGTGGGAGGCCGGTGGGCCGCGGTGCGGGACCAGGTGATGGAGGCGCTGGAGGGCTACAGGAGCTTCGAGGCGGTGTACGACAGGGTCACGCTGGAGCTCCGGGAGGAGCTCTTCGGGAGGTGCATGAAGGAGGTGTTCGACCTCCCTTTGGAGTTGAAGAAGAAGAGCCCGGCCTACATAGGCCAGATCCCCGGCTTCAACTACGAGAGCCTTATCATGTACGAGGCCGACACCCCGGAGGGCGTCCAGTGCTTCACGGACGTCCTGTGGCCCGGTGGAAACCCTAGCTTCTGGTATTACCCATTAGCTTCTGCTATTACCCATTACTTTTTCTGGAGGCAGCCCACACCCTTCCTCTTCTAGTCGCCGCACCTATCAGGCCCATGCAGGCCGCAACATGTCGGCCGCCGCCCCTTTCGAACCCATGTAGGCCGCTACCTGTCGACCATCACCCCACCACTGCACTCCAGTACAACATACCACCACCGTCGTCGCTCCCTCCTTATCCTCCCTACCCTTTCCTCAGGACCTCCCCCTACCTGTCTGACCGGTGTAGGATTGTCAGCCATCACCCCACCACCGTTGCTGTCCCAATCTCCTCCTCCATCTGTTGGGTGTGTGTTTGAAAACCACACAAAACAAAAGGGGTTTAGTCCCATGCATATCGATAAGGGGAGAAATCCCCTACCAACTTAAAAGGGATTGCCCACTTTCCCCCACTAGTCATCACACTAGAGGAGGGGCTCCACTAGCTCACACACGCACCGCGTGCGTGCCGAGTCGGGCCGAGCTTGGGCTTGGGCATGGGCTGGGCAGCGCGTGTGTGCGCCCGCGGACCCGGACACGGTAGCACCTCCGAAACAGGCTGGTCCGCACCTGCCTTATTTTTATTTTTGCTTTTAAGCCCTTCACATTTATGAAATTCCTTTTGGGCTACTAGCCGTTGCTACATGCTAGCTGTTACGTGAGAAGCGTTGCTACATGCTAGCCGTTACGAGCTGTAACGCGCGCGGGGTTAATGGGCTTAATCGCAGCCCATGAACCGCTCCCCTCTTTCAGCCCTCTATTAACTGTCCGATGCCTATATAAGGCCCAGTGCAGCCATACAGAAGACACAGTCCGAATTTCAGAATTGTTCAATTTCTGCCTCTCCCTCTCTCGTTATCTCGTGCTGTGGTGCTGCCCCCTTGCTCCGAGAAGACTCCCTCTCTCGGATGTGCTGTGGTGTTGCCTCCCTGCTTCGAGAAGTTCTTCGTCAAGTTGCTGGATTCCTGAAAGTTCCCTAGGTTCGCAAAGCCTTCTTGAAGTTGTGCCGACGAGAAGGAGGTCGCCTGACCGGGGTCATCGTATCTCCGAGAATCATTGCCACGAGACCCGCATGAGGGGGGCAATAAGTTTCTTGGGACAGCACCTACCGTGCTTTGACAATCAGGCTAGAGTTTCTAACTCTAATTTCTTGCTATTAGTAGATCTATTGAAAATGATTTGCATCTAATTCTAAACACTAAATAATTATAGATAATTTAGATAGTTTATTTCTCTCTTTTTAAAAAGTTCGGCAAGGTGAATGACGGTTCCATAGAACCCGCTCTGCCTTAGCAAACAATTTCT
The DNA here is from genome assembly GCA_947650365.1 of Chamaelirium japonicum. Taxonomy (NCBI): domain Eukaryota; kingdom Viridiplantae; phylum Streptophyta; class Magnoliopsida; order Liliales; family Melanthiaceae; genus Chamaelirium; species Chamaelirium japonicum. The sequence continues at coordinate 49,666,681 of OX393555.1, forward strand.
AAAAGAAATTTGTGTTGTGCCTTTGCTTGCAAATATTATAATTGTTAAATAATCATTCGTTTAATATTAAGAATTTGATTAATTCCTAAGTTTGCTAGTATAGAACGGTTAGATTTCCAACAATCCAAGAAACTTATTGATATAATTTAATCGTTCATAAGCATCCATATTAGTGAAAAGTATTAATCATTATTTTTTTCGTAACGTGCTCACTAATTATTTGTTAGCCTACGTGATCATCTATTAGACGTTACAGATTTCGTACTAGCTACTAGTTGCAAAATTACTTTCTACAAGATAAATTAGAAGCATACATTTTAGAAAAGACTAAGAGTCATCATTGGAATATTCCACTACCTACGGTGTCTAGAAAGGCTTGATAAACCAGTATTAAATTGCCCAAGGTAGCTTGGTATTTGAGCAAGCCTAGTGCTCCACCTCCTACCTAGAGCCCATCTGGTCGTTAGGATTTGGTAAAAGTCAAATCTATTCAAGTGTGATTTGAAATTGACAAAACTATTTTTTCAATCCATAGATTTCAACTTTCCTCTTTTGTCTGAAATGGCCTCACCAAACCGTGAAACCCTCAGTGCCAAACCTGAGAAGTTTGACGGGTCTAACTTCAAGAGGTGGCAAAACCAGATGCGTTTCTGGCTAACCACACTTGGGTTACTGTCAGCCATAGGTGAAACTACACCAGAAGTATCTAGTGGGTCTAGTCAAACTCATCGTACCCAAGCCTCCACTTTCCAACCTAACCCTGAACCAATTTCTGGCATTCCTAATAGGACCCCAGAAGAAATCAAGTACCATGGCCTTCATAGGATCCTAGGAGCCTTATCTGATAGATTATATGATATATACTATACCATTCAAAACCCTAAGGACCTATTGGGTACCCTAGAACATAAATATGACCTAGATGATGCTGGAGTAAAACGCTTTAAAGCGTAAGACTTCAACAGCTTCAAAATGGTTGACTCCAAACCCATAAATGATCAGATTCATAAGTTTGAGAATCTAGTCCAACACCTGAAGACTAATGGTTCTACCCTTGATGAAACATTTCAAATAGCCTGCCTCATAGACAAACTACCTGCTTCTTGGTCTCAGTTTTCCAAACACCTAAGTTATACCCAAGGTGACCTAACCCTGACTCAAGTTCTAAACTCTATTAGAATTGAGAAGCAACATAGGCTCAGGGAAAAGGGATCTTCTGAATCCAAACCCAAGGTCAACAACATAGAGGGTCGATCATCCAAGCCATTCCAAAAACCTAGACATAAGTTCCAGAAGAAACCCTTCCACCCTAAGCCAAAGCCATATACCAAGAGGCCCTACCATAACAACCATAACCCAAACCATCCCAAGGACTAAAAGAAGGAAAGAGTGCGTTGCTGCTACGTTTGCGGTCGGACCAATCACATGGCCAACCAATGCTTCTACAAGAAAACAACACCACCTCCAAATACAAGAAGAAATGGTCCAATGCCACCCAACTCCCAAGTCAACATGGTGACCTCGGGAGCTGGCACTTCTTGGACCGCTTTCAGGTCTGTTTTCTTCACCCTTGAAGTTAACATGACCTTTCAAGCATTTGATTGGTGGATTGACACAAGAGCTAACATTCACGTTTGCTCTGATCAATCTTTGTTTTCCACCTATCAGGTCTCAGGTGGAGGAACTGTAAGTATAAGGAACAATGCTGAGGCTAGTGTGCTAGGGATAGGACAGATCGACCTGAAGCTGACATCGGAGAAGACCCTAACCCTGCGTGGAGTCCACCATGTTTCGGAGACTAGGAGGAATCTAATTAGTGGGTCCTTATTAGTCCAACATGACTATAAGCTTGTATTTAAGTCCAATAAGGTTGTAATCACTAAGAGAATGAATTTTATTGGAAAAGTATATCTTTGTGATGGTCTTTTTAAATTGAATGTCTTTAATCCTTCGTCTAAAAATTCTAAATGTTGAGTCTTCGGTTACTTGGCACTAAAGACTAGGTCATGTGAACTATAATTCTATCAAGAAACTCATGACCCTAAACATCATTCCTAAATCTGATACTAAGAATCTCGACAAGTGCAAGATATGTGTAGAAGCCAAACAACCTAAGAAACCTTTTAAAACCATCGATCAAGACTCTAAGATACTTGAACTAATTCACATCGATGTTTATGATTCTGGGAGAACCTCGAGAGGTGGCAATAGATATTTTGTAACGTTCATAGATGACGCTTCAAAATATTGCCACCTATATCTCATTAAGACTAAGAATGAAGTACTTAGTAAATTTAAGATTTACAGAGCTCAGGTTGAGAAGCAATTAGACGAAAACATTAAGATTCTTAGGTCAGACCATGGAGGGGAGTATACCTCAAATGAACTAAGTAAGTACTGTGAAGACTATGGAATACTCCATGAAGTCACAGCTCCTTACACTCCCCAATCCAATGGTGTAGCGAAGAGGAAAAACAGGACCCTAATGAACATGGTTAATTCCATGTTAATAAGCTCTGGAGTGCCCGAGAACTTATGGGGGGAAGCCCTAATGACAGCCTATTTTATCCTTAACCGCATTCCTTTCAAACACAATGACTTGACCCCATACGAAGTATGGAAACATAGAAAACCTAACTTAGAATATCTAAAAGTATGGGGGTGCCTAGCTAAGGTAAAAATCCCTGATAACAAAAGGAAGAAGAAGATAGGACCTAAGACTGTAGATGTCATCTTTATCGGCTACGCTTCAGACAGTAACGCTAATTGATTTTTAGTGTTTAACTCTGAAATAAACGAAATAGCCAATAACACTATAATTGAAGCTAGAGATGCTTCATACTTCGAAAACATCTTTCCTTATAAGACTAGGATCAATACCAATAACCAGGCCTCCAGTTCTAATCAGGTAACCTAAATCGAACCCGAAGTCCAATTAGAACCTAAAGACCAGACTGAACCGGTAATTCAAACCGAACCTAGGAGAAGTAAACGTGCTCGCGTAGAAAAAGTCTTTGATGACTTCTTTGCACTTCTGGTAGAGAACTCTCCCTCCACCTATACAGATGCAATGAAGTCCATAGACTCACTCTTTTGGAAGGAAGCCATAGATAACGAGATCCAATCCATACTTAAAAAACCATACCTGAAAACTCACCAATTTACCTCCTGGTTGCAAAACCATAGGATGTAAATAGGTGTTTAAGAAGAAAAACCAGACGGCACTGTAGATAAATTTAAGGTATGACTTATAGCCAAGGGCTTTACCCAAAAACCTGGAGTAGACTACTTTGATATCTACTCACCTGTCACTAGGATAACCATAATTAGGATCCTCATCGTCTTATCTTCAATCTATAAGCTAGTCAAACATCAAATGAATGTTAAGGTTGCTTTCTTAAATGGCGACCTTAATGAGGAAATATATATGGACCAACCCGAGGGACTTACTACACTTGGACAAGAGGAAAAGGTGTGTAAGTTAATTTGATCCCTCTATGGACTTAAACAAGCCCCAAAACAATGGCACATGAAATTCGATGAAGTTATCTTATCCTATGGATTTGATATCAATACAACGGATGAATGTGTATACGATAAAGTAGATGGTAACAATGTTGTCATCTTATGTTTGTATGTTAACGATATCCTAATATTCAGTTCAAACATACAAATCATAAATGATCTCAAACACTTTTTGTCCCAAAACTTCGACATGAAAGATCTAGGACAAGCCGACGTTATTTTGAACACTAAGATTATTAGGAAGGACAATGGTTTAGTGCTATCCCAATCCCATTATGGTGAGAAAATCCTTAGAAAATTTTACGACCCCGATTCCCAACCGGTATCCACACCATATGATCCAAATACCCATCTGACAAAGAACACTGGACTCCCTAAACTACAGAGCGAGTATGCTCAAATCATAGGATCTCTAGATTTTCTAGCAAACTATACTCGACCCGATATTGCTTACGTGATAAATAGACTTAGTCGTTATACGTCTAACCCGAATACGTCTCATTAGAATGCGTTAGAAAGAGTTTTTAGATACCTTAAGGGAACCATATCATATGGTCTCCACTATAGTGGATATCTAGCTGTATTAGAGGGATACTCTGATGCTAATTGGATCAGTGACTCAATAGATATTAACTCCACAACCGAGTATGTATTCCTACTAGGAAGTGGAGCCATATCTTGGAAATCTGCCAAACATACCGTTATAGCTAGGAGTACCATGGAATCAGAAATGATAGCGCTAGATACTACTAGTACAGAAGCAGAATGGCTTCAAGATCTCCTATATGAGATCTCATTGATAGAAAAGCCTTTACCGGCTATATCTATCCATTGTGATTGTCGATCAGCTATTGATAAATGTAATCAAGAGAATGCTGATGTGAAAATAAATCGACATCTGAAAGTGAGACATAGATCTCTCAGATATAAGATGAAAAATCAAATAATTGCCCTAGACTTTGTTAGATCCGACAAGAATTTGGTGGATCATCTAACTAAGGGCCTCTCTAAGACAGTGGTCTTAGAATCGTCGAGGGGGATGAGATTAAGCCTATAAGAAAAAACACCGCTGCGGGAACCCAACCTCACGGAGGTTCAATTGGTAGAAATAAAATATAGTAGTGATTGAAAATGAGGAGCACTGAATAATGCTCCCGTCCCTATGACGTCAGTGCTTATTAAAAGCAAGGGGTATGATGAGTTTAAAACTCTTAATAAGTCGAAGACCCATGAGGCGGGGTGTCGCCTTCCTCACACCCCTATTTGGACTTACCTATATGTATGTCGTTGTGAGGCCGCAACTATGGGACCAGGACTGCTCCCTAGAAACATACACAAAAAGATATATGCACAAGGTCATTAATAGCGCAACCCGCTTAGAACCATCGAAAACTGTACTATGTGTACTACTTGTAGAAACACGGTAAATGAGGCTGGTTCAAGGCGTAGTCCACCAAGTCCTCACGGATGTATACAACTGTACTAAGTGGAGGTTCAAACCGGAAGGTACCTACACCTACTGCGTAGTATAAAGAATCCAGCAAAGTCCTTTTATTTTATATTTTTAAATTTTTATTAAATATTTAATATTTAGTGGTTTTAAACACATGTGGGGGATTGTTGGGTGTGTGTTTGAAAACCACACAAAACAAAAGGGGTTTAGTCCCATATCAGTAAGGGGAGAAATCCCCTACCAACTTAAAAGGGATTGCCCACTTCCCCCTACTAGTCATCACACTAGAGAAGGGGCTCCACTAGCTCAAACACGCGCGCGCATGCGTGCCGAGCCGGGCTTGGGCTTGGGCATGGGCTAGGCGGCACGTGTGTGTGTGCCCACGGACCTGGACACGATAGCACCTCCGAAACGGGCTCATCCGCACCTGCCTTATTTTTATTTTTGCTTTTAAGCCCTTCACATTTATGAAATTCCTTTTGGGCTACTAGCCGTTGCTGCATGCTAGCTTTTACACGAGAAGCGTCGCTGCATGCTAACTGTTACGAGCTGTAATGCGTACGAGGTTAATGGGCTTAATCGCAGCCCATGAACCGCTCCCCTCTTTCAGTCATCTATTAACTGCCCAAGGCCTATATAAGGCCCAGTGCAGCCATAGAGAAGACACAATCCGAATATCGGAATTGTTCTTGAATTTCTGCCTCTCCCTCTCTTGTTCTCTCGTGCTGTGGTGCTGCCCCCTTGCTCCGAGAAGACTCCCTCTCTCGGATGTGTTGTGGTGCTGCCTCCCTGCTTCGAGAAATTAATTCTTCGTCAAGTTGCTGGATTCCTGAAAGTTCCCGAGATTCACAAAGCCTTCTTGAAGTCGTGCCGACGAGAAGGAGGTCGCCTGACCGAGGTCGTCGTATCTCCGAGAATCATTGCCACGAGACCCGCACGAGGGGGGCAATAAGTTTTTTGGGACAGCGCCTAGCCTGCTTCGACTATCAGGCTAGAGTTTCTAACTCTAATTTCTTGCTATTAGTAGATCTATTGAAAACGATTTGCATCTAATTCTAAACAATAAATAATTATAGATAATTTAGATAGTTTATTTCTCTCTTTTAGAAAAGTTCGGTAAGGTGAATGACGGTTCCATAGAACCTGCTCTGCCTTGGCAAACAATTTCTAAAAGAAATTTGTGTTATGCCTTTGCTTGCAAATATTGTAATTGCTAAACAAACATTCGTTTAATATTAAAATTTTGATTAATTCCTAAGTTTGCTAGTATAGAACGGTTAGATTTCCAACACCATCTTCCTCCTCTCTCCCCCCTGAAGATTAGCTCAAAAGCATTTAACCGTTCTATAGTTTAAAAAACAACATTTTGCAACCTCTCTCTCTCTCTCTCTCTCTCTCTCTCTCTCTCTCTCTCTCTCTCTCTCTCTCTCTCTCTCTCTCTCTCAGCTTCGATGAGAAAAAAATTACAAAATGAGGAAATCAAGTAGTTGACAAAGGGGGTATTATGCTAACATTTCAAACTTTAGGGAGTGATTTGGAACAAACTAAACCAATAAACCATAGGGGGTTAAAGAAAAAAATTACAAAATGAGGAAATCAAGTAGTTGACAAAGGGGGTATTATGCTAACATTTCAAACTTTAGGGAGTGATTTGGAACAAACTAAACCAATAAACCATAGGGGGTTAAGTGTTTTTGAGCTAAACTTCAAGGGGCTAAGTGTAACTTGCCTTTGGTTTTCCTCAAAGTGAGGGGGGGGGGGGCTTGAGCCCCCCCGGACCCAATGTAGGTCCGCCCTTGCCCTCAGCCCCCTTGGTTCCTCCCTTGATGGATCTACAACGAGGAAAGGCGGCGGCGGTGGATTTTCTGGGGCCGGCATGCGAATAACTGAGGTGGGTGCTATTCTGCATGTCGTGATCAGAGGCGGCGCAGCGCCGCCCTCATCCATGACTCAGGGGTATCATTGATTTTTTTTAAATAATTAATTAACCTTTAATTCCAAACAACCACCGATGGAGTCGAGGCATCGATCTAGTGAAGATCAACATGTCCTTGAGCCGGTGGTTTCAGAGTTCTTTCAAGAGATGGCGATCAAATATGGGAAATGGAACCCTAGGGTGGCACCCTTCTATCTGCAACTGCCTCCGGACGTGGAGAAATACCTCGCCACAAAACGGATCCTGCAACGGTGGCCTACCGGAGAGTGCGATAGAACAACTAGGAGTGGGAGTATAGGTGTGGCCGTGTCGGCAAAAATAGATATAGTTGTGATGGTATGTTTTGAATCCTGCTCGGAAGGGATTGGTATCTGTGCAGTTGTACCAGTAGGTTGTATCTTTGACTTCCTCAAAAAAAAAAAACAATCACATATAGTTTCACAAAATAGATAACATACGAAAGGGATCAAGTGATTTTGGATGAGCTCATATATTTCATTAATCATTGCAGCAAAACGGCACAGTCGTTCTCGAAGCACCTCTCCGAGTTGGATCAAATGGTGCGTCGAATGATCCTCGAGAGCTTGGGCGTAGAGCGGGACCTTGATTCTCATATCCGCTCGGTGTCTTACACGCTGCGGGTGGGGGAGAATGGAGCTCCGCAGGCTCCGCGGGCCGAGGCCGAGACAGTCTTCCCTGACCATGTGGATCCGAACACACTGACCATAATCTGCCAGCATAAGTACGATGGGCTCGAGGTGCAAACTAAGGACGGGGATTGGGTCCTCACCAAACCCTTGCCAAATTCCTTCACTGTCCTGCTTGGGGAAACCATTGAGGTATGAACATTGGATCTTTGATTCATTCAATATGGTAAGGTCTGCTGTAATAATTTTTTTTTTCAAAATTTCTCAAATTTTTTTGTTACAGTGATTTCACTATAGTAAATAGTAATAATTCAAAAATTAAGAGTAGCAATTGCTATAGTGATTTCACTATAGTAAAATATTATCAAGATTTCTTTAAAAAAAATACTGCAGTGACTTCACTGTTACAAAGAGTAACAATTCGGAAGTGGAGTAACAATTGCTAAAGTGGTAGTGAGAGTAACAATTCGGTGATTAAAGAGTAACAATTGCTACGGTGATTTCACTGTAGCGATTTTTATTATTCTCGGGATCTCACAAAAAGAAAAATTTTGCTATAGTGACTTTGCTATAGTAAAGAGTAACAATTTGAAAATGAAGAGTAACAATTCCAGGTTTTAGTGTTAGGGTTATTTTTGTTATTTAAAGGAGAAAAAAGTCAACAAAGGGACTTGCTCTAATGCATCTTTTTTCAGAGGGACCCGGTGCAAAACTATCTTATTGTCCATCTTTTAGTTAGGGAATTATTATTCATACCCCAAAAATCTGTAATTAGCCCCCGTATCCCTAGCGTTTCTCAATAACTTACTCAACAATACTTTAATACCAACAGTGCCCTTTTTTTTGTACCCCAAACCCTAAAGCCCCTGCTCAGCGTCTTTTGTACCCCCAACTCAACCCAATGTTTGTTTAAACTTAGCCCAAGCCCAACCCGTCGGGTTGGCCGGGTTGTGCGGGGTGGGTTCGGGTTAACCCGTCCAAAGTCGGGTTGGGTTCGGGTTGGCCCGCCCAAGTTGCAGCTAGGGGTGGCAATGAGTCGTGTCGTGTCTAGTTTTGTGTCATGCCCAAAACCCCTAGACTCGGACCCGACCCGTTTAACTAATCGTGTCAAGATCCTAAACCCGTACCCGACTCGCTAATAAATAGGTAGACACGATAAGACCCGGTAAGACCCGTTTACCACCCGGATCTATTCAGTTGACCCGATCCGACCCAATCCGACTTGACCTGACCTGACCCGAAAGACCCACTGGTATTATATATTATAGTATTGGATTGCTGGTAGACCAGACCCGACACGACCCGTTGAATACTAAACGGGTCTTCCCGGGTCTACCGTGTCCAGACCCTAAACCCGGACCCGACCCGTTTATTAAACGGGTCTATCGTGTCGACCCGTTTGCGACCCGAACCCGTTTAGCCTTGTCCCAGACCCGCTAATTTCGTGTCGGGTCCTGTCGGGTCAAGGAGAAATAATTCGGGATGGGCTCGGATTAGCCCGCCCAAATTCGGGTTGGGTTCGGGTTGGACTCGGGTTGGGTTCAGGTTGGCCCGCCCAAGTTGCAACTCTACTTGTGCCTTCAAGTATCAGCCAACTGCATGGGGTTTATTTAAGAGTGGGGTGTATTCAAGAGTGCATATAATTGGGGTATATCTAAGGGGATATGTGTTTGATTGGGGTATAATCAAGTTGGGGCGGGCCATTTAACTGGGGTGCATTGAAGGTGGGGTGTAAGGGGGAAGGGTATTTTTGGGATAGGAATGGGGTATGAAAAAAAAAAATGGGGTGTGTTCAAGTTTGTTGGAAATGGGGGCTAATTACAAATTTATGGGGTATGAATAAAATTTCCCTTTAGTTATTAAAAGGGCTTACTGCAACATCCCCCAATAAAATATTCGGACACATCGTGAAATTTTGTGAAATGTCTTGTTTTTTCTCCGGAATCGAAACAAAATATAGATGTCGAAATTCACGGCATTTTCCTCATGTTACAGATCTTGCCCCAAAAAAGGGTTCTTTACAAAATTTTGTGTGAAATATCTCGTTCACCAGGACACTGAAACGGTTCTGAAATTTAAGATTTCAAACCTAGATATTCTTTGATATATATCGCGATATTTCTCAATTAATGGTGATATATTGAGAAAAGGTCCTCCCTCTAACACTTTGTATCTTCTCTGTCAGCCATTGACCAATGGAAAACTGCAGCCTACTTCTCACCGTGTTAGGATGAGTGGCTCCGAACCGCGAAACTCGACGGTCTTCGCGGTGAATCCGAAGGATGGGTTGATGATCCAGGCCCCAGAGGAGCTGGTCGACGACGAGCACCCTGCAATCTTCAAGCCATTCATATTCTCGGACTGGTTCAGTTTCCGCTACACGGGAGGAACTGCCCCGGCAAAGCATGCCCTCAAGGCCTTCTGTGGGGTTGGAGGGGAAGGAGTGGCAGCATGAAAACATCTCTCTAAGAGTATGGTGTGTGATATGAGATGTATCAAATATTATGATGTACCTTTATGCCCATATTTGGTGCAAGCACTGTATGAGTTGTGCAAGAACCTGGGAGTTCTTCTATAATAATTGTGGCCCTTCTACTGGGCATGTGTGCACTTTGACTTCAATATGGGTTTCTCAATCCTCTCTCTAATAAATGAAATGTATGCTATTCTTTCCTCTTTTTTTTTTTTTTTTTTTTTACACACATCCTCTTGCTTTTAACCCCATTCTCCACATATTCCCCATCAACAATCCAAACCCGATCTGATCGCAGTTGACTCGTGCACCCATCTCGACCGTCCATGATCCCAGCTGTACCCAGCTCATGCATTCAATTGTGAAAATTTATATAATAAAAATTAGATAAAAATAATAATAATAAACGTAGCCATCTTAATTAATGCATGTATGAGCTGGGTACAGCTGGGATCATGGACGGTCGAGATGGGTGCACGGGTCAACTGCGATCAGGTCGAGTTTGGAGTGTTGATGAGATCTAGAGAGAGAAACGCCGAGAATATAGGATATAGAGAGAGACGTTCGGTTGGGAGAGAGAATATATGGTAAGAGATAGAGAGAAAATAGAAAGATAGAGAGACAGACGATCGGAATCTTAAAGGGGGGTCGGATGCGCGTGTGCATGGTGAGAATGGATGGCTGCGATTAGGTAAGAGAGATTTGGAAAGATATCTCCAGAGATAGCGAGAGACGGGCGGTTTTAAGGGACTGCATGGGTTTGATCGGAATGACTGCGCGCGATGCATGCTGAATGCATTGGTTTTGAATTGTAACGGACGGCTTTGATCGTGTTTGGACCGGAATAAAAATAGGAGATGGGATCTCGTAAGCTGGGTTAGAAAGAGAAATCTAGGAGGAGAGAGATAGTTGTGCGGATAGCTTGGTGTTGTGAGATGGGGTCACATGCATGTGTTTTGGAATTTAGAAACGAATGGTTGTGATGTGTTGCATGTTGGGTTGTTGGGTGTAATGCAGGTGGGCTGCTGCGATGGTGTCGGATGTGTGAACGGACGACTTACATGCATGTGGATTTTGGTTGGGCAAAATGAACAGCTGTGATGGTTTGCGGATAGGTTAGAAACTGGGCCGGGTGAACCAGGGTACTGTTGGAATTGGGTTCCGCTAATCAGAGTCGCAGCGGAAGCAAAAGAAAGATCCGAAGATCATACGGTGTATGTTTCATTACAATAAATTCTACAAAACAATCTACATGCAAATCTATGATCTTAGCATATGTGCGGACACCCTAGAGGCATACTACGATCTACGGAAGACATGCATGCATCTATTAGATGTTTAGATTGATCATACCTTATGGATCTATGATCCGGAGATGACGGAACGATGAAGAACCGCACTTTGATTGCAAGGGAAACTGTCGGATAGCACCTTATCCTTTGCGAATTGAAGAATCCTCGAAATCCCGTCTCTGAGTGCAAGGATTTCGAGCCGACGGAGGAATCCGTTGCGAAGACGATGGCGAGCCACGAGATCTCCTCCTCTCTCTCTTCTTTCTTCTCCTTCCTTCCTCTTCCTTCTCTCTTCTTCTTCCTCTCTTTTCCTTGGCCGAAACCACAAAGGAGGAGGACTAGGGGTTCAGTTTTTTGGAGGAGAGGGAGAAACCCATAGGGCCGGCCCCTCCCCTCTCTATTCCCTTTATAGGGTCGGTCTCCCATGGCTCCAAGGAGCCTAGGGCCGGCCCCTAGGTGGATAGGGATGAGAGGGGGTCGGATTTAGGTCTCCCGGGTGTCTATCGTGAAGTCCGGACGAAAACGCCCTTCACGAAAAGCGGAAAACTGAAAGAGAGACTGAGTGAGGTGCGCTACTCGGAATCGAGTTCCGTCAGCGCCTATGAGCTCCTAGAATTATTCCGCTCATTTTAAGATCCATATTTAATGTGTTCTGAGCCATATTTCATTATTTACCAAAATACCCCTACGGCCCGTAACACACGTGAATTAGGTTCTTAGGCTCCGGGCTTGCGCTCCATCGCGCTACTTCACATCCAACGTATCCAACTAGATCGGGGAACAATTCCTATACGCAACGACATGGTGGAACCTTCAGGGTTCAGGATCTTTAGCTGCAACCGGATCCCTGATTAACTGTTCCGGTGACACCGAAAGTTCCGTTAATCAACCCTAATCCGATTAACCCGCGTAGCCACCCAGAGTGCGACGCGAGTTGAACTCTAGTGATCCTAAACTTATGTTACTCCCTCGTAACCCTGTTCTCTACTATACTCCGATAATCCTTAGTCCCTCCTATTACTGGTGTCATGATACGACTCGGGCGGTGGGGAGCACCGTCAGATCCCGATCGATCATCTGACTAGGGTTTGATGACTTGTCATCTATAACACCACACACCTTCCGGTGCTATGCCTAGCATCCGGACATCGTCAGTCATACTGACAACCACCAGGCCTGGGTTAACTGTGTGGACAGATTGACTCATCAAACCGTACCCATCCAACACTGGACGTTGGATAACCTGTAGGGATTACATGTCACTCAAGCGCCAGCCGGGTAACCCAACGTACCGTGGTATTGGACTATGGAAGGTCCGCACACGTTGACACATCAAAGCACCACACAATTGATTGGCCCAATGAACATGGTCCCTCAGGGTTAAGGACAGATTATCTATAGTAGTAAGATGGTTTCTGCACTAGTGTCTGAATCACTGAACTGTGCACCATCTTTGTTCCTGTTCAACATGATCATCGTGCTTGGTCAGGTGAATGGAAATCCCACGTTCCCATGGTGGAGACTTCACCACATCCTCTACCTATCAACAGCTTGTTCTCGGTGAAGCGATCGGCATCACCTAAGCTGTGAACTAGTTCTAGGTCTACACAGAACTGGTCCACTGGGTCTCCCAAGCATGGATCCTCCACGCGCCTCAGTGGCCTACTGTGTTCCCTAGGGTCCTTTTATTATATGAGAATTATTATATACCATAGTAGTATTCTAATTAAAGCAATAACCAAAGTCATCTTTATTAATGTTAATACAGAAAATCCACGCTAAGGACACACGAGCTACAACAGGTACGTGAGATCTTAGAGAGAGAAAGTTTAGGAATGGCGTATATTGTGCATGCATGCATGGGTTTTATGCAATGGAGGGTTGTGATCATTTGGATGCAAGGGACATGCATGCATGGGTAAATTGATGGGATATTGGGTTTGTGCAAAATGGATGGCTACAATTTAATAAGAAGTTAAGATGGGATCGAATGGCCGAGATGTATGCATGCACATGGCTATGGGTGGAGTTTGCGTATGTGAGTCGTATGGGAGTCAGAAAGGGGCAGTTGTGTGATGGGATCGTGCATGAATGCATCGATGGGTTTGGGACGTGCATGCATGTGAAATCATAAAGGGTTATAAATAATGGTACTTGGTCCCCCTCCTAGGTAACTATATCTCTACGTGAGTTTTCGGGATACCCCCTTTGTCCACACTTGAGAGAGATACCTCTAGCCTCAGGGAGTGGAAACCAAGTCTGGGGAACACGCATCGGAGATCACGATTCGCACAAGTTCTTCATCCATGGATTCTTCCTCTTTTTGTAACGATCCTATAATCTTAGAAGTAGGATCTCTCATGGATGATCAGAATTAAAATCCACTTATAGGTGCATCATTCTCCCCCTCCCGATGGCTCACCTCCTCCTATTCCTCACTTTTGTCTCATCCCTGATTTGTTTTTCCCTCTTTACTCATTGCATGCAGCCAATCCCCCCCCCCCCCCCACACACACACATACATGTGCCACTAGTTGTGTTATTTGATGTTTGTTTGCTTTCAATATTGTGAGCACTTGTTTTTTTGGTAGTTCTTGGTATTTGAATTTTCTCTTGATCCACATGGTACAAAAGTGTATCCAGTCTTCACCACAGTGTTCAAGCATCATGGGGCATACTTCCCACCTGTACCGCCGACCCTCCCAGCCGAGCTATCGCAACACATTGACTTCCATGTAGTGGACACTCATTGACATCAGTAGTGCTCGTCAAGTGTTAATTGTGAGTGAACTTATTTGAGCCACCACATTGGTCTAGCACTATACCCCACTCCACCGACAAATACCATTTTTTGTCGACTCATGGTTGTGGAGGTTGAAATCAGATCCGATCATCCAATCGTTGTTCTATATAAAACACAAAAGAGAACAGTAGAGAGCAATCTCTTGGATCCGTTCTCCAACGCTAAAGTCAATGATCACTCAAGAACAGAGAAAACTTGGGGCAGAGGTTTGGGGTCTCGAGAGCATACCTTGTCCGGAGAGGTGAGATCACTATTTATAGAGAGTCTTGGTCAACTACTCAACTGCAACAAACGCCCAACTATCATAGCTCACTTGGCAAGAAAAACAATCATTAATTCATTACAGAAATCAATCACGTAACCGTTTATGGCATAGTGGATTCACACCCTTACGTTATTGCACATAAGAAGTATAACACGATCCTGCAATGTTGACGTCATACCATTAACAATCACTCGCCTTTGAGCCCCGTGTGGTTTTGGTCTTCAAATACTAAAGTTCCGAAGGGGCCCACTAAGTGCAGATGACTCAGCGAACTTCATCCTCGAACGCTGAGGTTCTGAGGATGTCACTGGGTGCAGAGGTCTCGCTGAGGCTTTATCCATGAACACTAAAGCATTACTGATGCAACTGCATTGTATCCTCAGCGGAGCTTACTTCCAAATCCTCGGACGTTGATTCTAGATCCTCAGATGCCGATATCATTGTTGGATTTTAATCCTTATACCAGAGTCACAGCGGAAGCAAAAACATAGATCCAAAGATCGGGTGGTGTATATTTCATCATGATCTATTCCACAAAACAATCCACCTACAAATCTATGAAACTAGCATATGTGCCGACACCCTAGAGACATACTATGATATATGAAGGATCTACATGTATGCATCTAAGTGTTTAGAATCATCATACATTCTGAATCGTTAATCCGATAAGAGCAGACCAATAGTTGATGACGACTCATACGTAAACCGAGAGATATGTTGTCGAATAGCACATTATCCTTTACGAAGGGAGGAACCCACGACATCCTATCTTTGAATGCAAGGACGATGCTTCGACGAAGGATGTAGCAAAGACGATGGCGAGCCGCAAGATCTTCTCTTTCTCACTTCTTTCTTCTCTTTTCGTCCTCCTTCTTCTTCCTTATTCTTTCTTCTTCCTCCTATTTCTTCCTTGGTAGAAACCACAAAGTGGAAGTGGGAGAGGGGGGTTGGATTTCCTGGAGAGGGAGGGAGGTAGGGCCGCCCCCTTCTCACCTATTTTCTCTTATAGGGCCGACTGTCTACTCGCTTACGCAAGCTAGGACCGGCCCTCTAAAGATAGGAATAGAGGGGGCTTGCATATATTTATCTCCAAGACACTTTGGTTAGGGCTTTCCTTTATCTCCAAGACACTTTGGATGAAAACCCCCTTATGTCAGGAGACAGCTGATAAAGAGATAAAGTGAGATGCGCTTGTCAGAATCGAGTTCCTTCAGCGCCTATAACTTCTGAAATTACTCCACTCATTTTAAGATCCATATTTAATATGTTCTGAGCCATATTTTAGTATTTATCAAAATAGCCCTATGGCCCCTTAACACATGTGAATTAGGTTCTTAGGTTTCGGGCTAGCGCTCCATCACACCATTTAGCATCTAACGTATTCAATCAGGTCGGGGAATAATTTCTATACATAATGATAAAGTGAAGCATTCAGAGTTCAGAATCTCTAGCTCCAACCGGATCCCTGATTAATTATTTCGGTGACACACCGAAAGTTTTACTAATCAGTCCTAATCCTATTAACCCGTGTAGCTACCCAAAGTGCAACGCGAGTTGAACTCTAGTGATCCTAAACTTATGTTACTCTCTAGTAATCCTGTTCTCTATCATACTCTGATAATCTTTAGTCCCTCCTGTTACTGTGGGTGCAAAAAATGACTAAGGCAAACGAGCCGATAGAAGCCTATGCCTTCGAAGTCCGTGATGGCATCTCATGGATCGCTAGCAGGCCAGCAGAGGCTCGAGCAGAATGAGGTCCGTAGGTGCAGCTTGTGGATCATAAGCAAGGTAGCAGGGGCTCACGCAGCCCGAAACCCACCAGGGCAGCTTGCAACTTGATTGAGGACGGCTAGTAGAAAGATGACACATGGAACAATCACAGCCAGCCACCTCCCAAGCTAGGAGAGAGCAACATGTGGACCAACCACGGGGCGCCACTTGGATCGACCACAGCTCGACACCTCTGCGGGGAGCGACGCCTATAAATACAGCACTGGTAGACAATACAAGGGACCGTTTTTCTAAGACTTTTGGACCGACTCTGGATTCCCTACTACTTTGGGATATTCGGCCCTTGGGTGAGAGTAGCAGCGCTCCACACCCAAGCTGACCAGAGAAAGGCCATGTCTCTCCCTCTACTTTCCAGCTCCATACCCCCCTAGATCTAGCGAGACTACTTGTACAAGCCCCCTCAGCATGTCGAGGGATAGCTCTACTCCTTCGGATCTAGTGGATTGAGGTTGCAACTTACTGCACGAAGACGTATGCTACAGCCGAACTTCGACAACAAACCCGTGTGTACTCTCTCTACTCCCCTCACTATTACCTCAAGCTACGCATCTACTATTTACTCAACACCACATCAATTGACCGTAGGAGGAAGTCTTCCAACGGCAAAAGATTTTCCCCTCACAGTTAGGTGCCGTCTGTGGTATCAAGCAAAAAGCTCATCTGCTCTTCTTCAAAGGCTGATTGGTTGAGCAGAAGCAACCGATCGACAGTGCATCATGCATCATATGGAGATTGATCAACCTTCCCCTCTCCGCCATCCAGAAGCAAGGCTACTCCAACAATGGTGAAGCCCCAGAAGCATCAGAATCAAGTCTCCAATCAGCCTCGACAAGATGCGAGCTAGTAGGAAGACAACCAGGGCTGATCTGCAGCGTACTCGGCAAGTCGTAGATCCATAGCTCTTGGGGTCGACCAGCCTCAACCTAAGGCCCACTCGTAGAGAGCTTATTCACATCAATCCGGAACGGCACTGCAGCGCTCGGGCAAGGCCCATGCTATCTCCCCAGCAGCAAAACAACCAGGAACTTATCAAGTTTCAGTGGAAGACTATAAGCTCCTGGCCCTCGTAAAGCAGAACACCGCCTTGATGATCGAGCGGGATGCCCTTAAGAAGGCTACGACAAAAGTGGGGGTAGTCACACCATCTCCTGCTGGTGAAGCCAACAATAGCATCGGGACTGTCATCCCGCTACCAAAGACACCAGTGGCTAGCCTCCCACCACACTCGAGGGCCGATCCACCCAGACCTCCTGTAACTGATCCCCTACATCGAAGACTCTCAGTCGTTCCGTCTCGACAGATAGTTTGGGATCGTATTGAGATGCCACGGCAAGGACGTAGATCCATCGAGTCTAAAGCCTCGTACGGGCGTTACATGTCACGGCACGCAAGGAGTGTGGGGCATTGTCCTCAAGCCACTTACCCCCATGGAAGGAATCGAGCCCGGGAGGACTCAGTTCAGCTCAGGAGAGAGCAAGTGTCTTCATCGCATCACTCTCACCTTTCCCCTCAGAATCGACGAGCCGATAGGAGGGAAGTGGTTTCAGCAGAGGGGCCACTCCACAGAAGCATCCTCAATGCAACATTTCCCCAAGGCTGGCGAGCTCCCATCCTCCCCAAGTTCAACTGCACAAAGGAAGATCTGACTATGCACATACTGGCATTCAAGCAGGCCTTAACGCCGCATAAGTTCAACAATCACATCTTGTGCCGCACCTTCACGGGGAGCCTCGACGAGCCATCCTTGGATTGATAACACAACCTCCCTTCGAGCACCATCACTCGATTCGAGACGTTGGCAGACCTCTTCGTCTAACACTACCAGCTGAACTTGAAGCTGGAGAAGAAGCTCGACACTCTTTATCGTCTTCGCATGGGGTTAGATGAGACCCTCCGAAGTTTCACCAGGAGGTTCCAAAACGAGCATGCAGCACTCTCAGGACGGCACCTGGATTATGAGGCAATCATGCTCGTCTTTCAGAATGCACTTCGCTATGATCTCCACATCTATAATGATTTCATCTGAAACCCTCCATCCACCCTGGGGGTAATGTTCGAGAAGATACAAAGGGAGATCGAAGTTGAAGACAATCAAATGGCACGAAGAGGACAAGAAACGAAGAAGCGAGCCTCCGACAAGAGCCCCCCTAAGCGATAAACACAAGCAAACTCCATGCACACAAAGGAGGAGCGGTTAAACCGGGCACTAGAAGGGAAGGACATATTCCCAAAGTTGAAGAAAGTCAAGTTCACTCAGTGAAACTTGCCGATCGAGTTGATACTCGAGCAAATCCAAGACAAGCCATATCTAAAGAGGCCGAATTCACTCCCGCCAGATTCAAAGCATACGGGCGACAGATCGGTCTAATATGAGTTCCATCAAAGTCATGGGCACTCAACGGCGAAATGCATAAGCCTCTTATATCACCTAGAAGATCTCTTGTGGGAGGGATATCTCCAGGAGTTCACAGAAAAAGAAGGATCTAACAGGGATACTTCCCCTGCTCCCAAGCAAAGAGAGGCTTATGGAATCCATAACACAATGAACCTACAGAGCCCACTAGGAGAAAGACATCTGATCGACTGATCAGTGCAGAAGGCTGCAAGATTATCTCGTAATGTTGTTCGTTTGAGAAACGACCATCGATCATGTAATCCATATTAAGTTATTAATGAAATTCTCGGCACCTGTCTGCTATCCAGACATGCTCAAATTTTCTTCAATCGTAATGTTGTTCGTTTGAGAAACGACCACCGATCATGTAATCCATATCAAGTTATTAATGAAATTCTCGGCACCTGTCTGCTATCTAGACATGCTCAAATTTTCTTCAATCAATACTTTGTAATTTTCTTCAATCAACACTTCGTGTATTATTAACCTACAACAGTACTACGCTACGTGCCCCAACATTGGCTCGATTGAAACGGCGCTTAAGCTTAGATTGGCCAACATACAAAGGCACTACGCTAAGTGCTCCGAATCACTGGCGTCGCGCATGCTCCATGTTCTGTAAGAATACATGCTCCACACCTCGCCACAGTTAGTTCGATTCGTGTTGCGACACGGTCGACTAACCTATAACAGTACGACTCTACGTGCCCCGATGTTGGCTCGATTGAAACGGCGCTTCGCTTCGATCGGCCAACATACAAAGGCACTACGCTAAGTACCCCGAATCACCAGCGTCGGGCATGCTCCGTGTTTTGTAAGAACACATTCTCCGCACCTCGCCACAGTTAGTTCGATTCGTGTTGTGACACGACCGACCAACCTACAACAGTACGACGCTACGTGCCCCAACGTTGGCTAGATTGAAACGGCGCTTCGCCTAGATCGCCTAACATACAAAGGCACTACGCTAAGTACTTCGAATCACTGACTTCGCACATGCTTCGTGTTTGTAAGAACACGTGCTCACCTCGCCACAGTTAGTTCGATTCGTGTTACGACACGGCCGACTAACCTGTAATAGTACGATGTTATGTGCCCCAATGTTGGCTCGATTAAAATGGCGCTTCGCCTAGATCGGCCAACATACAAGGCACTACGCTAAGTACTTCGAATCACTAGCGTCGCGCATGCTCCGTGTTTTGTAAGAACACATGCTTTGCGCCTCGCCACAATTAGTTCGATCGGTTCATGTTACGACACGGCCAACTAACTCGCAACGGTACAATGCTAAGTGCCCTGACGCTGGCTCGATAGAAAGGAGGCTTCGCTTAGATCGACCGGCATACAAAGGCACAACGCTAACCTTGGTTGATCAACAAGTCCAAGGTATGGTCTTGGTACCTCGAAGACAAAGTCCGATACCACCTCCACTGTCTCCGTATGCAAGAAGTCCAAGATCATAACCTTGGCACTCGAAGAGCTATAGCACTTGAAGACAAGACCAAGGGTGAAGAGCACTCGAAGGCAAATCCGATGCTGTCGTCACCGCCTCAACATGCTACAAGTCCAAGGTCACAGTCTCAACATGCTACAAGTCCAAGGACATAGCCTTGGTACTCAAAGACAAGTCTGAGGCGCCGTCGCTATCTCAGTATTCAAAAAGCCCGAGGTCATAATCTTGATGCTTGAGGGCAGTCTGAGGCCACCATCGCGAGACGCAACAAGCCCCAGTTTGTAACCTTGGTACTAGGACGTTCGACAAGTAACCCCTTTCGCGCGACATTCAAAGACATCTACTCGATCGATCTAGGCATCATTCGCGCAAAGGACTTCGCCGACAGATTGTACAAACCGACCGACTTGACCAAGGGTTTCAAACCTGATCGGTTTTGAAGCTGATTACCCCTTGCAGGGGGGTCAATTACTGCAACATCACTTTCACCGTGTCATATCACTAGTTGGATTGACCAAGGCATTACCCCGGTCAACTAGCCTCCAACAATATCATT
Organism: Chamaelirium japonicum; assembly: GCA_947650365.1. Classification (NCBI taxonomy): domain Eukaryota; kingdom Viridiplantae; phylum Streptophyta; class Magnoliopsida; order Liliales; family Melanthiaceae; genus Chamaelirium; species Chamaelirium japonicum. The sequence goes on from OX393555.1 coordinate 49,687,273, forward strand.
CCCAATCGATTGACTCGGCCCGGTTGACGAATCGCATCCGTACTGTTGGCAGGCAACAACGATTGAGATGGAACCTCTCCAACATGAGAGAGGAAGTGGCAGTCACTCATATGTGCTCTTAGCCTCTTACTAAATGAAATCGGCCACTGAGTTTGGTTGAATGACATTTCATACAAACTGGTCTCGTGCAAGAGGGAACCACCACCGTCTGACAGGGAAGAATCCAACCGCATGGCCTCATCAGTAGTATGTAACCCTTGGATATGGCATTGACGATCGAGACTCACACAAAGTTTGGAACAAAGTCTTTGGATTGAATAGCATTACCTGATCAACCTTCGATCAGAAGGTCCATTGACCCTATCAACGAGATCAGCTCGCCTCCTCTCCTTCTTCTCCGGCGACGGGGGTGGCAGCAGATCCCCCTCCCCGTCTTTTTTGTCCGACGGGGCAGCAGAGCAGCAGAGGGGAGGAATCCTCCGCCCTTCCCTTCTTCTCCGGCGACGGGGGGCAGCAGCAAGCCCCCCTCAGTCTCCTTCTTCTCTGGCGACGAACGGAAGCGAGCCGCCTCCCTTGTATCCTCCTTCTCCGCCGATGGGGGGCAGCAGCAGGTCCTTCCCCCTTTCTTTTCTTCTACTACGGTGGGTAGAGCAGCAGTCGGCCCCCGTCTCTTCTTCTCCGGCAGGACTGCAAATCAGAGGGGAGGAAGTCATCACTTCCTCCTCCCCCTTCCTCATTCTCCGACGACGAACGATAGCAGCGACGGGCAGGCCTCCTGGCTGCTCCTTTTTCTGGAGGCAAACGGCAGCAACAGTGGCTCCTGCTCCCTGCCTTCTTCTCCGACGGTGGGGGGCAACATCAGCAAGCCCCCCCCCCCCCCCCCCCCCCCCCCCCCCCCCGGTCTCCTCCTTCTCCAGCGTCGGGCGACGACAGCAAGACCCCAACCTGCTTCCTTCTCTGGCGACGGACAACGACGGCAGCGACAAGGGAGGTCGAGGACCGCTCCCCCCGGTCTCCTCCTTCGACGGTGACAGTGACGTGAGGGGGTCGAGCATCACTCCTCCCTCATCCGTGCCTTCCTCCGATGGGCGGCAACGACAGCAGCGTGAGAGGATCGAGCACTACTCCCCCCTCGCTCCTTCGTCTCCAACAACGACACGGCTACAACAACGGACGGGAGAGGTCGAGCCTCGCTCCCCCCATCTCTCTTTTCTATCCTCTCCGGTGATGGTAGCTCGGCGGCAGCAACCTCCTCCTGGATCCAGCAAAGGCAACAAGAGAAGAGTGGGAGTAGGACGCCACTCCCACACCCCCGACGGCGACCTCGTAAATGACAACCATGGCCCCCGGGGCACGTCGATGATCCCTTCGGCAAGGCGAAGAATCCCAGGCACAACCGCGATGCTCACGACCACCCATGGTGCCCAATGACGCATACGATATGCTCGCGATATCGCCAACGTCTACGACACTCGTCAATGTACACGACCACTTGTGGCACGTCGACAGTGCGCACAGCTACCCGCGGCTCGACGTCGATTCCCATGAAGCGACCACAATGCGCACGGCCACCCGGCAACGCATACGGCCGCCTACGACATGACAACAATCATTACGGCAACAACCGACGATTCCGACCTTGCACCAAGGATCCCATCTAGCCAGGCGACTGCCTAACTGGCTAGGAGGGGGTACTGTGGGTGCAAAAAATGGCTAAGGCAAATGAGCCGATAGAAGCCTATGCCTCTGAAAGTCCGTGATGGCATCTCACGGATCGCTAGAAGGCCAGCAGAGGCTCGAGCAGAATGAGCTCCGTAGGTGCAGCTTGTGGATCATAAGCAAGGTAGCAGGGGCTCATGCAGCCCGGAGCACACCAGGGCAGCTTGCGACCCGATTGAGGACAGCCAGTAGAAAGATGATCGACATATGGAACAATCATAGCCGGTAGAGTGTGTCCAGCTTCTTTTCCGGCTTTAAGTTTAGCCGGTAATGGCTCATGAAGAGTTCAGCCAACTCTTTGAATGCGACTACTGTACCGGTAGGCAGCGTGTGGTACTAGTCAAGGGTAGGTCCCTCGAGGCTTTCCGTGAACATATGGCAGAGGACGTGATTCTCATACTCGTATGGCGTCATGGCTAGCTTGAAGGTCAGGATATAGAGAGCAGGGTCTCTCTTGATGCAGTTGAACTTTGGCAGGCTCGGTGTTCACCAACCCACAGAAAATGGGATTGCAAGCACCTCAGGATGCAGAGTCCCCGCCGAGGTTATCAGCTGCCTGCGGTCTTGATGGCGATGTCCCACATCGGCGGTATGCCTTAATCGGTTGAGCAGCTCCTGGGCATCTGTTGCTTTCGTGCGGAAGGGATAGGACATCTAGTGGACCCTGTTGACTGAGGTGATCCTTCTCGGCAATAACTTGGCGTACTGTCGACGTCGAGGCGATCCCATACCATTTGCCTTGGTTCTTGCGTAGATACCTGACGCCTCTCGATACGCAGCACATGGGATTCTTTAAGATCATGACTCACGGCTGGGCGAGTCCTTGGTTTGTCTTCATCAGCGGTTGGAGAGTTGTGAGTTACAACCCCCGCTCTTTCAGCCGCTTTCTTCAAAGAATCACTCTTTTGCTCGAGAGCTGCGTTCTTCTTGAGAAGGTTCAGCAGTTGAAAGTCGGGAGTTGAGATTTGGTACGTAGCTGGAGCCTCGCCTCCTTGGGTATCGTGCGCTTTTCCAGATCGATGCCTCGAGGACTGCAAGTCCTACCGATTGCTGCAGCCTTCTGGCTAACTACCTTGCAGCCCCAACTGCTCATGGACATGTCTACGATTGGTTGCTACAAAGACTTTCTGCTCATCTTCGATCAGCACATCGTTTGTCCGGTCAGCACTTGCCTTTTGGAGGGTTGGTACTGGCTTTCACCATTGAGTGCGTTGATATCGGGGTGATAAAGATATTGAAATAAACTTGAATAAGGACTTATGGCTCATCACCACAAGTTGAGTAGGAGTCGATAGAAGCGTGGGTAAGACCTCTAACGATATCCCCACAGACGGTGTCAAAGATTATGGGAGAAATTTCAATACTGTCTTGATTAGAAACTTTGCCCCACAATTCTTGATTGAATTGTATGGTTTGTAGAGTTATAAATTATAGAGTAAAGAGAGAAGACGTGAGGAGTTGTCGAAGTTCAGTCTTACGACCAACGTCTCCGGGCGAGAGGTGCCACCTAATTTCCTTTATAATGAATATAAAGGGGGGGAGAATTCTCTCAACAGGCCGAGAGAAGCTTTGTACAGTAGGATCGCAAGGAGCAACTAGAAGAGAACAAGAAGGGGAGAAGTGAGCTCTAGCTCTGGAATCCTCTCCTCTTTTGATCAATTGACCAACCCTTTCTATGTAAGCAATAGGGGTCCTTTTATAGCTAAGATATGTGCTCGATATGGTACCGATGTTGTGGCAGTGTTGAGGTGGTGCTGGTTCTGGGCCTCCTTATTGGGCCGTTGTTCAGGCCCAATAAAGGGGAGGTCGAGCTGCGGGCCCATGAGTCTAGGCTTACCCACTTGGACCGTTTCACGGGACCATACGGCTCTGGTCCGGTGTGGTATAATTTTTGCACCCACAAATAGCACAGCCAAGATATCATATTCTCTCATTCTATACGATTTCTCGACGATAATCCCGATCATCACCAACGTGCACGCTTTCGCTGAGCCTTCATACTTCATGGTACCGCTTACCTGAGTAGTGGATGTAGTATCCTGGATCGCTCATCTCCTTATTCCTTTGACTGAAAAACTATCACGCTCTGACCAAGTGCTCGTTTGTGTACAATTTTTCTAAAAAAAACAAAGAAATAATCATACCCCTAGAAGTGATTCTAAAAATACTTTTGCTAAAGCACTCCCAATAGCTATGTCTTGGTTTGTTATTATAGAGTACAAGGGATGTCGTCCATGTTATTTTTATGTGAAGAAACCGATAACTCAAAATAAAATCATATACATCCTATGACATTTTTATGTGAAGCATTTGTCATGTAAACATCAAAGTTACAAGAACTGCAACTCTAGTTGATGAATTATCAGAGACCATGTAGAAATTTCCATGTTATGGCATGCGAATTAGAAACCAAATAGCAAATGAGGCAAAAAAAAACCATTTAGATTCTCTGATATGCATGGCATGTGAAAGGAACGAAGAGTAGGTAGACAAAAGAGGGGTGAATACCTAGCTGCGATGGGGAAGAAAGAGGGGGTGTTGTGGTCTGGTGGCGCAAGGATCGGGAGTTGCAACTCCGGGCGTCAATCAGAACTGCAGGGGAGATCGTTGCATGGAAGGGGCACGAGGGAGCCGTGAGGTTTACGATTGCTGCAAGAGAGGGGTACGAGGGCTGCACGATCAGATGAGGGAAGAAAGAATGCGGAGGGGCTGGGCTCATTGATTGGAGGGGAAGAAGAAGGAAATGGAGGGAGAAGGAAGGGGCATTGAGGGCTGCTCGGGATTAGGAGAGGAGATCATGAGAAAATTCAGATGGGGATAGGGACAACTGTCATGCGATATAACCTACCACGATCGTTGATACCTCCCCATCTAATCCCAACTATATATCGGATTCTAAGGGCCCGAATCATAGGTAACTCAATGAGTAAGAGGCCATGAGTAAAGTTTTAAATTTTTTAACTTTTATAGTTATATATTTTGGCCAAGTGGGAGAATGTTGGGCTTTCTAAGGTGATCCAACATCAGGAACCCCATTACATCTTTTCGGTTTACATTGGTTTTAGTAACTGACATTTGTGGGGTGGTCATTAATTTCTACAACATCAGGATGCCCATGACAACTCCTTGATGGGAGGGTGTGCCTTGAAAGATGATTTTATAGTATAGAGTTCTTGGTCTTCTCTCCTTTGAGTCTCGAGGCCTCTGGTATGATCCTCCACCCATAGGTTAAAGAGCAATGCTATCCAGCCCAAAGGTTTTCTCGATTCCGCTCAACCTGTGCGTAAAAGACTTAAATATCGATAGTGGGTTTCAGCCACCAGTTGCACGCTGCCATGTCAATCGGGTTGGCAAAATCGAGAAAACCTTCGAGCTAAATAACATTTATCTAGGTTAAAATATAATACCATTTTTACTATTTATGTGATGATAAAATCCGTATTCGAGACTCTTGTTGCGATTTGAACTCCATATTTGGTTTCAACCGTTAGATTCGTGTCTCAAGGAGATGAACTTACATCGACAACGATAGAGTTTATCAGTGCTAGGCCACAAACAATGGGAGTCCTCGGTCAATGCCGTCAAGGAGTCAGTCAACAACCTTACACGAGAGGTTGGCCGGGTTGATTGGGTTGTGCGGACGGGTTAGCCGGTGTCAACATATATGGTAGAGGAGAAATAATCAATATATAACAGTTCATTTGCAATAGTACAACACATAAAGTAATTCTTTGTATTTTTATATATTTGATGGTAGTTCGTTGGATGGATAAATTTTCATCCAATGGCGACCATTAGAAGTAGGATAAATAACCATCAAAGTTCCACCACAGTGCGACCTCAAATTGTATTCAGCAGATAATCCAACAGATCGATAAATTGTGATCGGATCTATTCAATATTGTATTATATAAAATATTGATTTACTAAATGATTGGGTTACGGGTTGGGTCGGGTTGCTCAAAGCCTCGGCCTGAGCCCAACCCGAATTGAGGTCGGGTTGGGATTTTTCAACCCAAACCCGCCCAAAATCGGGTTGGGCTCGGGTAGGCCCGCCCAAGTTGCAGCCCTATATTTAACCAAAGAAAGGGAATTCTATACCATTTACTAGGGGAATAAGTTTACAAAGGGAAGAGGGGAAAAATGATGCTGGGTAGTTTCCCACCTATTGCATAGGTTTAATGGTTTGCGGAATCGAATTTCCAAGTGAAAACTTGCTTACCAAACACGTTTAACTTCTTTCACGTGAGGGACTAGTGCATGCTCATGCTTGTTGGCACTGTAGTGTGTCGTCTTTCGCGGCAACACACCTGTCGGCATTGCAGCGAGCCGCGTTGGCTACAACACACCTGAACGCCTTTGGCAACAGAACACTTTCGACAACAGCACTGGCATTCATAAGGACACCCATTTTCGCGCCCGTGCCGATTGGCACCAACTCCTCTTCCCCCTATAATCGATCAATCACATCTATCTCTGTTCGAACGGATTTCTCGAGATTGATCCGATGGTTTAGGGCGGCCGAAATTTTAGCAGGCGGGTTTATAGCCGTTGATACGAACAACGATCACGAGATGAACGGTCAGGTTTAGTGCAGTTTAAATGGGTTAGGATTTGAAACCAAGGGGAGGGAATTGGTTGACGGAAAAATAGAGATCGTGTGTTGATTTTTGAACGAATGGTTAGATCTATTACGTTCATTTTTGTCCAACCAGTTTGTCCTAGTCAGCTTTTTTGTTCCGTTTTGTCTAGGCAGCACAAAACTGACGTTCCTTGTTATATATATTTTGTCTAGTCATGCCACAAAACCCGGGTTGTAAGGAAAGGTCCACCGAAGGGTACATAAGCGAACCGTTGTCAAGTCCCTAGCTGATGTGGGACAAACCCAATAGGAATCACTTTACTTTCCCAATCTCAAGTTAAAGTTTCCGCCTACTAGCCTTCCTATCACGCCCCTGTATGCTTCACTTCAAAGGGACCAACGTGTTATATTCAGAATGTGAGGGGTCAAAAGCACATAACTTATATTTTGTCTCTACCCTGCAGTCCACAATAGTTTATGCTGATCCACAAGAGCAGAGCCAAGCCTTGCGTAAGCAACAAGTTAGGTCTCCCTGGGCTCCCAAAAGCTAGCTAGCCCGATGCCCTAACCCGGTGCGACCAAAACTCACAACAGGGCTCTTGGTTTCTTGGCCGAGGGGCCAGGAAAGCTTTCAAATCCTTGAGAACCCCTCCCTCTAAATCACCCACCAGAGTTTCCACACCATCATCAACAGCAGGAGAGAGAACCCCTCCCTCTAAATCACCCACCAGAGTTTCCACACCATCATCAACAGCAGGAGAGAGAGAGAGAGAGAGAGAGAGAGAGAGAGAGAGAGAGAGAGAGAGAGAGAGATGGGTTGCCTGCTGAAGAGCTGCTTCTCGTTGCTGGTGGGCACGGGGTGGGGGGTGTATATGGCGCAGAACTACAACGTGCCCAACATCAAGATGATGGCGGACATGGGGATGGTGATGATGAGGCACTACGAGGAGATGTACCGCAAGCCGAAGAAGAGAGAGGAGGACCCTCCATCCGAGTAGAGAGAGAGAGAATGAAGAAGAAGGTCTTTAGGGTTTCATGCATGTCATTATATTGTTCTTTTTCTTTTTTCTTTTTAATTAAGACTAGTTTCGGTTGATATGCTTTTAGGTGGAATATATATATATTTTTTTTGGAAGTGTTGAAGTTAGTTGGATATAAATTTGGGAATATTTGATGATTAATTTGTCTACTTGTTTGCTTCGGTTTTTGTTATGTATTTGAATTTGGCATGATTTTTTTTTTTGGGTTCTGATTTGTATCGATACGAATTTGGGTTGTATTTACATCGATCGAAGTTCATGTCCAATTAATATGTGGTGGATCAAGATTCAAATCAGATCTTGGTTGGATGTATAGTGTGCGTTTGGAATTGGTTTTGGACACATGGTTTTGGGTCAAAACCTGAATCCACGTGCCTAACAGAAATAAGATATTGGGTGTGTTTGGGATCCAGTTAGAAAGTTGGTCAATGTTTTTCAAAAAACGTGTTGTATGTGAACCCATTAAATTCGAATTAGCATATTTTTATTTTTTCATCTTGACACCGTCGATATCCCCAAACTGCCCCCATCACCTACCTCCAGTCATTCGTTCCCCTGCGTGCAGAACCTCCGACGCCGTCCGCATCCCCTGTCGGCATCCATCTTCTTGTAGGAAATAATCCGATGATAAAGGCCCACAACAAAAGCAAAAGGTAGGTCCGAAAATCGTAGGTGGCGTGCGTTTCATATCAAAATTTTCATTAAAACGTTCTACACATGTATGTATGAATCTAGTATGACGACTACGCGACCCCCTAATATCGATCTAGCAAAAAGAACAATTTAGCATGTATGCATGTTCTATCTCTACATTAGATCTATATGTTAGAAGCCATCCTCCATATAGATTCTTTCACCACGACAAATTTCTTCTTTGTCGATGGAGACGGGTTCGGATCTGCTCAGAGAGGTTTCGATACAACAATCATAACTTTTGATCCCAAACTCTGATTGGGATAAAATTTGGACTAGAGGTAGACGATTTCGAGATGCAACTTTTGCATCCAGTTTGAGGTCGTTTGGACTTCTATAACTCCCGCAACAATAGAAACATCATGGATCTTCTGTGCAAAATCTAGACAGTAGAAGATTGCAAAAGCGCCTTGTAGTTCACCAAATCTCGCACGATACACTGCACCTCGTCGATGGATCTCTGAGTGCCTCCATACAATGAGCCCTCTCCATCTATGAAACACCACACGAGGAAGACACGTCAAGGACCGAAGTCGCAAGCGAGGTTGGCCACCCGTTTGGATAAGCCTCATAGTGGATAAGGTCAACCCCCCTTTTATTTCTCCCTTTATCTCTATCTCTCCCTTACATTTTGGAGTAGGAAAAGTCAAGTCAAACCCCTCAACATATCCCCTATGGTCGGCCCCTATTATGGAGGTAACAACCTCCTAGAAACTAGGGGGCTGACCTTGCTAGTTTTCTAACACATAGGGCTGCCCCCTAGTCCATGGTGATGCTTGGTTCTCCCAAAATGCCCTCATGACACTAGTTGACCATCCCACATGTACGAGAACTCACATATCATATATAAGTGGGGTGCACTAGTGATTTCACTATTCACCGGGGTGCCCTTAGTAAACACAAATGGTACCTCTACTAAAGTCAACTAGTCAACTCGTATAAGTGGGGTCCACTTATGGTAAGGGATGACTACGTGTGTCTCTATACTGTGCATTATATAGATAAGGTGGCACCTTCAGGGACCAAGGTTCATGGCTTCCAACTTAAATTCGATCAACACACTACCCGAATGTATCATCGATCCTCTAAGTCAGTTAACCAGCGTAACTACCTAGAGTGCGACGCAGGTTGCACTCCAATTATTCCGGACTTACTATGTTCTCTCGTATACCCCTGCTCTTCACTTAGTAGTGGTAAACCCATTGTCCCTCTACTTGATGTCATGATGCAACTCGAATGGTGGAGAAGACCATCGGACTCGAGTACTCATATGACTCAGTTTCTTCCAAGTTGACCACGTATATCATACTTCTGATTACCCTGCCGATTAACAAAATCTGGTCAATTGTCTAACCGATGACCACTAGGTATGGGTTTAATACAACGCAAGTCAGATCAAGGAACGTACCTCCTGTTAGGGGTATGGATGGTCTACATGAGTGGCACACCGATGTAACGCCAGTCAGGTAACCCATTACATCGTGGTTTTGGGTCACATAACAGAATCCTCACATATTTGTGCACTAAAGCACCACACAACTAGTTAGCCCACAAACTATGGTTTCTTAAGGTTTAGGACCATTTTATCCTAAGCAGAAACATGTCTTAGTGCACTAATATCTGTTCACCGATCTATGCACCGTGTTGGTTCCGTTTGGCCATAGACACTGTGCTTGGTGATGACCGTGGTGGAGGCACCCATACTCTGTCATCCCAACAACTTATCCTGATAGGGCGACCAATCCTAATTGGAATTGTGAATGATTTATATTACATGGGACTAGTCCATTGAGTTTCTTTCTTAAGTGGATTACCATATAGCCATAACTGTCTGTTTTGTAATCAGAACGCGTACTAAGGTATGTATCAAGATGCAATCCTAAGTTATCAACCATACACAGCTAAACTATAGGGTTTTATGAGTTGTAGGCCTCATCAATTCCAACACTTCTTCCTCCTCTTCTTCTGCCAGCTTACTCTTCTTCCTCCTCCCTCTTTCTCCTTCTTCTTCTTCTCCTTTCTCCTTCGACTCCCTTTCTACTTCAAACCTCCAAATTCCTCCTCCTTTCTCCTCCTTCCTCCTCTTTCTTCCTCATCCATCTTCCCCTATGCCAAACCCTAACCAGGTCTGTCAACGATACATGTCGACAGTGTCGATGGGGCAGCCACTGACGTCCCGTGTTGATGTCAACGGACTCCCCGTTATTACAGATAAGAAAATATATTGTAGAGATAAATTATTATAGAGGGAGTATTCTAGAGAAAAAATATAATGGATGTATAAAAATTATTGTAGAGAAAATATTATAGATATAGAGATCTAAAATAATATAAAAAAAATATTGTAGAGAGAAAATGTTATAGAGACGAAAAAGTACTTTAGAGAGAAAATATTATAGAATAAGTGTAGAGAGGAAAAATTTTGTAGTGGGAAAATATTGTACAAAGAGAAAATGTTGCAAAAAGAGAACACTTTAAAGTAAATGTTGTAGAGAAAGAGAGAAATTATAGAGAGAGAAAATGCTATAGAAGAGATATAGAGGAAAAATACTATAGAGAGAAAATATGATAGAGAAAATGTTATAGAGAGCAAATATTATAGAGAAAGAGAAAATACTCCAGAGGAAATATGAGAAAGGGAAAATATTATAGAGAGAAACTATCATAGATAGAAAATATTATAGAGAAAATATTGTAGATAGAGACAATATTATAGAGAGAAAATATTGTAGAGAATAGAAATATTGTAGAGAGAGAATATTATAGTCGGAGAAAATATTTTAGAGAGAAATATCATAGAGAGGAGAAAAATTTTATAGAGTGAGAAAATATTGTAGAAAGTAAAAATATCATAGAGATAATAGATTGTAGAAAGAAAATATCAAAGAGAAAATGTTGCGAAGAGGAAAACATTGTAGAGTGAAAATATTGATCATAGAAAGAGAAAATGTCATAGAGAAAGAAAAAATATTAAAGAGAGAGAAAATATTGTAGTGAAAGAAACTACTCTAAAGAGAAATATTATAGAGGAGAATACTGTAGAGAGAATATTATGTATATAATGTTGTAGATTAATGAGAAATTATTGGAGAGAGAAAATGATATAGAGAGAATGTTATAGAAAAAGAAAATGTTATAGAAAAAGAATGTGGCAGAGCGAGTATGTTATAGAGATAATATTTTTAAAAGATAATATTTTAAATGAAGAAACAACTACAAAGCTAATTTTGGGCCCAAAATTGGCAATGCTCAAATGTTGAAATTCTAGAATTGGTTCTCGATAAGCTAAAACTAGGTTTGCACAAAACAACTTTATTATTTTCTAAAATCAAAACATAAAATTTCCAAACCAATGCCAAACACACCCATAGTTAAGGTAGATCTGTTTTTAGGTCCATTTAATTAGGGGTGCAACCTAGGTTGGGTAATCCCAAGAACCGAACCAACCCTAGGTCTGGTTGGTTCAGGTATTTTTCAGGTATTTTACAATTTTGGATTGGTTCTATTCTTATTTTTCTAAACCCGTTTGAATCTGGGTCAGTTTCGTGTTAGGGCTCGGATAAACTTGAACTACCACGAGCACTACCCCAAAACAGGCAAAAAACTACATAAATAAACGATGGACTAAGACTGTCGTTTAATGAATGACGAGCAAAAACATAAACGACGGTCTTAGATCGTAGTATACACGGAAGAAAAACTAAAATAAAAATAAAAAAACTACACAACTAAAACGTCGGTCTAGGACCGTCTTTATATTCGTCCTAAATTTCGAGCCCATGATCTCCCCCCGATCTCTCATTTATCCCTCTGGTTAGCGGCAACCTATCCCCCATCTTCTCTTCTTCTCTCTGGTTAGCGGCAGCAGCCAATCTGGCTTCCTATCCCATCTCCCCCAAATCTCTGCAAAGAGACTCGAGCCGCTTCCCTGCCACCATTAAGGGTACTCGAATGTCGTCCAAGTTTTCAACCGGCACCATCCTCACCACTGATGACACCACCTCATCGGCGAATCTCTCTCCGACACCACAACGATGTAGGCCTCTCTCTCTCTCTCTCTCTGTCTATCTATCTATCTATCTCGATGTGGGTTTTGTCTTCCATATTTAGGGTTTTTTACCTTACCTAGGGAGTTGCTTATTGTCTGGGGTTTGATTCAAAGGAGGAAATGCGGGAGTTGATTATGGTTAGTGTTTTTATTCAAGTTGGAAGTATCAGAACGTGGGTTCTGGGTTTGTATTTTTGTGTAATGGGTTTCTTGTAAATCTCCAAGGTGAAAGCTGACATACAATCAGAAAGCTAGGCTCATTGCACCTCTATCATCAGATTCCCGTCACAATCATCAGAATGCAAAAACATACTCTTTTGAAAACAAAATATTTACCAAAATCCTTCTACATTCCTTGGAATAGAATCATGGTTTTTCGTGGGAATGTATGAGCTATAGGCAGTGTGATTTTTATCCTGATATTGTGCAACACTCTTAAGGCTTGTGTGGTTGCTATGTTTTTCAGCCTATGATTTTGAAAACACATGTGCAAATAGTTTAGGGTTGTTTGGTTAGTAGGGTGTGACATGTATAAACGATGCACACTTACTAAATTTGTACAGCTTTTGTACATAAAACTATGCAAATGAAGTTTCACCTAAATACATGAAACTTTAATTGCACATGTCACAGGTGCAAACAAATGTACGCGCATCATTTGCACAGCAACCAAACAACCCCTTAGCCTTCAACGATTTGTGAATGCGCACGCTGTTTCAACTCACGGATTATACACACCTCACTGAACTAATCTTCTCCTCTCTCTTCCAGATCCACATCTCTTCTTCAGTTGTGACAATCAAGATCTCCCAGGAGGTGTCGAACACTTGCTTCGGCAGAGTGCTTGCCTCCTACGAGATCTCATGTGTTCACATCTCTCTCTTTTGTATCATACCCCAGTCTCTTCTACGTCGACTTCTAATAATATTGTATGTCTTCGTTATCGCTCCACTTGTTTTGCACCGGACACAATGCACAGTAACACACCACATAGTATAGTGTGGTTTTTATTTTACAGTGCAGAAGACTGGACGCGCCATCAATACCCCGCCAACCATATCACTGTCATCGTATTCGCTGCCTTCACCTGGGATCCCGGCTCTCTTTCGAATCCCGCCGGCGGAAGCCTCTCCCCCCTCCACCCAACCTCGCCGCACTACCAATGCCGCCGGTCTGATAAACCGCGGGGCACGGTAAACGATGGCGTCGTGCCTCGAGCTCTACCGTTGCGGCCTCATCCCCCTCTCCCTCACGCCCCTCTGCCCCTGCCGCTCCTCCCTCAAAACCCTCGTCCCCCCCCGCCGCCCGGCGAGGCTGAGGCTGAGGCTGACCCTCCTCCCTCGCGGCTCCCGCCGCAGCACCTGGCGGCTCACCGCCGGCTTCTTGCCGTCCGGCGCCAGAGCGAAGCCTAACAACCACATCGAGAGACCGGAGGCCTTAGTGGTACTCCTCCCGTGTCCCTCTCTTCCGGATTAGAGTTTTACGTCTGCGTGATCGATGAGGAATTTCTGAGATTTGTAGGTTATGATGTAGGGGGCGGAGAAGGATGAACATTCTGAAGGAGGAGCGGAGGAGGCGTTGGTTATAGATCAGCAGCGAGGGAGCCAGCTGAAGAAGCGGATTGCTTTTGGGCTCGGTATTGGGATTGGAACTGGTGGAATTGTGGTGGCTGGTGGATGGGTATTCACTGCGGCGGTGGCAGCCGCGGTGTTCGCCGGAGCTCGCGAGTATTTTGACCTGGTCAGGAGTCGTGGCATTGCTGATGGGATGACGCCGCCCCCACGATTCGTGTCGCGGGTCTGCTCTGTTATCTGTGCTCTCATGCCCATACTAACACTGTAAGTTTCTTCAGATATTCTCTTCTTGTCTATGGCTGTATGGGTTGGATTTACAGCTCATGATTTACTTACTGAGGAGAATTGGAAGGAACTTGAGTTGTGAATGTATAAATAATTGAGATCATACTCAATTTCTGCATATGGTTTGAAATTTTTGTCAAAATACCGAGATTTCATGGAAATAGTTCGGTTTCGGTTCAGGACTGAAACGAAATGAGGGTCGAATCCAGGGGGACTGGCAGTTTAGGTCAAATTTTGGTCGAAATTCCGGTCAATTTCAGTTTCGGCTTTCAGAACTGGAACTAAAAATTTTAAATTTCGGTCAATTTTGGCCAAAATTTCGGTTTAGACTTGGACCGAAACCCACACAGAAACTGAAATTTAAAACCTTGAATGTCAGAACCATGCGAAGTGGGCGCGAAGTGCAACGTGTAGAAGATGTCTCATTGATACACGTTCTGCTAATCATGTAATTTTCACACTTTGTCAGTTATCAATTGGCTTGTAATCTCTAATGCTCCCATTCTCCAGTGTCCTTCACTATTTGGGTTGCTTTCCCTCCTAATGGTCAACATTCTAATATTAGCAAGATGTTGAAACAAATGCACCAACGCTAGTAAAAAGAGCAAATACAGTAGTGGAGGTAGCATAAGTTGTTTTCTTGATGGGGGCGTGTTGTCTTTAGAGAATGTCTTGCGCCCTTTTGTGCACAGGTTTTGAGGCGGCTTTCTCTTAAGGAATGAACGTTGGCATGTGTGTGACGACCATACAATATGAACCACCTGTACTTGACCATCTCTTCCTCGTGGGTTGGAAGAGTCCACTAGTTGTTGGGATTCTTCTGACATCTCTGTGAGGGAGTTCTACAAAGCTGAAAAGTTCGAAGTCCTGAAATATGGGAAGGGTAAAGCACTTTAATTACTCGAGGTTTAAGTAAAATCAACAACCCCACATGATTGTACTTCTTAAAATCAATATATATGACAATACTATATACCATGTTTCATGAGAGGCACCTTTTGTTTCTAACTCGATCTCTGCTCACACATTTTAGAAGGGAACTAAGTTTTGTACTTGGAAGCTTTATGTGCAAGATTTATTAAGTCAATAGCTCGATACAAGGCTATCGAATTGGGTTCTTCTCGTGGTGGTGCATCAATGATCATGCACCTAGATCTCAGAGTTCATGAGTGTTCTAGAGAATGACCCTCATCCCAGAAGATGAGTTCACACTAACAATGTTAGTATAGGTGAGTTCTTCAAGAGTACATGCAACCTAACTCACATCCCGTGCTAAGCCTTAAACTCATCATGAGAAAATGATCTTCTAGCTGCTGCAATCAAGTATTGATATCATAGAGATGACCATAGTGGAGATAACAATGTTTCAATGCTCATAGCAGTTACACATTCAAGTTATTTTGGCCCATTGAACCTACTTCATGCGATCTCTAGTCTGATAGGTTCGGTTCGCACTTACAAGGACTAAATAATGGGCCTCAATTTCATCCTTATGATGAATCTTGGACCAACCTCTTCATTAATCATTTAATAAATTGATCCACCCGATTTTTAGCCTAGTTATCCTATGATCCTTTATAATTTTACATCTCAATTCTGTCTCCATAGTATCTTGGATATATTATACATTTATGCATTAATGTATTGCATCTTCGCTATTTAAATATATATATATATTTTTTCATTTGAGCTGTCACTCTCATCTGTCTGATTCCCATTGAATGAAGGGCCCAGATCGCATATTTATTAAATCCCGTTGGCCTCGCCCTTCTATTAGATCGCACATCTCTCATCCCCGATCTCCAGCCTCTCTCTAAAGGTGGATCACTCTCAACCCCGACCTCCAACCCCCTCTCTGATCGGTGATCGCACTCGGGGTCCTCCGGCAGGCAACCCCAATGATGGATCACACTCCGGTAGATTCCCTTCCCCTCGGTCATCGCACTCAGGCCCCTCATCAGGCAACCCCAAGGGCCCCGACCGGTGATTGCACTCGGCCCCTCCGACAGGCCATCCCTTCCGTCTCCGGTTGTCGTCCCCTCCGTCAGCCCATCCCTTCCCCTCCGTCAAGCCCCCCGCTGGTGAATCACACTCGCCTCCTCCGGCAGGCACCCCGTCGGTGAGTGCGATTTACCGGCAGGGTGGCTTGATGGAGAGGAAGGGGTGTCTTGACGGAGGGGAAGGACGAGTGCGATTCACCGGCGTGGATGGAGGTCGGTGAGAGGGGCGCGATCATAAGGAACGGGAGGGCGAGTGTTATACCAGGGGTTTTGATTTGGGCGCGATTGGACGGCGGCTAGCTTTGAATTGGACGGCTAAAAGCTGGCAACCCAATTTCGAAATAAGTTGGCAGCCTATACCCCGTATCCTCTCTCTCTCTCTCTCTATATATATATATATATATATATTGCACACAATTAGAGTTAGTTGGATGAAGTAGATAGGACCATAGGAGCTTTGGGGTTCTAAGAAATTGACGCATGCCTTTAAGACCTAATGTTAAACTTCAAGATGACAATAAAATCTCGAATGTTGTATGATTCCAATTGGTGGGTTGTAAAGAGAGCTTCGTCACACATGATAAGCTTGGCAGAGATGAGGATCTTGAGGTGGATGTGCCACAAAAATAAGAGGGATAGAGTTGGCAATGAATATATCAGAGGACGTGTAAAAGTTGCTCAAATTGGGGACAATAATTGAGAATAGACTATGATGGTATGGCACGTACAACATAAAGTATAGGCAGCTCCTATAAGAGAGGGTCTCATATTATTTGGGAGGGGTCCAAGAAAAGATGAGGAAAACCAAAAACCTTATATAACATTGGTGGAAGTTGTTAGCTAATATAGGGAAAACTTGCACCGACTGTAGGGAGTTCTTAACAAGAATGGCTGACGAAGAAGGATTCATTGAACCTACCCAAATAAATGGGACAAGGCTTGATGCTAATGTTTACTGTTATTTTTATGTGCGTGGTAGTGTTCTTGTACTCTAAAGTCTAAACCTTAGCTATTAGGACTTGGTTGTCACAATGAATAACCACACCTAAAATTGGCATTGGCTTAGGTATTAAGTAAATGCCCCATAATAGGTCCCTCTGCTACCTCATTATCGTCAATCTTAAGAATCAAATCTACTAGCTTTGCTTCCATAGTACCATCTAGTTGATTTCTCCAAGAGACAGTTACTCCTAGTGTAAAATTATATTATATCCACTCCTTGCCTTGGTATTATACTATTATATGAGATGCAGTTTGCATCACTATATCCCCCAAATACATCAAAAATCCTAATGTAGCGAAGATTGTACTAATGATTCTTTATGTTGCTTTGTTTATATCACAAATACATTCCAATGATAAGAGTCTGGCTACTCATGGACCTACTCATGTTGCCAATTGCATAAGCAATGGCAGGTATTGCAGAGTTAGCAAGGTACGATAAAGACCCCACGATTGAGAATATCCTAAATGATTTGTGTACTCACCTTTATTCTTTCCTAGTTTCATATAAGGGTTAAATGGAGTGGAAACTGGTCGCACATCGAAGTAATTAAACGTTTTTAGCATGTTTCAATTAGATGAGATTAATTTAGTATTCCATTCTGATTCCTTAACACCTTCTGTTAAATGTCACTAGCTTCACTTAGGTCTTTTATGTCAAAATTAGTTGTATTTATTTAGCCTGAATTAGTATGAAATAAAAGGATGCCATTTATGTGTAGGTTCCTTCGTCACCATTAAACTTGGTTTAAGCACATGTTTCTGATTCATTTGTGATGAACCTTGCTAATAGGATCACCTGGGTCCTGGGAAGACTTCTAATGCCCACTGCTTTGTGCTTGTTTAGCCCATATCAGGATTTGATAAGTTAACATACCTTGTCAACTTGTCTATACATCACAGCCCTCAGACTGCTCCATATGGATCTCTTCCAACTCTACATCAAGGAAAGATTGTATTTGTGTCCATTTTGAACCGGAGTCTACAGATATTAGCCGGTGCTATGAGCAACGGAATAGTGGTAACTCTAGTCACAAGTGAATAAGTATTAAAATAATCTACTCCCTCCCTCTGACTAAATCCTTTGGCCACAACTTTACCCTTGGTCTCTCACTCCTTTATTGATAAGCTGCTTCCTTCTAGTTACTAAAATCGGAAGATGCAATGGCTTCTGAAATGGGTCGGAGACTATGAAGCTATCCTCTACAAACTATAGAGGTAAAAATCAGTACCTAGTGTTTTCTATATCTTAGACCTTTTACTCCTAAGTTCCTCTATGGGTTCAGATTTATTGGTGTTACTTGTATTACTACTAAGAGGTTCATAATGATTCTTAGAGGACTTGGTTCTAGGAGGATTTGACACCTTATCTTTGGCTTAAAGGAGTCAATTCTCTGAGAATCATTTGAATTTAGCATCTCTATAATCAATAATGTATTAGCTAAGATCTCATTGGCTTCTAATTTAATTACTAGAAACCTATAAGCCACACGATTTTCGGCATAGTTTGGAAGACCTTATCTAAAATTTTTGGTACGAACTTCCTCATTTTAAACAATGGTACCTAGACGCTATATATGTTCGAATTCCTTCACGTCTACTCTTTAAGTAATATCACCACATTACTGCTGTAGGGAACCCAATTGACGATAATTCTGCTGTGAGGATTGCTTATTCCCTAATTTTTTGAGTGGACCAATACCTCTTAACATGACAGTAATCATATCAGTTAGCGTTCTATTCTTCCCCCCATTTGATTGGAGTGCATAAGAGCCATGAACTCATGGATAATCCCATGATTTTCACCAAATTAAGAATACTCCCCTGATAGATGCTCTTTATCGTGATTATTGTGGGGTGGGGTTCCCGATCAAGACGGCTCGGAAATCTCCCCGGGCCCAATAAGGGGGAGGGCTTGATCTGCGAGCCTCGTAGAGTGGGCCCATGAACCCGGACTGGCTTACCCACTTGAGCCGTTGCGCGGGCCCATACCGCTTTACTGAGGGGCACGTGCCTACGCTATAAAAGGACCCCCAAGGCATCCAGGAGTGGGGTTGGTCATTCGATCAGAGGAAGAGGGATTCCAGATCCAGAGCCAGAGCCCTCCATTCTTCCTCTTGAACTCTTCTAATTGCTCCGTGCAAACACATTGTAAGAAGCTTCTCTCGGCCTGTCGAGAGAACGCTCAACCCTCATTTACTCAAATTATAGTGAAGATCAGGTGGCACCTCTCGCCCGGAGACGTAGGTCGTAAGACTGAACTCCGTCACCAATCCTTGTGTCATCACTCTCTACTCTCTCTATCTATTCTCCCAACTCTCTAACTCTACAAACCATCAACATTCAATCAAGGCTGTGGGGCGGGGTTCCCGATCAAGGCGGCTCGGAAATTTCCCCCCACAATCTTTGGCGCCGGAAAAGAAACTAGGAGGAGAGAAGTAAGGCTCTAGCTCTGAATCCTCTCTTCCTCTGATCGAATGACCAACCCCCTTCCTGGATGCCTTGGGGGTCCTTTTATAGCGTAGGCACGTGCCCGATATGGCAGTGATGACGTGGCACTGGTTCTGGGCCTCCTTGCTGGGCCCTTATTGGGCCGTTGTTCGGGCCCAATAAGGGGGAGGGCTTGATCTGCGAGCCCCGTAGAGTGGGCCCATGAACCCGGGCGGGCTTACCCACTTGGGCCGTTGCGCGGGCCCATGCCGCTCTGATCCGGTCCAGTACAATTTTTGCACCCACAGTTACCCCCTCCCAGTCGGGTCAGGACCCTCTGGGCCGGCTGGGATTCCAAGGTGCAAACGCCTTAGGATCCTGGCATGGTTGGCAAGGGCCGTCGGTGCCGCGGTTCGTATTAGCAGAGTCTCCTTCTGCCGATGCCGAGACCCTTTTGGCGCGAGCCAAAAAGTCTCGGTTTTGCAAAGGGGCGTTTCCGAAAAAGCAGTGCGTTTTCCGACCGAGTGGATACCGAGAGGATACCGAGGGGGTACCGAGAGGGTACCGAGACCCTTTTGGTGCAAGCCAAAAAGTCTCGGTTTTGCAAGGGGGTGTTTCCGAAAAAGCAGTGTGTTTTCCGACCGAGTGGATACCGAGAGGATACCGAGGGGGTACCGAGAGGATACCGAGAGGGTACCGAGACCCTTCTGGTGAGAGAATAGCTTTTTTCTTTTTCCTTTCTTTGCTTCTCTCTTTCCTTTCTTTGGCTTTGACTCAAATGGGAGAGCGGACGTCCCTCTCTCTCTGTCTTTCCTTTCTCTCTCTCACTTTCCCCTTTCTTTGGCTTTAACTCGCATGGGAGAGCGGACGTCCCTCTCTCTCTGTCTTTCCTTTCTCTGTTTCTTGCCTTCTTTCTTGTTTTTTTTTTTTTTTTTTTTTTCCCGGTTCGCGTGGTACAGCAGCAACAGCAGCGGCAGCGTGGAGGTCGGCGGGCAGCGGCGGAGTCATGGGCGATGGTGGTGGCAGCGTGATCCTTGGTGGAGAAGATGTTGCATTCCAGCGGACCCCGGCACCGAGGGCGGTAGGGCTCTTGATGAGGATGGTTGTCTGGATGGTCATGTGAAGGGATCCGGTGATCCGAGCATCCTTGAAGGGCTGCGAGAGTCGTGATCGGTGCGGCACGACATAGGGCGCAGCATTTCGACCTTGGCGAGCTCGATCTCGAGGCGGCTGTAGTTGGCCTGAAAACATGCCCTTCACCTCGCACTCCCAGCCGAAGTTCGTCTTCTCCACCAACAGAGCTATCTAGCTCTTCAAGATCTGGGGTTTGATTGCAGGTTGGGAGGCGGGGTTGCAAGGCAAGGTGTCGATGAACTGAGGATGGGAGATAAAAGAGATCCCGTGAGAAGAGGGAGGCAGCCGATCGGGATCGCGGGTCGGATCGAGGGCGGTTGACGTGGACGAGTTGGCCCAGTTGGGGGCGGCTGCAGCCTACGGCATCGGCTTCGCAATCCGAGAGGGAGACGTAGGTGGAGTTGAAGGAGTTCCTTTTGTTTCTGTTGCTCTGTTTTTTTTTTTGGTGCTCTGGTTTGGTGGATAGCAGCAACGGCAGCGGCAGCGTGGAGGTCGGCGGGCAGCGGCGGCGGGTCGCGGGATCTGGCCAGGTGGCGAGGCGCGGCACGAGAGGAGCACGCGAGGGGTCGGACCCCTCCCCCTCGGGGCGTCGTCGACGGCCTCTCCCCTCGGGGCCAGGGGTCTCGGTGCGTTGCCGGTGTCGCGGAGGACGTGCGACGGAGCGGAGGCGGTTGTGGTGCAGCGGAGGTGGTGGTCGGCGGCTTCGGGCGCGGGCCCCGGCCGGGTCTGCAGCGCGACGAGGGGAGCACGCGAGGGGTCGGACCCCTCCCTCCTCTCTCCTCTGCTCGTGTCGGCTACGCGACCATGCCGGGTGCATACGAGGGTTGGGTCGGACCCCACTCCCTCTTTCTCTGTTCGTGTCGTTCATGCGACGAGGGTGCACAGGGTGGGCGGACCCCCCCCCCCCCCCCTCCTCTCTTCTCTGTTGTTGCGTGACGGGAGAAAGTGCGCCGCGCATGGGCGTTCGCACGTGGGTGAGAGAACTCGTGGAGGCGGGATGCTACGTGTCGTTGTTGGGTCATTGGGGAGTCGAACTCCTCCCACTGCAGCACGTCACTGAACGGCAGGATATAGCCCTCCAATATGATCACCAGCACGCATTCCTTGTAGATGGCCTCTACGATCGTCAGGCTGGCCACCTCGAATCCGCTCGAGCACAGGCAAAACCTCGACCGAAGCGTGAAGGAGTAGTAGTCCACCCCGGGCGAGAGGTACTCATACATCCTCACCTCCTCGTCGTCGTCAGTGCAGAGGTTGATCTCTTGGATGCTGACGTCTTCTGTTTTTTCTTTCTTTCTGGGATCTCCACCAGCAAGGGTTGTGCACGCGTGATGGAGCACACATGTTGCTCGTGTGAAGAATTCGGTGTCGCACAACGTGTAGAGGGCCATGGTCCTCTCACGTGGTGGAGTCGGCATCGCACGACATGATAGAGCGCACGGGTCGCTCACATGAAGAAGTCGGCGTCGCACAATGTGTAGAGGGCCAAGGTCGCTCACGTGATGGAGTCAGCATTAAATGATGTGTAGCTCGAGTGAAGAAGTCGGCATCGCATGGCATGGAAAAGGCCACGGGCTGCTCGCGTGGAGGAGTCGGTGTCACTGAATATCCGTCCGGTCATCCCAGGATAAGGCTCTAAATTCTTTCAGCCACTGTGTCCTTTCATGGGATCGTTGACTCGATGCATGTAAGCTAGCACTGTCTCGGTATCGAAAAATCGGTCAAAGTGGACGTGAAACAATGTTCGCTTTGACGAGTAACTTTTCCGTTGCTCAGCTTCGGAGATAAGGCATTCGAAAACCTCTGACAGCCATAACTTTTCATACACGTGTCAGATGAATGTGTATAAGGTGTCGTTGTGTAGGCGCTGAAAAACCGGTCAAAGTGGACGTGAAACATCATATACCTTGACGAGTAACTTTTCCGGTAATCACCTTCATAAAGAGATGACTCTAAAGAACGCGTTGGCCGAGTGTCCTACGTGCGTCTTGAAGAGGCATCGATACGCGGTAACTCCTCCGTCTCTGTTCGACACCCAACTGCACTTAGTTACTGTATTCACTAGGGACTATAGTCGGGCCCTAGTGATGACGCGACGGTTACCATGAGTCCACCCCAGATAAGAAGGAGGAATTTTGCTTGTGAAGTTTGTACGACCAACTCAATAGGTTAGGTTGAGATGCTATTCAACCAACCCAATGGAAGATAACTCTTCGTCTTTGGCTGATCCTTGCGTGCGAATGCCACTTGAATTGGATTGACTAATAAGTTTGGATGGCGCCGAGCACCCCCCCTCTCGGTTTTCTGTTGAAACCGAGGGGTGGGCTGCTGATGGTGTGCCGTTGCACCCTCCCCACTTGGTTTTTCTGCGAAACCGAGGGGGGGCTGCTTGTTGATGTTGACACATACCCCCTCTTGGTTTTCTGACGAAACCGAGGGGTGGTTGTAGCTGATGGTGTGCCGTCACCCCCTCCCCACTCGGTTTTTGTGCGAAACCGAGGGGGGGCTGCTTGTTGATGCCAACACACACCCCCTCTCGGTTTTCTGACGAAACCTAGTAGTGTGCTGATGGTGTGCCGTCACCCCCTCCCTACTTGGTTTTTCTGCGAAACCGAGGGGGGGCTGCTTGTTGATGCCAACACACACCCCCTCTCGGTTTTCTGACGAAACCGAGTGGTGTGCTGATGGTGTGCCGTCATTCCCTCCCCACTTGGTTTTTCTGCGAAACCGAGGGGGGAGCTGCTTGTTGATGTCGACACACACCCCCTCTCGGTTTTCTGACGAAACCGAGGGGTGGTTGTAGCTGATGGTGTGCCGTCACCCCTTCCCCACTCAGTTTTTGTGCGAAATCGAGGGGGGGCTGCTTGTTGATGCCGACACCCCATTATTGGGGCTGCTAGAAGAGGCCAAAAAGTGTCGGTATTGAAAATAGTGTGTTTTTCGAATTTCAGCCCCATTTAAAACCGACACTTTTTCGGTACAACGCTGGTGCGTGGGGATGTCGGTGAGGGACAATGCTATATTCGAGGGGGCTTCTTAGAGATAATCTAGGATGACGCCGCATGATGGCCAGCCAGTCTTCACCCAATGTACTACCGCACCTGGTTACTGTATTTGCCAGGTACTACGGTCACGTGAGGGTGTTGACTTGGCCAGGATCAAGGAAGCACCATTTTATCCTGTGTTACCCACCGTCGACTGCACCAGTGTGGAGACACGCACTGACAGAGTCAGACCAACCACCCCCTGACCGGTTTGGAACCGTTAGTCGTCGAAAAAAGGTGATGGCCAGTGATAATCTCATGCTTGGACCTGAGTGACAAGACTAAGCTTGGACTTTTGATCGAATGCCAATACGTTGGCGACGATGTCTCGGACTTTGTCTTCGAATGCCAAGGGCTGGGCCTTGGGCTTGTAGAGTGCCAAGGCGTTGGTCGCCTCGAGCTTTTTCTTCAAGTGCCAAAGGCTGGGCCTTGGGCTTGTAGAGTGCCGAGGCGCTGGTCGCCTCGGACTTTGTCTTCGAGTGCCAAGGGCTGGGCCTTGGGCTTGTAGAGTGCCGAGGCATTGGTCGCCTCGGACTTTGTCTTCGAGTGCCAAGGGCTGGGCCTTGGGCTTGTAGAGTGCCGAGGCATTGGTCGCCTCGGCCTATGTCTTCGAGTACCAAGGGCAGGGCCTTGGGCTTATAGATTGCCGAGGCATTGGTCACCTCGGACTTTATCTTCGAGTGCCAAGGATGTCTCCTTGAACTTGGTGCATGTCAAAGCGGCGACGTCTGCCTTGGACTTATTCTTATCGCCTCGGATAAGTATAGTTGATAGTTTAGCTTGACCTGGATTGTCAGGATCATTTTTATTTGACTTTCGCCTTGAAAGGGCATAGCCGAATTGCCTTCGAGCTTCCGACTTGAATGGGAGGAATCGAAGGTTTTTGGTTGACCTGGGTTACCAGGAGCTTTTTATCGGACTTTAGCCTCGAGAGGGCGTAGCCGAATTGCCTTCGAGCTTCCGACTTGAACGGGCGGAATCGAAGGTCTTTGGTTGACCTGGGTTGCCAGGAGCCTTTTTATCGGACTTTTGCCTTGAAAGGGTGTAGCCGAATTGCCTTCAAGTTTCCGACTTGAATGGGCGGAATCGAAGGTCTTTGGTTGACCTGGGTTGCCAGGAGCCTTTTTATCGGACTTTAACCTCGAGAGGGCGTAGTCGAATTGCCTTCGAGCTTCCGACTTGAATGGGCGGAATCGAAGGTCTTTGGTTGACCTGGGTTGCCAGGAGCCTTTTTATCGGACTTTAGCCTCGAGAGGGCGTAGCCGACTTACCTTCGAGTTTCCGACTTGAATGGGCGGAATCGAAGGTCTTTGGTTGACCTGGGTTACCAGGAGCCTTTTTATCGGACTTTAGCCTCGAGAGGGCGTAGCCGAATTGCCTTCGAGCTTCCGACTTGAATGGGCGGAATCGAAGGTCTTCGGTTGACCTGGGTTGCCAGGAACCTTTTTTTTTTTTTATGCCTTAACATGGTGGAATCGAACTTCGAGAGATTTGATTTTGAGAAAAAAGAGATACTTTATTGATACAACAAAGTAGCGGTTACACTTTTTCAGGAGTTGCCCAGCGGACGTTACGATTATGCATCCATGTATTACATTGACTTTTTTTCTCCACTGCTGCTGCCTCTCCTACTCTCGACCTGGTTCCTTATTAGCGAGGTAGCCATCGAGCCGCCCTTCTTGGATCAGGTTTTCGATGTGATGCTTTAGCTTCCGACATGTAGAGGTTGGGTGACCATGGCTGCGATGAAACTCACAGTAGGCTGTCGTATCTCCCGCCTGATCGAAATTTGGAGGGAGAGGCTGTGGCCACTTGCAAAAGGGCTCGTTCTGCAAGTAGGCGAAGATGTCTTCAATGGAGGTGTTCAGCTCAGTGAACACCCTTTGCTCCCTTGGAGTTCGCCTCTTTTCTGCTGGAGGGGCTTTCGGATCTTCATTGTACCTTTTGGCCTGGGCCTTTTGGTCGGACGCAGCATGGGCAGACTTCATATAGCGTGTTTCATTCGAAGCTTCATCATCTTTCTTATGTCGGGAGTCACGAGACTCGCGAGGCTCGCATAGTCTTCTGGCCTGCTGATTGTCTTCCACCTCTATTTCCCGCTGTACGCGCTTGAACATTGCCTCTAAGGTACTGGGAGGATACCGGATGAAGTCGGTGTAGACGTGGAGCTCTGGCCGGATAGCATTCTGGAATGCCAGCATGATGACCTCCTTATTATGGGACTGACCGGTGAGCTCAGAGTGCTCATTATGAAACCTCATCGTGAAGCTCCTTAGAGACTCATCGGAGCCCATCTTCAGCCGGTAGAGTGTATCCAGCTTCTTTTCCGGCTTTAAGTTTAGCCGGTAATGGTCCATGAAGAGTTCAGCCAATTCTTTGAATGTGGTCACCGTACCAGTAGGCAGTGTGTAGTACCAGTCGAGGGCAGGTCCCTCGAGGATTCCCGCAAACATACGGCAAAGAACATGGTTCTCATACTCGTAGGGCGTCAGGGCCTGCTTGTAGGCTAGGATATGGAGAGCAGGGTCTCCCTGGATGCAGTTGAACTTTGGCAGGCTCGGTGTTCGCCAACCCATAGGAAATGGTGTTGCAAGAACCTTGGGATGCAGTGGCCCCACCGAGGTGATTAGCTGCCTACGGTCTTGATGGCGGCGTCCCACGTCGACAGTATGCCTTAGTCGGTTGAGCAGCTCACGGGCATCTGTTGTTTTCGTGTGCGAAGGGATAGAATGTCTAGTAGACCCTGTTGACTGAGGTGATCCTTCTCCGCGATAGCTGGGCGCATCGTTGACGTCGAGGCGATCCCACACCGTTTGCCTTGGTGCTTGTGTGGATACCTGACGCATCTCGATACGCGGCACATGTGGTTCTTCAAGATGATGACTCACGGCTGGGCAAGTCCTTGGTTGGTCTTCATCAGTAGCTAGAGAGTTGTGGGCCACAACCCCCGCTCTTTCAACCGCCTTCTTTAGGGAATCCCTCTCTTGCTCGAGGGCCGCATTCTTCTTGAGGAGATTTAGCAGCTGGAAATCAGCAGTCGAGATCTCGTATGTAGCCTGAGGCTTGCTCCCTTGAATAGTATGTTCTTTGCCAGATCGACGCCTCGGGGATGACGGGTCTCGCTGATCACTGTGTCCTTCTGGATGGCTGCCTTGCGGCCCCAGCCGCTCCCGAACATTTCTTCGATTGGTTGCAACCGAGACTTCTTGTTCTTCTTCGATCAGCATATTGTTTGTTCGTTCAGCACCCGCCTTTGGTGGGTTGGTGCTGGCCTTCACCATCGAGCGTGTTGATGTCGGCGTGATGAAGTCGTTGAGGTTGATTTGGATGAGGACTTGTGGCTCGTCACCACAAGTTGAATAGGAGTCAGTAGAGGTGTGGGTAAGACCTCTATCGATATCCCACAGACGGCGCCAAAGATTGTGGGGGGAGATTTCCGAGCCGCCTTGATCGGGAACCTCGCCCCACAGCCTTGATTGAATGTTGATGGTTTGTAGAGTTAGAGATTACAAAGTTGAGAAGGAGAGAGATGACACACGGAGTTGTTGTCGAAGTTCGGTCTTACGACCTACGTCTCCGGGCGAGAGGTGCCACCTGATTTCCACTATAATAAATATAAAGGTGGGAAGCGTTCTCTCGACAGGCCGAGAGAAGCTTTTTACAGTGGGGGTTGCACGGAGCAACTAGAAAAGAAACTAGGAGGAGAGAAGTAAGGCTCTAGCTCTGAATCCTCTCTTCCTCTGATCGAATGATCAACCCCCTTCCTGGATGCCTTGGGGGTCCTTTTATAGCGTAGGCACGTGCCCGATATGGCAGTGATGACGTGGCGCTGATGACGTGGCACTGGTTCTGGGCCTCCTTGCTGGGCCCTTATTGGGCCGTTGTTCGGGCCCAATAAGGGGGAGGGCTTGATCTGCGAGCCCCGTAGAGTGGGCCCATGAACCCGGGCGGGCTTACCCACTTGGGCCGTTGCGCGGGCCCATGCCGCTCTGATCCGGTCCGGTACAATTTTTGCACCCACAATTATATCTGGGAATTTTGATCTTCCTCGCTTTTTGGTTTTCTTAACTTTATAGGCTTTGAGCCAAAGGCCTCATCCTAGTCTTATCTAGGTATACATAGCAATACCTAGTTTTGTCATCTATGAAGGTTAAATCCCTCTTTTCACCCCTTTTGATAACTCCGTTTCATATCACTGATATTAGAGAAGATCCCTGAGTCTCTCAGTATACTCTTGAATTGTTTCCTAGGTTGTTTGTATTGGAAAAAAATATTGGCATGTATTCTCATTACCTCAGTAGGATTTAAGAATCAAATTCATGGATGTTATTATTTTTAAAGTATTCACCAAATCTTGCACAAATCAAAGTATTCAACACTCAACAATCATAATAGGAGAACTAAACCAGCAGTAGAATTAAACTCCAATAAATCTCTCCTATATAAGGAGAATTGGGCTTAAGGCTGAAACCAACAAATGCCCCCTGCTGCTCTCAACTTAAATTCAAAACAATATTAAACATTAATCATATCAAGGGCAGTTTAGTCTTTTCAAAACATCTAATTTTGAACAGAATCGAATTAATACGAGATAAAAACCCATGAGGCCATGATCTCTGCCTACGACCCACTTCCGCCGTGTACGCATGCATTTTAGTTTAAATAAACTCTTACAAACTTAACCTTTTTCAATAAAATTATCGCATACGATTATTACAACCTCATTGGACTCAAAAATTATTTTATATCCTTCAATACAAAGGAGGAGGGACTTGCTTATCAAGTTTTTCCAAATCTCATATACATGCAACACTCAATGGTGTGAATGATCATTCCTTAAGTCAACTCCACACATCCAACTCTGTCCACCTTAGCTGCATTGAGACTGACCATTATCACACTACTTCTATAGTTGAGCCTGGTAGTAAGAGAAAAATGGCCATTAGGAAGAATATTGGCTCCAATGTTAACCCACTAACAATTGGTGAGAATACTATATTCAATTCGGATTGATTGACATGTACCCTTCTTGTGAGCTGGCCTCTCCTTGGACCATTTTCACTTGGGGCTACTGAGATTCAGAAGAGTTGCCATGATCCTTGGGCTTGTCTTTCTATGGTAACAATCTTTGATTAAGTGAGCGGGCTGCCAACACCATATAAGTCCGATTTCCCTTTGTTCTTCTTGTTCATTCTAGCTGGTCGCAAAGCTAACCCTTTTTTGTCTAGTTTTTGGATGGTTTTGGTTTGGGTTTTGTTTTGACTTGATTAGGTAGCCTTGGCCAGATTCTCTAAAGCCACGAACAATTCAGAGCCTGTTTTTTGCTCATGCTTTGTCCTTTATGTCTGAAGAAGATATCATAGTATCCATGGCCATCTTCTCTCTTTTATATTAAAAGAGAGGTAGTACAATCCTTTCAAGATGGAGGATGATCACAATGGCCATGCACAGTTGGTGTTTTTCTACCAAGTTAATTACCTTATAATCAAGGTTCCTTCGCGCACAACTAATCTTCCAGCATATTGAAGTCATGATTTTTTTTTAATAAGGTAACTCCCAACATCTACAAAACTGTATTTTTATGCAATGCTTCCGACAATTCTGGGGTGTAAGTGTGATGAAGTTATCTATTATACAATTGACCAAAAAGTGTGCTCAATATTTTCTAATTTTTCTTACACAACCATAGTTTTTTCCTAGTTCAAAAAATCACCGTAAATGAAGAAGAGGAAGAAAGTGGGAGAAACTATGTTTCTCTCCAAAATGCCTTTTAGAATGATTTTGTAGGTTCTTCTCTATCTTGCACCCATTAAGTTTTTTAAAGAGATAACAATCCTATTGGAAACTACCCTCGGGAAAAGATCTCTATCATGTGAGGGCAACCAAATGGATGGAGCTGTCCTTCCGCGGCCATCTCTTTTGCTCAAATTGGGAAAAAGATTCCACTAGCTATTGAACTCGTCACGTCCACATGACAGTGTGAACGTAGACTTATCAAAAGACAAAAGGTCTAAAAACTGGTAAGGATAAAGAAAAAATTTATTGACATGAATTGTAAGATAGGACCAAATGGTTTACACAAGGAGTTCAAAGTGCTTTGTGGGTTTGGATAGAGTAAAGATATTTACTGGATAGTTTACAGAGATGATAAATTTGGAAAAGGTCATATATTATTAATAAAAAAGTAGAGGGATTTAGACCGATCAAATTCTTACGGGAGGATAATAAGGTTTAAATTTCTTTTGATCCTTGTGGATGACGAGGCGAAATGTTTGAAACTTCATTCCTTTATTAGACTTACCACCATACAATAAGGGAAAATTCTGGCATCAATAACATGCTAGTTCGTCTCTATTGATTCAAAGAGAAATTCATGCAATTACACATTTTTACTATATCCATTAAGGGATTATATTATGAGTCTTTGCAAAACACTGTACCAATTACTCTATATGAGCTAATGATAAAGAATGATGTGGGCTTCCATACATATGGTCACATAATAAACTTTTACTATATATATCCATTCCCCTTCGTACAAAAGATCTTAGTAGGAAGAAATGTGGCTCAGTACAATCCTTTACATAATTGTCATAAAAATCTGTTCAATGAGTTTAATTCACATGGCTTTACTTTATGTTGTGGTTGCAGATTACTTCTTCCTTAGATTCCCTGACTGATGCTTTTCTAATGAATGTCTAGGTATTTTGGTCACATGGATGTATCTGTTACAACATCAGCTTTTGTTGTTGCAATGACTTTGATTTTACAGAGAGGAAATCCTCGTTTTGCACAGCTTAGCAGTACAATGTTTGGGTTGTTCTACTGTGGCTATCTTCCTTGTTTCTGGGTCAAGCTTCGATGTGGTTTGGAAGTTCCTGCATTAAATACCAGTATGTTTTAAACTTTTAATAAATTTGTCAAGTACTATTTTTCTCAATGAATCTTAGCCAGTAGAGCAACTATTCCAACTGTCATGTTTGATGAAACACATGGTTCATGGTGTTCTATTCTTAGTCGGGTAGCAAAATATAACACAAAGAAAATGATTTGCACATCACTTGTTATTAGCTAGATATTTTTTTGATGACTGTCCAAGTAATTATTACTAGGCCGTTGTGCCTATATCTTTGATATAGTATCTTTGTATTACAACACAATGGTCTTTTATCTTAGTGAATGCAAAATTTAACTATGACAATAAGCCCCATATATGTTCATTTAAAAATCATACCATATTAGCACACCACTCCAAGTATTGGAGGTATATAGCCCACATAAAACCTTTGTACCATTGATGGACACGTATAGGATACTACACACATAATGTTCCACTTAAAGTCAAGGTGGATCACACAACAAAAGTTTGCCATGAAATAAGGTGGCTGATTATATTTTACTATGAGATCCATTGATGGAGAAGGGAGAATGAAAGAGATGATATTATGATTTATGACAAACAGGTATGAGGATCACGGGATCAGATATTACCATGGTATAATTGCAAAAAAAAAGAGAAGATATTACCATGGTATTGATTCTAAAAGATAACAACAATGTTTCTTAAGGATGGATCGCTGTTGATGAGAGGCCATTATCAGGAAAAAACAAAAATGTAAAAGATAAATGAAAGGCCTTAAAGTTAAGGTGCAACTTTGTTGACTAGGCATTTACATTGAGCTTGTATGGTACCAAGAGCTATAAGTATAATGTCGAACAATAGGAGCTTTATGCATTATGAAAACTCCTTGATAACATTAAAATAAAAAAATTATCTCATCCTTTGAAGAGGCCTCATTCAACTATGTTGATGCCCAGGTGTATCTTGAACAATGATTATTGTATACGCAGAAAAAGATTCGGGTCGTCTTTATTGCAAACACACGAAGATTACAGAGGTCGTGACCCGGGGGCTCGGGGGTGGTGAGCCGGGTGCGACGAATATTTGATCAGGAGATTATTGGAGAGATCCTCTGGAGACTTCCTTTGATCCGTGTCTCCACGTGGTATTCGTGCGAGAGCTCCGAAGGGGTTGCCCAGGACAGAGGTCTTTACAGGGTGAGGGTTTCTTAAGAGGCTAAGGAGTATCCGCTGTTACTTTTGTTCCTTCCGTGCTTTGCGCTTTCTCTACTAGGGGGTTTTTGGCTTCGTTCCTCGGTCTTTGTGTTTTCCTCAATCCTTGCTAGACCTCGGCGTCCTTGATTGTCGGTTTGCGGCGTCGATCGTGCTTTTGGCGTCGGCTTTGGCTTTGGATTTCGGCTTTGACGTGGCTCTGGCTTTTGCTTTGCTTTGGCGCTTGCGCTTGAACGTAGACGGGTAGAGACTTGCGATGCTTTAGTTCTTCCGGACTTCGCGTCGTATCGGCTAGAAACGTGCGGTGCTTTGCTCGTGACCGGCGTAGTTGCTTGGCTTTGGCACTTGCGTTGCTTTGGCGCGGGTTTTACCGGTGCTTTTACTTCTTGCGTTGGCTTTTGCTTCGGCGTTGATTCGATCTTCTTCTCGAATGGCAATGACTACTTCTTCAAGGCTTCTTTATTCTTCCGGCTTTCTTAACGGTTATGGCATCGGCTTGACTTCTCTTCTTCTCCGGGCTTCTTTGGCGTGATCGGAGTCGAAGGCTTTACTTTGAAGACGACGGGTGTAGCGCCGACTTTGCTTCTCTTCTTCTCCGGGCTTCTTTGGCGTGATCGGAGTCGAAGGCTTTGCTTTGAAGACGACGGGTGTAGCGCCGACTTTGCTTCTCTTCTTCTCCGGGCTTCTTTGGCGTGATCGGAGTCGAAGGCTTTGCTTTGAAGACGACGGGGGTAGTACCGACTTTGCTTCTCTTCTTCTCTGGGCTTCTTTGGCGTGATCGGAGTCGAAGGCTTTGATTTGAAGACGGCGGGGGTAGCACCGATCTTCGTGCGACGGTTGTAGCATCGACTTTTGTTGATGAAGATGGCGGGGTAGCACCGGTCTTCGTGCAACGGTTGTAGTATCGACTTTTGTTGATGAAGACGGCGGGGGTAGCACCGGCTTCAGGCCTTCTTCTCCAAGTTTTTTTCTTTGTGCGAGGAGTCGACGCCTTTGTTGAAAACGACGGGGTATTGTCGGCTCCGATCTTCTTCTCCGGCCTTTGCTTATGGCGTCTTCGGAGTTGATGAAGATCGTTGGAGACATCGGGGTGATGACGACTCCAGGCCTTCTTCTCCAAGCTTTCTTCTTCGTGCGAGGAGTCGAAGTTTTGATCTTCGAGTGCAAGGCTTCTGCTTTGATGAGGACTTGATGGGCTAAGCGTTCCCGTAGGACGCGTTTGCCGTGCCTCGTGAAGCCTTCGGTCTTCAAGCTCGGAGCTCCTTTTTGAAGAGCCTTTTCGTCTTCAGCTTTCGACCCTTGATGCCTTCCCCCACCCCTTCTATTTATAGACAAAGGGGGGAGGTTGGGAGAGATATGGCTGCAATCTTTTAGTTCTATCCAATATCTCTTCCCATAACCATCAAGATATTGTTCCCTTATTTGGAGGAAACAACCTTGATCCCTTCCTTTTTTGTGGGGATGGTTATGGGCAAGATGTGACTTGATCTTTGAAGATAAGTTGTCATCTTTGCACCTTCCGATTGTATGGCGACACGACGTCATCTTGTCGGTCGGATCGAGGGATCGTCGTAGATCTACGGTTGCGTAGACGTCCACGTCACCTCCCCCCACATCGAGGCGGTTAGGGATTTTTTTTCTTTTTCTTTTCTTTTTCTTTTTTCTTTTCTTTTCTTCCCTTTATGGCCGGCCACACCTCCCCATGGGGAGGGGGCATGGTTTTCCATGAAGGGGGGGTCGGTGGGCCCATTTTTTGCATTTGAGTGGCGGGTCCAATGGGACCCGTTTGCGTTGAGTCGGGTTCGCTTCATATGCGGGCCGTTGTGTGCGGGTCGTGTCCGCATGTGGGCCGTTGTGTGCGGGCTGAGTTTGCATGCGGGCCGTTGTGTGTGGGTCGAGTTTGCATGCGGACTGTTGTGTGCCGGCCGTGTTCGTATGTGGGCCGTTGTATGCAGGCCGAGTTTTCACATGCGGGTTGGGTTTGATCCGTGGGCTAATTTCGGTGCCCACAATTATAACAAGGAAAATCTGCGAGTTAGAGAGGCTGGTAAAGTTGGCAACTTGCTCTGCCTAACAATGTCAACTATTAGTAGATATGCTGGTGGGATAGTTAATACTTTGACTATACAAATTTGCTGGTATAGTGGCAAATTGAACTTGAACAAATAATGCTAGAAATATTTAGGAATGCATAAAAAATAAGAGATTAACCACTAGTAAAAGTCAAGTAGGGTAGGAATGGTAACTGATCGAGAAGATCTTGAGATGATGCATCTTGAGATAATAATGTGAGAGAAGCATATGAATGTGAAACGAAAGTGACAGCTTGAGGTTGCATCATCTAAAGGTAGCTTAAACAAAGCTTGCTGCCATGAAGGTGGCAAATGTCACCTTGCTATCAGGGGCAAGGATCATAACCATAAGTGCGTGCCCCTCCAAACTTGATCTTGAAATTGGCCCCAATTCCATGCATTAGTGATGCTTCCCCGGGTTCGCGTGCTGCTAAACCAAGCTTTACTAGCCATGCTTTCAAGCACATGATGCTGCCCTGCAGTCACGTGCCACCAAAAAAGCTATACTTACAATTAATTTTAAGTGCATGTGATGCCGTTTGAGCTCAAGTGCAACTAAAAAGGCTTTGTCTGGTTCCAGTTTTAGGTGCACCAGGTGCCAGTCTAGCCAGCTTGCATGTCATCAAATTAGGCTCAGTTTGGTCATACGTTTGGTGCAATTTCCATCAAACCAGGGCACATTCTACCAAAGAAAGACTCATTATGGTGTTTTGTTCTTGTTGTACCTGTCGCCAAACTAGGCATAGCTTGGAATTTTGTTTTGTAACCTCATTGGCTCACGTGGTGCAGTCAAACCAGACTTAGCCTATAAATTTGTTTTGGTGTACTTGCAGCTACATTGAACATATCATCAAGCTAGTTTTGGCTTGAGTTTGATTTCTGGGTGCATATAATGTTGGATTCAACCAAGTTAGGCTCTTTCTGATTTTGGCCTCCCAGGCGTACATGATTTCGCACAGACTTACGTGCATTCAGATAGGTGAAGAGAGCCTTGGCTCCAATTGCATGTGCCAATGTCTCAGAAACATATGCCTCTATATGTTAAAGCATACAATGTGATTTTAGATATGGAGGCTCGTAATAAAGTTGGTCTCCTGAAACATGAATCCCGATTTAAAACAAGGGATATATTGCATTATATGAACTAGGGATGCAACTTGGGTAGGTTGGGTTGGGTTACAGGTCAACCCAAGCTCAATCCAAACTGTAAAACTCTCAATCCACAACCCAACTTTACCTTCTTTCAACCCGAGCTGCGTAACCCGTGCCCAACCCGAGAACAAATTTTCAAAATCGAGTTATGTTCGCAAGTTACTGGGTCGCGGGTTCGGTTGGGCATGTGCAGGTAATGCTTATTTTATCACTTGTGGAAAGTTTTGAATTTTAATCAGCAAAATATTAGGAAAAAAATCTTAGTGTTGGTTGGGCGTGTGTGGGTAATGCTTATTTATCACTTGTGGAAAGTTTTGAATTTTAATAAGCAAAATAACAAAGAAAAATCATAGTTATCCACTTTTCCTTAATCTTTGCCAATAAAGTATTTCTTACCTCCACCGTGTGACGTTTGTGGCCCTTTGGGTTGGGAATAGGATGCATGCAGAGGGCTATAAGGTGACATGTGATGCTCAACTTGGGTTCGGGTTTGGTTGGGTTGTGTTGCATGCCCCCTTAGTCCAAGCCTAACCCAAATATAGTTTGGATTTTCTTTTTCCAACCCGATCTTCAAATAAATGGGGCCAAACCCAACCTAGAGTTGGGTTGGGTTCAACCCGCCAAAGTTGCAGCCGTAATATGAAGGTGTCCCTAGCCTTCCCCCCTAGTGATTATGATCTTTCATAACAAGAGGTTGCTTCTTATCCTAGCAATGTGGTAGTACCAAGTCTTTAGATGCGGAGGTTGCAAAGCTCTATGGACCTCCATATCATCATGTTGACACTATAACCTAGGCCAGTAAGGCTCAGATTAGGGCATATGTCCCAAAGGATTTATTCTCCATTAAACTTGAGTAGACACACATCTCCCACTCCCAAAGCTCTATGCTACATACAAGGTAAGTTCGTGGTGGAAAAGAAGATGTTAATGGTAAAGTACAAGAGGATAGAAAGAAGGGACTTGAGATACATGAGTCATTGAAGATACTAGAGGTAGATTTGTGTGTGTATGTGTGTACTTATGTGTATAGGGTGGAGGTGATGGCAAATATATTAGATGTATTAAAGGTAGTCATTGTTCTAAAATGTGACATAGGTGGCCGCTTGCCTAGGCGCTAGAAGGCCCCCCATCGCCCAATCTAGCCCTAGGCGGTTCAGAAAAGCGGCCCAGGCTGCTAGGCTAGCTTAGGCGGCCACCTAGGCGAGATTAGGCGGTTGCATAGGCGGACCCAATATGGTCTAGGAGCTAGATGGTGTATAGATGTTATTTTATTGTTGGTAATCTTGAATTTATGGTTTGGATTGTACTAAAATCATAGATATTATGATATTATCTCATAATATCATGCTTGTTTTTTTGTTCTTGTTAATATTAAGTTTTTGTTATGAACATGATACCTGCTCTTTAAAATAATTGTTGGGATAATATTGAATTTATAGTAATTTTAAACATAGATATTATATAATATCAAAATAATTAAAAATTCATATTGCCTAGGCGCTAGAAGGCCCCCCACCGCCCGACTAGCGCCTAGATCTTTTTAGAACATCGTAGGTAGTGTTGGTGTGAAAGTGGAGATTAGGGATTTGAAGGTAGCTGAAGATAATTACGACTGTAAAATGGAATAATGACTGTAATATTGCATGTTCCTTGAAGAATTCTGATTCCTACACTGTCATGTAGCATCGTAACCCCAAAATCTGCTAAAGACAAAATCCCATGTCCTAAATCTTGTAGTCCAACCTAAGTTGGCATCCCAATTCTAATTTAGGTGATAAGTATTTTTATTATAGTATCTTGAATCATCACATGAATGAGTTCTAAAAAGGGTTGATTTTATTATTTCTAGAGTTACAAATTTCGATATGCATCCCAAGTTTCCAATTAAGATACTGTTGTCTTATGATATCATATACATACCAATTGGCCCATCACAACCATCATTCATATTGAATTTGTTTTCGGATGAGGAGGATGATATGCATCGTAGAGGTGGTATAATTTTCCCCTATGAATTATTTCAACAAGTACTTGTTCCTTGTGAAGAGTGTTCTAAAACATAGACATAGTGTAAAAATTAAGGATCCATCCATAATTAGTAACAATTTTGAATCTGGCAACAATGTAAATACTGCGAAGAACATGATGTTCAAACAACTATTTGTTGATAACAATATGTTTAGCTTCTCTATTCTATCGTTTTTTTGCTTGTACTATTAATTATGAATTTTTTTTCCACTTTAGGGGCCTTCGATTTTTGATTGTTGTCTCAATTTGTGGCTTATTTTTTGTGCCATAGAGATGAATGCAATTCCCTATATCAAAGCTTGCCTTCTGCCCTCTTTCCTCTTTGTCTGGACCTCTTCCTATTCTAGGGGAATCTTAGAGGGTTGTTCTCTTGTTGCATGAGTTTAAACTACTTAACCAATAAGGTAGGTCTCCATATGATCAACTGGTGTTCTTGGCTTATTGGTTGGTTCATGTCTTGTCAAGTTGCCTTTGTCAAGTTTTAATATGAATCATAGATTAGAGAGTTGATGCTAGATTGTCAGTCGGTTGGAAATTTTTTGCCAATAGATTTGTGGGGCCTTCTAATTAGAGTCTATGAAGCATGGACACGGACACGGACATGGATACGGATACGGGACACGACAAATTTTGAAAAATTAGGATACGGATACGGCAAGGATACGACAATTTTTTTAATATATTATAAGTTATTAGTATAACTTATAAGTTATATAACAGTATAATTTATAAGTTATAAGTTATATAAATAAGGGTAAATTACACTTTGCCCCCCTGAAGTTTAGCTCAAAAACACTTAACCCACATGTACTTTATTTTGTTCCAAATTGTACCCTAATGTTTGAAATGTTAGCACAATGCCTCCTTTTGTCAGCTACTTAATTTCATCATTTGGTAATTTTTATCTGATCAAAACTATATTGAAGGGGGCAAACTGTAGTTTTTAAACTATAGGGGGGTTAATCCTCATTTGGTAATTTTCATCTGATCAAAACTATATTGAAGGGGGTAAACTGTAGTTTTTAAACTATAGGGGGGTTAATTGTTTTTCATCTAAACTTCGTGGGGGCAAAGTGTAATTTACCGTATAAATAATGAGGCTGAGAGTGAGTTGAGATAGGGCTCGGTTGCTCATGTTAGGGTTTGAGAGAGAGAGAGAGAGTACCTGCTCACCTGCGTGGCGACGACAGCGGTGGCAACAGCTGACGACGGCAACGGGCGACGATAACGGAAGCAACGGCGGCGGGCGACCAGCTCTTCTTCTCCTCCTTTCCTTTTTTTTTTTATCTCTCGTTTCGTCCAAAACCCTAAGTTTTGCCCGATCCCCTCCAATCTAGTGTCGATCCCCTTCGATCCTATTGAAGGCGTCGAAACCCGGGTGCTTCGGGACCGGGCCCAACCGAAACCGATCCGATCCAGCCGATTTGGATTGGTTTCGAACGAAACTTCGAACCTTGGTTTTAAGTTTTAACCACACAGGCCCGCGACATTCAGTTTCAACACATGCCGTATCCATAGCGTATCCATCCGTGTCCCATAC
Organism: Chamaelirium japonicum; assembly: GCA_947650365.1. Taxonomy (NCBI): domain Eukaryota; kingdom Viridiplantae; phylum Streptophyta; class Magnoliopsida; order Liliales; family Melanthiaceae; genus Chamaelirium; species Chamaelirium japonicum. Next base: position 49,725,689 of record OX393555.1, read on the forward strand.
GTGTCCAAGCCGTATCCAAAAAAAAATAAAAAAATAAAATAATGGATACGTCTGACCCGTATCCGACACGTATCCGGCCGTATCCGTGTCGGATACGTGTCCAGTACGGATACTCGGGACCTGTAGGAGTATCCGTTCTTCCTAGATTAGAGTTGTGCTCCGCACTCAACCCCATGGTAATGTGATAAGACTTGGATGATGATTAGGACCATCTGAAGAATGGATGTCTTTTTGAGATTGCTATTAAAAAGTGAAATTTATTAATAAGGAGGGCACCTGTTAGAGAATTCAAATTTAAAACAAATATGTATGTATAAAAAAATGGTAGCAGATATCAACACTAGTACTCAAGCATAGCCGAGGATGAAAGTTATCGGCGTCAATATCAAATATCGGGCTTTGCCTACTCCATAATAATTGCATGAGCAGGGCCCATCCAGAGATATCTGGAAACATGATTTTTTTGAACCTTCTACTCTTGGATTGTGAATACAATAGAAAACACTAAAAAAACCCATTTAACTGCCAGAACAGAATCAGATCCATCATACTAGTATGAACATCATGAACCAGGCATTTATGAACCATGCATTGAATTTAGCAGGCACCGGCTGGTGGTGACAATGACTCAAGTCTCAAATAAAGACGAGTGCAAACACTCATGAGAATCCCAAAGATAGATGTATAATCCTATCTTTAAAGATGAGGAGAAAACATTTCCTCACTTGGCCAGCTGGATGTGTCCCATTGTCTGAATTTCTCTCCTTGCATGGAACTGGACTATGCAGGCAATGAGAAAGGTGTCCCCCTAAGCCATAGTGATAGGATCTTAAATCCCAAAGAGAATGATTGATGTGTTTTTTCGATCTTGTAGAATTCAAAGGACATACAGAGCCATGAAAAAATATGTAAGTTGTATGAATTAAGTAAATTATGGCATTGGTTTGGTTTATTTATTGTTAATGTGAAAATTTAAGGGGCAATCTGGGAAAAATATTCGTAGCGTTTTACATACGTTTTGGGCTAAAAAATGGGATCCACATTTGTTAGGTTTTGGGTTTCTCTCTCTTTTTCTAACATATTTGTGCAAGTTGAGTGAATTTCCTGATAGAATTTTTTTGGATAGTTATCACTTATCAATATCTTGCTAGTCTTCTTTAAACAGTAGGAAACATGCTTGCTAATCTTGCTAGTCTTCTTTAAACTGTGGAAATATTGCAGTTTTATATAAATGATTGAAATATTGAGTTTTTGATGGAATTTTTCATTGACACTTCAGACAATCATCAATCAAGCATAGAGTTGGAACACTTTATCCAGGGGTGTCAAGAGCCTTATAACAAGATTTCTATGTATATTGTGATGATGCCAATGGTCTAAGCATAAAAATGGATCCATACAACATTATATAATATCTATATAATAGGTCTAGGCCATTTTGTCATGTAGTCATTTAAAGAAACGATCACCTTTTCACCTAAACTAGCTTTTCTAAAGATGCAAAATGGGTACAGACCACATTCAACAATGTTTGGTATCTAAAGATGTAATGTGTGGCATTGTCTAATGGAAGAATTTAGATGAAGTTGCATAACCCATGTGCTATGAAGCACCGACACTCTTGGGACCTCAACGTGTCCATGTCCGACACGTGTCGGACACCGACACTCGTCTGACACTCTCCGACACGTGTCGGACATATCAAAAAATGTGTCTTCTATGAAGAAAGATTGTTCAACACGTGTCGGAGCGTGTCGGATGCGTGTTGGAGCGTGTCAGATATTACCGGAGAGGCTTTTTTCTCATTTGAAGATGTTGGGGTTCTTGAGCTTGCGAATCTTTCCATCAATGAGCCGGATATGGAGGCCATGGTCTTCACGTCGATGGTGATGATGTGGTAACACTTGATGTTGGCCTTGATGGATGATGATTTTATGCATGTTCTATTTGTTTTTTTATGTTTTGAAAGTTTGAAACTATACACTTGAATCATTTATAATGTTTGTTGGAGACTTTTTTAGTTAACTATGAGCATTATGTTTGATTATAAATCATAATATAAGACTTGTTATATATATATATATATATATATATATATATATATATATATATATATATATATATATATATATATATATATATATATATATATATATATATATATATATATATATATATATGGGTCAGGATCGGATGACCCAGCAAATTTTGACCCATTAATAACCCAGCACCCTTTGATGCACTTAGAGGTTATAGAATGGGCTGATTTTTTGTAGACATGTCGTCTATGGTATGTTGATCATCCTCACAAAAAATCAGCCCATTCTAAAACCTCTAGGTGCATCAAATGCGCACTTCAAATCAACGGTTTTTTACTGTCAATTTTAACCGTTGATTTGAAGATCTCATTTGATGCACCTAGAGGTTTTAGAATGGGTTGATTTTTTGTGAGGATGATCAACATATCATAGACAACATGTCTACAAAAAATCAACCCATTCTAAAACCTCTAGGTGCCTCAAAGGGTGCTGGGTTATTTGCTGGGTCAAATTTTGCTGGGTCATCCGATCCTGACCCTATATATATATATATATATATATATATATATATATATATATATATATATATATATATATATATATATAATATATATATATATATAAATATATATATAATTCAGCGTGTCCCCTAACGTGTCCATGTCCTGGTTTTTTGAAAAATATCGTGTCGGCGTGTCCGTGTCGTGTTCGTGTCCCGTGTCCGTGCTTCTTAGCCCATGTGAAGTCAGATTGTTACACTGTTGTCCATTATCAACTGTGTCTAAATCGTGAACTATGTGGCAGGCTAACGGTCACCTGTGTGTGATAGTGTCTAATTGCTGAGCCTGCATGGAGTTGTTCACAAAAACCCACATGAAATCCTTCAAAAACTAGTGTCAACAGTCAACAACAAGTAATCTCAAAATTCCGAGAAATTTCGGCGACATTTGGTTAATTTTTTGTAAGATTTTGGTTGAAAATTGAAATCTGCTGAAAACTCACTGAAATTTCGTTGAAACTCTGCCCCCCCCTTCTGCAGGAAATATTGACGATACATCGGGAAAGCTTGTGCCAATCAAAATATCATTGATATTTTGTTGGTTTTTTTTCGCAATTTTCCTATTGTGCAAATCTATATGCCACATTTCTAATCAAGGCTTAAAAAATAGAAATATTTTGCGATTTTTTGTGAAATATATTGTTTTTTCCCCCCCCCCTTAATTATGAAAGAATGATAACTTCACAAATAGTTGGTGTCAGGATCAGTTATATTAAATCGTGCATTTGATTTCTTATGGAAGATATGGTTTTGAAGGTTGCCTTGGTTGGGTGAGCTTTTCTGTCTGGTATATTTGTATTCGAGCTATTGGGTGATTGTTTTCATTATGTGCTGAAATTGTTGCACATTTGTTTAGAGGATTTTCTCTTTGTGGATTTTGATCTGCATTGCTCAATCATCCTCTGGGCTGTTTATCTGGGGAATGTAGAGAAGTGTCTCTTCTTGTTTCATATGGTTGTTTTTTTATTTTTATCATGTCCAGTGCTTAGATTAATGACTTGGGCACAAATTTCTTTGTATCAAACTTTCACCGGTCGGGATTAGGGTCCATTCTCATTTGGTTGACGAGGTTACTTGCATTGCAATTGCAGGACTGAATATCGGCTTTTTTAACCATGTCATATCTATATGATTTTTTACTTTCTTAGTTGGCACCTTTTCATTTTAATCTGTTGTGAGCATCTGCTACTTTATGGATCTTGTATACTCTCACTATGTCTTGTTTGTTTAGCCTCATTTTTGTACATTTTAGTTATAAATTTTAAAATACATTGTGGCAGAATTAGGAAACAGCTGGCCAATTCTTCTAGGTGGGCAAGCTCATTGGACAGTGGGCCTTGTTGCAACATTGATTTCTATCAGCAGCGTAATTGCTGCAGACACGTGTGCATTTCTAGGTGGAAAGGTATACTTTTGAATTTAGTGATTAGATTTATTGACCATATCCATGTCTACGAGTTGTTTGGAAACTGATACTAGTATGTTACTAAGTGACTATAGTTCTAATTTTTACCCTTAGACTACGTCTGTCATGATATTCCATTTTTTTTTCTTTATAATTGCATAATGTGATGCAAGGAGAATATAATCAGAGAACTATTGAATCTAGAAGCTGAAATAGATTGAGTATTCGATAACATAAACAAGCAAGGAACTTATGGAAGAAAAATTTATTATTAATTATATAATGAATCTAGATTTCTGGGACAGGAAGGTATTATAATCAATATTCAAACTAGTGATTTATGATATCATCCTTATTTGCAAAAAAAACTTTTGTTTTTCTTTCCTTATATATGCAGGTCATTCTTTTGATCTATCTTTTCATTGATCTCCAAACCCATCTTTTCATCCTTCTACACTAACTTATTCTAGTGCCACAGTCTCACTAATGTGGTCGACCAACAGAAGAGAACATTATCTATTAGAAGTAGACCCCGTGTAGATAACTGTTTTACAAAAAACTCCGGACTGCAAAAATTTACCTTACAATATATTCCTTAAGATTAATTAACACATGGATGGTCCTTGAATTTCAGTAGATTCTGTCTGACCTATAATCATCATGCATTAGACCGCCAAGACTTTGGATTTTGATAAGACAATTGATCTTTCCTCAAATGGAAAACATTTAGAGACCAGTATCAAAAAAATATATATATAAATGCATAATCATGGGTATGAAACCTAGTAGAGATCTCTTGAATACCCAGATATGGAATTTTATGCTTGTTTTGATGGATTTTATTTTCTGATCATCCTGCTTCCATTAGACAGCTATCCAAGCACTATGGTGTGCTTCGTCTATGTACCCTAAGCTTTATTGTGGGAGGTACAGCAGGTCAAAAGGACCGGCTTTAAACTCTGGCGCTTGGAATCTATCCCTCCTCCTGAAGTTTTGTTTCGTGGAGTTAATGTGAGTCACATGTGTTAGGGCGAAGCACCTTATTCAATGGTTGAAAGAATAACCATTTAGGTTTTCCAAACATCGTTCATTATGGTGACGGGACAAGTGAGATGCCTAGCTCTACCCATACCCATGAGAATGCTCCAGGTTAACCCAAGTTACTTTGTTATTCTACTAAGATAACTTTTGGGCTCTTTTCCATCTTTAACGTCTGTGAATGACAATACCCACTACTCCAATCGCATATTCATGAAGTAAACCAATACTGTATGTCATAATTATCAAACAAACTTTTAAGGGTGTACATTCCAATAACTTTCTACTTACACTCAAAAGCCATTTTTGTACGTCTTAGACCTATATTTCCAAAATGATTTGAAAGAATAAATGATTTAGTAAATTGATTAATGATTTTCTTCAATCTCTTTAGGTTAGCAATGTGCCAATTAGTGTGACACTTTGTCCGACATGCTTTATTTTGTGGTGCCATTTTACTTTGATCTATAGAACTTTCACTGTGAACCTCTCTATTGAAAGCACCACTCCAAAGGACCAAAGCTCGAGCAATAGGATTTTAACTTTTAAGACATCTTCTTTTGCTTCTTCTGAAGCCTTTACAATTTCAACCTTATTGTTGGAGTTAACAAAACACTTCTGTTTCACACGGACTGCGGCACTAACACACAACCCCTTCATTGAGAGGGTGGGCAATTCTCATAGTATAGGCTTAGTTGTTGAGATTCACTTTGTGATGTCCATGGCCATAAACCATAGTTCTTGATGGCTCTCAGATACTTGAGAATGTAGTCGATTGGTTCTTAATGCACATTTTTAGGATTATTTTGGTACGTAGATACCAGTGGCATAGTAGCTTTTGGATCTTGTACACATTGAGCATGCATAAGATTTCCGCCTACCAAAGGATATGGTACCTCCCCCATCTAGGAAATGTCTTCTTCAATTTTGGGTTACATTCTCAAAGAGACTCTAATGCCTGGAGAGTAATCATATTTTCTTATATTGGTCCATTTTGAATCTGACCAATATCTGGATGTTTAAGGCTTGGTTAAGTCCAACCAACCTTTTACTCCTATCTGTAGTAACTTTTTTTTAATGCTAGTAGGCTATAATACGGCTCACCAAATCTTTCACAAAAGCCTGGTACTAGGCTATAAGGTGGCTCAGTCAAATCATTCAGGAAAGTTTAGTGCAACGGTCACAAGACTCACAACCTACAATGAAAATACGTTTTAGTAGCAAGCAATATCTAGTTCTTAAAAAGCAAATTCTGTTTTTCGTGGTAATCATAGCTGCAACTATACCTGTTTTGTTGCTATTAATGCCTTTTATTTTGAGGAAATTCCTCTCCGAGGAGGAGAGGATGGGGTTAATCCTTACCCCAAGCTAATATTATTAAAGATAAAAGAGAAGAATCAAAAGAGGTTACAAAGTACAGAGTTAATTCTCGTCTCTAGCTTGGGCAGGAATCCCAAAGCCTAGCTTTTAGCAACCTTCAAGACAAGTTTCCTTGTCTCATCAGTTGATGATTTTTTCTTCCTAAAGATATGCACATTGCGCTCTCTCTAAATACCCGAACAGACACAAATAGCCAGAAAGTCTCAAGTTGGCCTCAGGCGCTTCTTGATCTTCTTCCTTCGCCAAATCGTTTAGAACGATCGAGTGGAGCCCGGGTGGCCCTTCACCTCTAATTTGGCTTTCAGGAATCTCCACATGGATTTCGCATAAGGGCAATGCAACCTGAGGTGATTGGTATCTTCCCTGCCACTTCTGCAAAGGACACATGAAGTTTTTGTGAACCCTGGGTGGTTCCGCCGCTGGAGATGGATCTCGGTAAGGAGCATGCCTTGCGAACCACTGGGTAGACTATACCTCCTCAATTGATGAAGCGATAGAAGGAGCTGATCATGAACTAGCTAGAATAACTCAGCTTCCAGGACAAGAAATCACCGGGAGTCGAGATCGAGAAAGGCTTTAGGAGAAAGTGCACCTCATGGAGTTGAGAGGTAGGTTCTGCGGAACTTCACGAACCAATAAGGCACCCTTGAGGAGAATAGGACCTATGAACGGACAGAGGCATTTCGGTTCTAGTCTATCTCGAACAAATCATAGAAGAGTCTCCGACCCATTGATCCGTCCAGAGTTTGATGTTTTTGCCATCGCCCAAGATGAGTCTGTAGGCATCAAAAAATGTCTCAGCCCAAACCTTCAAGCCTTCACATGACCTCATGGGACAGCAACACAAGGTTCTCATGTGACGTCAACACAAAGTCTTTACGTGTGACGACCAAGAGCCAATGGCCAAGACTCCTGAGGATGTGATGCCAACATGGATGAGGTGAGGTGTACAGGGCCACCGAGTTAGTCCCACATCGCCTGGAGAGAAGGAGATCCTGAGCTACTTATATAATTTTCTCTCCCAAACATAGAAGACGCGTTTTAAAACCGTACGCCGCAACGGATTTCGTAAGAACTCCGTAGTTAAGCATGCTCGAGTGAGAATAGTACTAGGACGGGTGACCATCCTAGGAAGTTCTCGTGCGGGCACGGACAAAGCGGGCAGTATCTTGTGTGTTTAGGGTGGATGTTACAAAATGGTATCAGAGCCGATTCTCCTCGGGATGAGAGAGTCTAACCCTACACGAGGACGTGTAGCCCTTAAGGGGGGGATTGTAACGACCAAGAGCCAAGACTCCTGAGACTGTGCCAAGATGGATGAGGTGAGGTGTACAGGGCCACCGAGTTAGTCCCACTTCGCCTGGAGAATGAGATCCTGAGCTACTTATATAATTTTTCCTCCCAAACATAGAAGATGCGTTTTAAAACCGTGCGCCGCTACGGATTTTGTAAGAACTCCGTAGTTACGCATGCTCAAGCGAGAGTAGTACTAAGATAGGTGACCACCCTGGGACGTTCTCATGCGGGCACGGGTAAAGCGAACAGTATCTTGTGTGTTTGGGGCGGATGTTACATTACGTGACTTCGAGGGATGGCAACACTAGACTTCACGTGACCTCGACAGGATGTCAACTAGGCTTGTCCTGCGGCCCTGATGACAACGGCTTGACGGGACGCCAACAAGTCTCCTCATGTGGCCGGGTTGTCAACAAGGCTCCTCACGTAACCGAGACATCAACAAGTCTTCTCATGTGGTCGGGACGTCTACAAGGCTCCTCAAATAGCTGGGACGTCAACAAGTCTCCTCATGTGGCCGGGACTTCTACAAGGCTCTTCACATGGCCGGACGTCAACAAGTCTCCTCACGTGGCCGAGACGTCTACAAGGCTCCTCATGTAGTCGGATGTTGACAAGGCTCCTAACGCGACTGGGACGTCTACAAGGCTCTTCATGTATCAGGACTTCAACTAGTTTCCTCACGTGGTCGGGACGTCTACAAGTTTCCATGTGGCCACGGGCCCACGACATCAACGAGTTAACGTGGGCTCTGGCCCTGACACTGGAGCCAGCCAGTCAAAGCACCAGCTCCCGACATTGGGGATGGTAAATTGAAGCAGCAGGGCCCCTGACACCGGGGCCGACCGATAAAGAAAAAAAAAAGGAAAGAAAGATGGCACGCGGACGCCTTCTTAAACGTGGATTTGCATTGAACCCGACGGCTGGAATGCAAGACCTGACCATTAATGACTCAAGTGCACAAAAGGGACTCAATTCACAAATGTAAGGTCCCAAAAGCCAAATCAAGGTCATAACTATCCGGAGAAACTAAGGAAAGAAATTCCTATAGTTATAAAGGGGAAGGGGGTGCAAAAAGATCAGAACACCCCCAACCACTTTTCCTCGCCTATAAATAAGAGGGCGAGGGGAAGAAGCAGATTTAGAAAGCCGATGAGGAAGTGCTGTCTAGAAGAAGTGCTCCCCTACGCTTGAAGATCAAGGATCTCTGAAGGTTCAGACGAGCATATCTCTGAAAACAATAGAGAATTCATACTTGATCATGAATAAATCATTCAGCAGATCCAAAAGCACGTAAAAATCAAGGTTTCGATCCACGCACGAAGAAGAAAATGTGGGGAAGAAGTTCGTGGAGGTAGCCTCCACTCCAGTCAAAGCCCTGATCCACGCATAAGAAAGTATGGAGGAGATCCAGATACTCCATCGGTCACTAGAAGCCCTACACCGGTCGCCATCCAAATCAAAGCCAAGGCGAAGTTGAAGCAAAGCGAGTGTCAGAGCTGAAGAACACGAAGAACGACGAGCGAAACGATGCAGGTCCTAGCCGATAATGCACGAAGCCCCGAAGCCCGGAAGGATCGACAAGTCTCTCTTCAAGAGTTCAAGCGCCGAAGCCAAAGTAAAAGCCAGGCCATAAGAAAAGTAAAGCGATGCCGGAGGAAGAACAGAGGGCAAAAGATACACAAGACCTCTCTCTCTCTCTCTCTCTCTCTCTCTTTCTCTCCCTCCAAACCCTAAACCATTGTAAGCATCTCTTGGGCAATCTATCCGAAACTCTCTCGGAAGAAGATCCATGAAGGAGAGATATAGGATCAGAGAGCCAAAGGTGATCTCTTCCACAATCCCCTGATCGTACTCAACCGTACTTTCGACCCCAGACCGCTGCTTGTAATCTCGTACGATTGAAGTGGAACAAGAACAACGGCACATCATCGCCGCTTGGACTTTTCTGTGTCCTTCCACATGAACGAGCTTCTAATACTATCAATGTGCTGCACAATGCATGCTGGGAAAAAGAAGAAGGCTTGGTAGTAGGTGGCGATGGTTGACAGCATCGTGTAGACCATTTTTAGACGCCTTCATAGGGAAAGATGTCTACCTTTTCAGCTAGCGAGTCGAAGGTCCACTTTCTCAATCACCTTGTGCCAGTCTAACTTGGAAAGTTTGTTGTTGCTGACAAGAAGACCCAAGTAGCCTTTCATTCGTCATTGAATCTTTGGATAATGAGGATTCACTTTCGTTGGTCTTAATGCACTTTGTGTATAAGATTGCTAATGGAAAATAATACAGTAACAAATAATAGACATATATCTAACAATAAATGATTACTATAGTTATTTGGGGCAAGATAGGCATCTACTTCAAGTCTACAAATCCAAAAAAGTTTCCTCATAGTCCACTCTGTTAACTTGAATGTATCGTTTCACCACCAATATTAAAAATGGCACCTCCCCATCCATCGCTTTTTTAATCAAATTTAAACTAGTATAGAGTCCATTTACTAGTTTGTTCCATGTAATAAATTCTCAATCCATTGCCTGAATCCATTTAGATTTGTCAACATCGGTAATGGCCTCCAGATCCCTTCACCCAGATAGGCAAAGAACTTTGGTGACTCTGGACTTTCTGATTTCATCTTCTTGTGGGCGCATAAGTATCAACTGCCACTTTTGAATCCTCGATAGCTGAGTAAAACTTTCAGAATCCTCGATAGCTGAGTAAAACTTTCATATCCTTCTCCAAGAAGGCAGCATTTCTGCTTATGAAAACTCACTTTTCTTCCTTACAGTAAAAAAAATAGTCCCTTCTCTCTCTCTCTCTCTCTCTCTCTCTCTCTTATATTCTAAGAAGTTATCAGTTTATTTCTCAATATTGGTATATATTGTCGGCTAGGTTACGCTACAATTTAAAAGTGCTAGCCTTATTTCTCAATACAATTTAAATGCGTTTTATACTTTCGTATGCTTATCCCCGAGATGATATAGAAATATTAGCATACACATTATTAATCAAACCATGTGCACTAAGGTATTTTTTCTTCTCTAAGCCATTTTTGCTGAGGTCTTTGAAATCTAGTTCACTGAGAACTGAGAAGCACTCCATTATCTCTGATATATTTTCATCCCTATTGGTGCAATGAAGTTTAGTGTATTCCAAACCCTTTCTTACTCCTTCAATCTCATCCCTAATCAGAAAGAGACTCAAATACAACTCCTGCAGTTCACATTTATTGTCTGCACACATCAATGTCTAACTATTTAGTGTCACTGTGCCATACTCTGCCTTCGGAGGAGAGATGGTTTGGCCTAACCCTTCACACAAGGTTTCCGTGTTATTAATGATTTGATCTTGAGGAAACTGAGGTCCATGCTCATCCTTTCTTTTCCTAGTCATGTAGTTGGCATTAGCACGAACATTAACATCAAGATCAGAGGCATCATTATCATCATCAAACGAAGCACCGAGAATAATATATTAACTGTAGGCATCAACTAAGTCTTAGAAAAGACTGAAATTTTCTAAGTCTGGAAGACTAAAAAGTTTCTAAGTCGGAAAGACTGAAATTTTCCAAGTTTGGATGACTGCAAATTTTCTAAGTTTCCAGGCTCAAAGTCAAAGACATAAAGTCATAGATTTGGAGTAACATAGATAAAGTCATAGACTCAGTCACAAATATACAGTCATAAACTCAGAGTCACGGATATAAAGTCATAGTGATGCAAAACGATGCAAATGGCGAAAATATTTATTAATTAATTGAGCAGGCAGGGCTTACTACTAATTATGATGCCGCACGAGAAATCAAGTCAAACAAATAACACGGGCAGATACGTTGGGAACTACTGTACTAGTGCCAGTCACTTTCAGTATCAGGCGATAAAACAATCATAATAGTCCTACTGCAATATCTAGATTAATAGCACTACAGGCAGGCGAACACTCAATCTCACAATGGGGGTAGCAGTTGGCAACGATAACAAACTAGATAACCGATTTGGTGAAACACGATAATACCTGGTCGAGGAGGGAACTCCGTAATCTGAGTTGCCGATGATGGCACAGGCGCGTATGCCTCCACGCTTCCTCTTCCGAATCGCGGGAGTGGAAGTAGATGTCGAGGCCCCTTCGTAGATTCCTCCACGCTCTCTCCTTCCGAATCGGGAGGGGAAAGTTGTTGTCGAGGCACCCTTCTCCGTTTCCGATAACTCACGATAGTGGCCAGGGCCGGATCCGAACGAATCGGATTGTGCGCGAGGCCGAGGGGGAGTGGATCAGGCACGAGGGGAGGAGGGAGGGCTCGGGCAGCAGGGCTGGCAACCGGGCGGCTGGGGCTTGGACTCGGAGGCAGCAGCAGGGGGAGGAAAAGAGGAGGGGGTTCGGGCGGGCAAGGGGGAGGGGGCCGGCTAAATGGGGAAGGGAGAGGGGCCGGCGGCTGGGGTTGTTGGGACCGGCGGCAGCCACAGGGAGGGGGGAAAAGGAGGGGTGATCGGGTGGGTTGGGGGGCCGGGAAGGCAGTAGCGACAGGGGGAGGGGGAGGAAGGGGGGGAAAGTCGGGTGGGGCTGGGGGGTGGGCAGGCAGCGGCAGCAGGGGAAGAGGGAGAGATCGGATGGGCTGGGGGTTGGGGAAGGCAACAGCGGCAGCAGCAAGGGGAAGAGGGGTGGTCGGCGGCTAGGTGAAAAAGAGGGGAAGGGGTTTAGGGTTTCCCAGTTTAGGGTTTCACACGCCTAATACTGGACCTAGGGTTTCACACACCTAGGCTTGGGTTTGGGGTTTCACACGCCTCGCCCTGGTTCTCTCAACACGCATGTGGAGGAAACATAAGATTTTATTATTCATCAGTACCAATACATGTCCATGGGCAGGCCTATATAAAGGCTGCGATAAACAAGCGAAAGCCCCTGACAACTGAGGTGGGACTAAATAACATAATGCAAACAAAACAAATAAACAACGACAATGAATAAACGATCTCCATCAAGGTGCTGGCTGTCCGATCACAGCCACAAGCTCAGGTGGCGCCTCCTGCGCTGGTACACGCGCCAGGGGCGCTGCTCGATGTCCTCATCACATAGACACAAAATTCGCAGACTACTCAAAGGAGTCAAAGCCATAGACTCAAAATCAAAGTGATTACTAAGGACGGCAATTACGTAATTTTATCAACAAGGTAATTATGTAATTTTGTTTGGAAGTTATTATTACTTCCCAGGAAGTAATTATAACTTCCATCCCTAAATAGGAAGGGGAGGAAAGACAAAGGGATCTATTTTTGGTCATTCTCGTCCCTCGAGAGACTAGGCAACCAACTTGAAGATCACTCCACATCAACTTAGAAAAGTCAAAGTGAAGTATCCAAGTCCAAAGACTACAAGCCTCTGAAAACTCCAAGCCCAGAGACTCCAAGTGTAATGACTTCAAAGACTTAGCCTCCAAAGACTCCAAGTCTAAAGACTTCAAAGACTACAAGTCTCTAAAGACTCTAAGCCTCTAGAGACTCCAAGTCTTAAAACTTCTAAGACTACAAGTCTCTAAAGGCTCCAAGTCTCCAAAGACTCTTAAGTTCAGAGACTACAGTCAAAGACCACCAAGCCAAAAACTACAGTCAAAGACACCAAGCTTTAAGTTTTAGCTTCTCAACAAGTCTTCACGAAGACTGAGGATTAGAGAACTCTTAAGACGACTGCCCCCACACTCTCCTTATATTAACTTTTGTACACACAAAGTCTCTACCATCCACTATGTACTATTGTAAGCGTACTGTATGCTGAATTTGTCAATGGAGAAACAAATTTTTGTTGTCAACAGATTCTGGCACGCCCGGTGGGACCGTTGTCTCCTCTCATCCTTCAACTTTCTTGGAGATCAACAAATCCAACACATGGCTGAAGTCAACAACTCAGAGAATGATTTGGCCACCATGGTGCCCGCTACCGAGCCTACTACACTCTAGTAGGGCAACGTGGAAGCCTCTAATCTAGACATCGGCACGACAAAGTTAGTGCCGCTTCCGATCAAGAACGTTTACATGTCAAAATTACATGTCCACGAATCCCCGACCCATACCCATGACATATGGTGAATTCGTGGCCCTAGAAGTTTTAGAATGTGCTGATTTCTTGTGAGGATACTCACCTTACGTAAGATAAAACATCCACAAAAAATCATCACATTCTAAAACTTCTAGGGGCATCAAATGCTAGACACTTTATAGACTACCCTTTTTAACCTTTAATTTGAAAAGTATATTTGATGCCCCTAGAAGTTTTAAAATGTACTGTTTTTTGTGGATGTTCTATCTAAGGTATGATTATAGTAGTCAAAGTGGCTAGGCGGGCCCAAAGGCGTTTTGGACCCCCGGGCGCCTAAGCGACCCCCTAGGCAAGTGGTTGTCCTTAGACGGACTGCCTGTCGCCTGATCCCCTAGGACTGCCTAGACCCTTGACAATTATTCACTTGCGATTTGGGGTTTTTCCAAATTTGAGTTGAATTTTTTCCAACACAATAAAAGTTTTTGGGGTTTTTCAAAATTGAGTGAATTAACTCAAAATTGAGTTGTAGTAATACAAATTGAGTTGAATTAAGTCAAATTCTTATGATGGGTTCATAAGAATTTTGGGGTTTTTCACAATTGAGTTGAATTAACCCAAAATTGTGTTGAGTGAACTCAAATTCTTATGATTTATAAGAATTTAGTGGTTTTTCAAATTAAGTTGAATTAACTCAAATTGAGTTAAATTAACTAAAAGATGTGTTGAATAAAATCTAAACTTAAACCATAAAACCTTTGTTTTCTTTTTCCTGATTTTTTATTTCTCTCTTTCTCTCTCTCTCTCTCTCTATATATATATATCTATATATATATATCTATCTATATATATATATATATATATATATATATATATATATATATATATATATATATGTATATATATATATATTGCGTAGGCGGTGCCTAGTGACCATGGAATCAAATTTCGACAAATTTCCTATGAAATCACCGAAATATGTTTGTTTTTCAAAGGTCCGACATAGAAATGGACCGAATTTTTAATAGTACCAAATTTCCTTCCGACATAACGAAATGTCGGTCGAAATGACCGACATTTGACCGAAATCCGACATTATGTCTTTTTTCCAAACAGTTTCACTGAAATTTTTTATCTTTTTTAACAAAATAAAGCTCATCTTTATCAGTAAGAAATTATATTTTTCCTTAATTTTGATTTTTTTTTTCATAATAGACAATATTTTACTGTCATCTTTATCTTGAAGTATTGCTGAAATATTCTATCTTTTTTCATATCAAACGAACAAAATCGAAATCTGACCGAAAAACGATAAATTTCTATCGAAAAACACCGAAATTTGACCGAAAAATGAAATATTTCCATCGAAATTTGTCTTTCCATTTTACAATTTTTCCATCGACAAATTACCGAAAAATAATTTTTTTTTTCTTTTTTTGGCCGACTGACATGGTCATCGAAAACGATATTTAAAACCTTGCTAGGCATCGCCTAGGCGCTGCTTCGCGTAGACAGGCCAAAATGCCTAGGCACCGCCTAGTCGCCTTGACTACACTGGGTATGATGATTATCCTCATAAAAAATCAACACATTCAACATCACTATATGTCATAGAGTAGTCCCCCTGACACTGTTATAGGAACCCATTTTCCTATACATATCCTGGTCCATTGGGCTAGCTTTGTTGCTGATCCAGTGGACTAGTTGACCATCCTACAAGTTTCAGAATTTGATGAAACTTGGTGGGTGTGTTATCTACGGTAAGGTAATCATCCTCACAAAAAATCAACTAATTCTAAAACTTCTAGGGCCATCAAATGTACTAAGCAAAATTAACGGTTACCGTGGACGGTTGATAAAGCTTCTAACATTTGATGACCCTAGAAGTTTTTGAATTTGCTAAGTTTTTGCGAGAATGATCGCCATATCTTAGATAACACACACCAATTTTCAGCAAATTCTAAAACTTGTAGGGTGGTCAAATGGTCCACAGGACCAGCAAAGAAGCTAGTTCAGTGGACCAGGAAACCTTTTCCCATATATTTATATATCAACTTGATCATTTTGATTGCTGAGTGATCTTGATCTGCTTAAGATCGGAATTACTTCAGATTCTAAGAGATGAAAATATTATATTTATTTTGCTAGGATGCACCTCTCCATATTTCCTTGCGTATCAAGTCAGTATGGTATTCTAGCAATTTTTTTTCTATGTTGCAGGCATTTGGTCGTACACCTCTTACTAATATTAGCCCAAAGAAGACTATGGAAGGAGCTTTTGCTGGTCTTAGTGGCTGTATAGTAATAACAGTAGTGCTATCAAAGATTCTATATTGGCCTACATCCTTAGTAAGGTACTTCACGCATCTTCATCGACTAACAAATTGAATAATTGACACCTTGGTCAACAAGTTTGTCTCCTCTTGTCTCGACAGTTTCAGTTTTTTAATTGTTATGTAAGGGCATTTTCTTATTTGTCATTGCATAATCAATGCTATTCTTTTTTTTTATTGACTGATGCCCTTATTAATATGGATTTCTTAGCTTCTTTTTTATCTAATTGATTGCTCCCTTTTACTTCCTTCGAATTTTTAATCTTTTTATCTCTTGCTGTTGTTTCTAACTTTAGTCAGTTTTTAGCATCACATTGACATGCTATTGATATTGCTATGATAACAACCTTAATTTTAAAGTTTAAGACGAATGTCATGAATCGTTTTCTTTTTCCTTTATATTGCATGATTGTTGTAGTAATTTGAACTCTTTTCATTTGGAAGTCTCATTTATAAACATTGGAGTGTTCTACAGAGACATTGAACATTAAGGTGTAAGGACGATGATTAGTTATAGGTACTATTCAAGCAACTTATTAGCCTCATCACACGCCATTGCAAGGCCGTGTTAAACTTCATACTGTACTGTTAACACTTGGTGAGTGTACCCATTTCTAAATGACCAAAAATACTTAACACACCCACCTTTCCCTTAACCAAACCCCCGAAGTGATCCACTTAAACCACTTCCGAGGCCACTTGCTTGAAACAAACATCCCCTTATCTTCTTCATTGCCAGTTTTACATTCACAGTTAGCGCTAATTGAACTTTGTGTTAGAATTCCTATCCATTTGTCTATATATCCGAGACTTAACCCAACTTATCCTGTATGCCTAGGCTGTATAGGAGCAGTGATAAATATGCTATCTTGCTAGTCTTATATGTGATGTAATTACATTTGTATGTATCTGATTTATGGAATGGTTTTTGGGTCACGAGAATTGATTCTAGGATATTTAGCCTGATAACCTAGTTTTGTGTGCTCAGGTTTCTATTATTGTTATGCTCATCAGTTATGCGTTATTTTTCTTTATTTTAATCACATTGGGAGTCTAGTATATTGCTAATTAATGGATGATTGATTGTATTTTCCCTTCTAAAGTACTGGCACATTTACCTAGTTTATTTGTTGACTGCAGTGCTTCAGCTTTTGGAATTCTGAACTTCGTGGGTTCTCTGTTTGGAGACCTTATCGAGTCTATGATCAAACGTGATGCAGGTGTTAAAGATTCTGGATCTCTTATACCTGGTCATGGTAAACATGAACTCTGAATAAGCTTTTATTGAAAATGGACATGGTAACAACATAGGCTTAAATACCCAGAATATTTATTATGCATCATCTGATAGTCTAATCTATTGCAATAAACGACAAGCAGTGGACCATTTTCAATTTAGTTTCATTTTTAGTAATTATCTTTCTCCAAAAGTGTAACATCACCCAGTGTTTTAAAACTCGCCGAGTTTCGGCTGAGTTTCGATCCGACTCGGTCCAAAACTCGATTTAGTAACTACTCGGACCAAAACTCGAGTGAATCGGGCGAAGGCGAGTCGACTCGAGTTTTTGGGGTTGTGACTCGGTTCGAGTCTTGATCGTTGTATTTTTAGGGGTAAAATCGGGATCCGGTAGAACAATTTATGTTTTGTAATGACATGTTATTTGGTGATAAGCTTTAAGGTCATCAAAACTTGATAGATATCCATTTTAAAATTTATTTTTATGATTTAGTTACTTCATATTTATCATTTTTAAATGGAGCTATATATATTAATAATAATAAATATTAAAATTATATTATATTTTTCGAGTTTTGGGTGTAACTACTCGACCGGGTTTTAACCGAGTTTTCGAGTCGACTCGTCTCAGGAAGGTTCCGAGTCGAGTCGAGTTTTCGGGTTTTAAAACACTGACATCACCCATTGTGGGAGCAATACAAATCATCCAACAACAATAGGTAGGCATTGATTGACAAATCAGATTAAAAAATATACAATAGAGTTATTGTTAGATTTTCTGAACTTGTATTGGACATTTCATGTGAAAACACTAATTTTCAACGTTTAAAGTTTCAGCCAAGACTTAATGGAGCTGAAAGAAACCCCGATTTGGGGTTTCATTGGCCTCAGTCTTGTTTCCATCAATTTTAGTAGAAAGCGATTTGTTTCAGTCTAGTTTCAATTGGTTTTGGCTAAGGGAGTTCTTTACTTCTCACTTAATGCTCTATTTTATGCGTGTGTATGCCGTCATGTATCTGAATATGTACGAATGTGTATGTATATAAATGTATGCAAACACACTATGCAATAACCGAGCATGGTGCCCATCTAAAACTGAACTTACATTGTTGATTATAAGTCATGACAAAACCGTTAGGACAGATCCACCTAGATAAATGCATGTAGTAAGTTGTAGCTAGTTGTTATACTTCCATTACTATGAATTAGTTTAAAGCATTTGTTGTGATATAGTATAACCTGCATTTTCTGTCCCCTACCTTTGTAATCATTGGAATTTGCATTTTTGAACATTAAAGCTTGAGTGGAAGCCGATTGTAGCTTGCCTCAGTCAAAGTTCCACAGTAGTATGTGTTCCTTCTTTTTCTATGTTTGTTTTGAGTGATGAATGCGAATAAATGGCAACTCCTTGTATCGTTAGCTATTCTTCCCTTGGCTATCTAGTAAATTTCTGTGCCACCCTACCCTTGGCTATCTAGTAATTTTCTGTGCCTTTTGGGTGGCCTTTTGGCGTGTTTTAGTTATAACAGACTATTTTTATCTCTTATGGTCGAGGATGATGTCCTCTCTCGACGTGGGTGAGTGTCAGACATAAAGGTAGTCAGCTGACACCAATGATTTTGGTGTAATTCCACGTATGCTTCTGGGGTTGAACCTCTTTGGTTAGCTTAAATTTCGGCTAGCACGTTGATGAGGTGGTTGAACCTTCGTTTTCGAGTTGAATCATGAGAAATGGAGGATCGTAGAGGAACCACTGTTCGAATGGCTCAATCGGACGGTTCAAAGCGAATGCCTTCCTGGAGATTTCATAAGCACTATTTTCTTCCCAAGGAGATATCAGGCTTATCAGCTATAGAATATGACATGAAGGTATTGTTGAGGCGATGAATCAATCAAAATATCTGGTGTGAATCGGTGGAGGGTCATCACAAGATTGGTCACCATGGTAGGACCTGGTGACGTTTTGCTCTGATAGCAAACTAATGCTAGACAAGGTACGGGATCCCTCAGAAATCATGTAACTAACCCTCTGATCATGGCAAATAAAAGCTTTTAATGAAGAAAGATAAAAATGGGGAGAGGAGAAGAGCGGCAGGGGAGAGATCTGAAGTCCACCAGATTTGAGGAATCCACATCTATTTAATCCAATTTAGGATCATAGATGCTTGCAAGAAAATTTATTTTCATTCATATCATTATTCATTATTACAATGGGAAGGCCTATATGACTTTAACCTGAAAACAAAAGATAAAGAATCATATTCAATCCTAATCTAAAAGATAAGACTTATCTAATTTAAAAAGATTTAAATCTAATCAAATCTTATCCCTAAAAAAAAATTAAAGATTTGCGTTATTCAAAAAGATCTAAATCTAAGGAAATCTTATCTTTACTAAATGATAAGACTTACAATATTCAAAGCGATTTGGATCTAACCAATCCTTAAAAAAAACCTATACTTAAAATATCCTAATTAATAAATCCCAAAATAGTATATTTTCGGAATAATTTTTTTTTTGTATTCTGAAAATTAATTTGTTATTCCAAAAATAACAATTTCAGTAATTATTTATTCAGAAAATAAATATTTTTTTCAAAATCTTCAAGCTATTGGATGCTCTCGCATCACTAAAGGATCATATAGAAATAAAGAACAAAAACTGCACAAAACCACCATGGCACAACCTGAGTACCCAATGATCAATCGTTGTCGTTTGCGCAATGGACTTGTAACCAAGGTGCACAAGAGGAGAACTAAGGTTTATTTGCTTGTGTTGTGGCTTGTTGAATGAATGAATGAAGGAGAGGAAGTAAGGGCCTATTTATAATCCTTGGGGAAGAGACAAGGTCCAAGGGAGCATGTGAATAGCCAAGGCACATCAGAGAGCACACGAGGGAGATAAAGCAACAAAAAAACACAAAGACCATTAGTTGTCGGTACCGGTACGAGCTTAAACCGGTACCGGTCGGTAACGAAAAAATGAAGTGTAGCGGTCCCGACCGAGCCAAAACTAGTACGTATCGGTATCAGTCGGGATTTGAATTCCTGGACAAGAAATCTCATTCAAGATAACCACTCATATAACCATAAACAAGATTTTCTTCATAAAATTTAGGGCAAATTACAAAACATCCCCTGACCTATAAATCTCATTCATATTGCTCCCTCAACTTTTCTTTTGAATAATTTGAACCCTGAACTATGCTCCGTATGCATTTAGGTCCCTCCGTCACATTTTATTCCAAAGATATCCTTATTTATTTCCAATAATATTCAAAGAAGTTGTGAAATGTTTAACTTATGCTTACTAGGACAAGAATTTTTTTGGAGTAAAAGTTAATAGAGGGGGCTAAATGCAGGAGGAGCATAATTCAAGGGTCAAAGTGTTCAAAAAAAAGTTGAGGGACCAATATGAAATCAAGTGTATAGTTCAGGGGAGATTTTATATTTTTTCCAAAATTTAAATATTAAGATGCCTCCTGGTAGAGATTGATGTATTTTGGAATCAAATTACGTGGGTGCTAGCTTGTGGACAGGATGTCCCCTTCATGGAGGCTTTCCGTTTTAAATGGAATACATGCATGTTGAAGTAGGGCAAGGATTCTTTTTCCATTCCCGAGTTAGTAGCTGATTCTTCTTCCACAGTGACCATATATACGAGCCTTCGATGGGCTTCCTTCCTTATTAGGAACAATATCCCACATTTTTACCTTGGCTTACTAGGTTTTTGGCTAGTGAGTGAGGTAGGAGTAAAAGGACTTGGAAGTGTTTCTCGCCAGGACTGCTAGATTGTATGTTTCTTTTGGTTTCGATATTGTATTGCTCCTAGAGTTTGCATATATCGTGGAAACAGTTCTGCAGTATGGAAGATATAACTCTGATAGCTTCCTGCAAATAACTTCTTCACATTTTTTTTGTTTTAGCCTAGTTTGTTGCTAGGCCTTGTTTTGGTGTGTCCCACAGGTCGGTGCCCAGGTTGGTTTCTAGGCCCGGACCTTGTGCTTTGTATTTTCTGATGGCCTCTGGTTATCTATAATAATAAGCGTACCCAAAAAAAAAAATCTGATAGCTATTTGGTAGTTAACTCAATTTCTTCCACTAGACTCAGAAATTCCCTTCTAAAATAAATTGAGCACAATCATTTCCATTTTGATGATGAATTCCATCTGTGCAGGAGGGATACTTGATAGAGTGGACAGCTATCTATTCACTGGAGCACTATGTTACTCCTTTGTGAAGATTGCTCTCCCACTCTTTGGAGTTTGATTCTTCGAAACATTTCATGTTGGAGACTTTCCAGTTGACAGCATGCCAGTAATGTCGGAGCCTCAGCCGAGAACCATAGAGGCATCAATGGAGATGAAATGCTGGGCGCCGCCGGTCTTGTCGGTCAACATGGAATGTTCCAAAAACTTGAGGATTAGATGGCGGTTTTCTATGGATCCGAGTCCGATTGTTCTATGTACATAGCTCTTCAAATATAGTGTTGCTCCTTCGAGCAGTTGCATTTTGGTGGATTTCGAGAACATATTTATTTTCGAGTCAGCTCTATGTGCACAGGGAGCATGCCATCAGGTGCGTTGCGTTTTCTCATCGGGCTCATCCTGTTACCTTCATTGTCTGTTATTAACTTGTGCCTGGACTCCTAATGTGTCCAATGTTATCTACAATGTTCATGTGCATTCATGGAGAAAGTCTGCAAGATGACGCTTAGAAGAAATGCAGCGGACATGAGAGCGTCCGAGCAAGGTAGAGGTGAGTCGTGACAAGTAAGATGACGATCTCGATTTTCATGGTATGCATGAAATCTTGGATTACTGCAAGATAAGTAGTACTTTGATGGCCACATTGCTGGAGGGCCATTTTGGGAATGCAGAAACTACGCCATTTATATTTTTGGTTGTTGGGTGTTTTGTTTATGGGTTAAACAAAAAGATGGCTGCCATTTGGTGGAGTCGGGATTTTCTCTTCCTCGTGGTGATTCTCTTTCTCAAGTGAAGAATGATAGGTAGTACACTTATGGATTCCGACGGGGGAAGCTTCATCTTGACGACAGATTTGTGATCGGGTTCTACTAAGGTGTTGGAAGAGGCTGCTGAGATCTCTATTGTCCGTCGACGAGATTGTTTCTCTAGAGATTGGTAGCCTCTGGAATTGTCCAGAGAGAGAGCTTGCAACCCCATCTGAAAATAGTGGGAAGATTTGGGGCAGACTTTGGTCCCATGGTTGTTGCCTTCACGCCGAAGGGTTTTCTTCGTAAAAATCTCGGTGCCTTCTGTGCTTCTTTGATTTCCTTATCTTGTTCATTGTTTATTCTTATTTTCGTTGCTCAACACAACGAAGGAAGTGCGCTTTTCCCAACCAGTGGTGTTAGAGCAAGGTTCGCGATAAGCCGTTTGACAAAATTCTTGCAAAGCTATCGAGTCATCTAGCATGACGCATGGTTAGCTTGAATTGGAACAATTGGGTGATTCGGGAATCAAAGATCGAGGGCCTCTTATATCGCAAAGATTTTGTATGGACCCGTTGAAGTTGACCAAGCCAGAGGACGTAAGTAGCGAAGAATAGAAAATGCCCTATCTAAAGGCCAGTGGGATTCATTCAGTAATGGCTAGATGATAACGTGTTCCACCATGTATCTACCGTGACCTTCACACATTCTTTGAAAGTTGGAAAATCTTTATGAAAGAAATACGGGCGAGAATAAAAGGGTTTTTGATGCGGAAGTTGGTGAACTTGAAGTATAAACATGGTAGCTCTATTGCTGAGTATTTAAATGGAGTCGAAATCATTGTGAGCCAACTCTCCTCTAAAAAGATGGTGTTTGAAGATGAGTTGCGATCATTGTTACTGCAGATGTAAAATCCAGTTAAGGTGTGATCACGGGCCTATAACATGCTGCCCAAGTGGGGCCCATGAGGACAGCTTGAGGCCCATGTAGGGGTGTAAAAAAAGCCCATCGGCCTGAAATGGGCTTGGTCTGAGCATTTCATGGACCGGGCTCGGGCTGCCATCTTGAGCCCGCAGCCTGGCCTGACCGGCCTGAAAGGGAGCTCGAAAGCTTGGCCCAATCCAAATACTATATACTTGTTATATATATATATATATATATATATATATATATATATATATATATATATATATATATATATATATATATATATATATATATATATATATATATATATATATATATATATATATATATATATATATATATATATATATATATATACTGATTGCATGCATGAACGGTATAGAAAAATAGTGCAGTGGTAGGGGTGTTGTATAAACCTGTAGAGGTTCTCAAGCCTCCAAACCCACCACATATATATTGTGCACCGTTTTTTTTATTAAAAAATATTATTTTAAGTTCAAACCTGGCCTGGCCTGGCCTGAAATTCCGGATGTATGCATACCCGGGCTGGGTCCGGGCTCGGACCCTTGGCCCGAGGTCCGGCCCGACGAGCCCGATTGGCCAATCCACTTAAAATTTTTAGGCCCGGACCGACCTTCCCTAGGCCCACGAGTTCAAGTGGAGTTTGCAGGAACATTTCGGGGCCAACAAACTACACATGGCCCAAAATGTCAACTCGGGGTTTGGCATCCCTCGAGGGATGCACAAAGACAGCCTCGGGATTGGTAGCCCCGGGATGCGGCAGCTTCCAACCTCTATAAATAGCAGACTCGACACCAGATCCATATCCGAATTTCAGAACCAGAGATCATTCTTCTGATTTCGGAGTTGCAGAGCTCGAGCAAAGAACAAATAGGTTTCTGGAAACAACTCTTCAAAAACAGAGTAGAATTGGTGCTTCGTCCCAATCATCTCTCCCCCATCTTACTCTATATCTATCTGTACAAGCATTCCTCGGTATGTCAAGAGGAGTTCTATTTTTCTCTGAGTTTGAGCCTTTAGCTCCGGGATGAGAGCCTCGAGAGTCGGATTCCCAGTCACCAACAACAAGGCCATCCTCACAGGCCTGGAGATGTCCATTGACCTCCAAGTTCGAAGGCTTTCTACAACGAGTCCCAACTGATCATTGGACAGGTCAACGGAACAAGGTACAAGTGTGCGATATTTAAACATTTAAACCAAACTCTTTGTTTGCTCGTCAAAGGCCAGATAAAAAATCTTTAATTTGTACAGGTCAACACAACTAGCAAGAAAACCATCTGGACCCGAGCACTGCTCTAAGAAAGTCAAGCATTTTTACTTCCTCCAAATTAGGTACAGCTATCAAACTTAAACTGTCCAAAACTTCCGGATACAAATAAAGTTGGTTCCTTCAGATATTATTCTGGAAATAAGTCTCAGCATCATTCCACCCGTCGATTGCTTCGTTCCTCAGGTTTCTGACGTGCATACCTCAGGTTTCCCTAGACGTTGTCGGCCGAATACAACCGACCTGGGCACAGTCGGCCAAATCCAACCGAGTTGGGCGCAGCAATGTCGGTCAATGCAACCGATGTGGGCACAGTAATGTCGGCCAAATCCAACAAATGCAGCAATATCGGCAATCCCAGCCGACACCGGAACAGAATATCGGCCAAATCCAACCGAAACGGACGCAGTAATAATCCGACATGGACACAGTACTATCGGCTAAGTACAACCAACATATACGCATCAGTGTCGGCCAAATAAAACCGACACTAATGCATCTAATTCGGTTCGAATTAGCCGAAATTACTCCTTATTGTCGGTTAGTTGTGACCGATACTGTTGCGCTAAATTCAGTTGGATTTGGCCGATATTATTGGCCAATGTCGGTTGGAATTGGCCAACAGTACTGTGATTGTGTCGGTTAGGTTTGGCCGATATTGCTTGCCTGTGTCGGTTTGGATCGGCCGACATTAGCCGGTGTCGGTTAGGCCGACATTGCTCATGTCCACTGGATGATGATCACACGTTCAAAAAATTAAAAAAATTGAGGGTGAACTCCACATTTTTTCATGCCATTGCAGCTAAGAGCCACAAAGAAAATGAGAAAAATTGAGCATTTGGACCCGTCTTTAGTTATTATGAGTCGATCTGGGACCAACTCTAATGACAATATTTTGGATTGATGATGATCGTTTGATAGCTGTGCCTAATTTGGAGGAAGTAAACTTAGATGTTGCCATTTTTCTGGCCTTTGCCGCTTCTCAATCTTAGAGCAGTATGGAATGTTGCCATTTTTCTACAAAGAGATTCCGGTTTTTCTTAGTTTATGGATGTCTTTCGCTTCATCGGCAGTCATGTCATAGCTGCTTAAGCGCTTTCAGGCTCATTTGCTTAGTCTTCTTTGGTGTCGGGCACAGTCCAAGAAGTATTTCCCATTTGCTACAGCTAGGAAGTCACTTTAAGGCTCACATTCCGCTTAAATACTGATTCCGAGGCTAGCCTACTATTTTTTATTTGTGCAAAAGTCTTTTGCTGTAGCATATGGCTTCTCCCAAAAAGGCCTCTTCGGCTATAAACAGTGTCATCACATCAGTCTTCTTGTGGTCTCTTCAGCAATAAATCAGTCTTCTTGTGGCTTTCTTTTTCTGCATTGCTTCATATTGTTTCCTTCCTCCATCCAAATTTCTTTGATTAGTACTTCGACTATTGTGCCTGCTCCTAACCACCTGTCATGGATGTGTGCCCGCCTCACTACCCTCAGTGCCAACACCACCCGCATGACCACTTTAGCCACGACGCTGGGCCTCCTGACTGCTTTGGCTTTGCCTCTGTCTGCAGGTACTCGCCTTTGTCTGAGGCAATTCAGTTTCCTTAGTGGCATCAGGCTATGGGTGAGGAGTTCCAGTCCTTTTTAGCAGACTTAGACCTGGAATGTTGTCCCACTGTCCTCTGACATTGAGCTTGTCAGCTACAAGTGGATCTATAAGGTCAAGCACTGATGGATCCATTGAGTGACATAAGTCTCGGGTGGTGGCCCATGGCTTTACTCAAAAGTATGGTGTTGACTATGAGGAGACATTTGATTAGGTTGCTTAGATGACCACCATTCGAGCTCTTCTGGTGGTTGCAGTCGTTCGTCGATGGCCCCTTCTTCAGATGGATATGAAGATTGCCTTTCTTCACAGTGACCTTGAGACTGTTTATATGGATCCTCCTCCCGGTCTCCGCGTTCCTCGTCAGCACATGTGTCGTCTTCGTCGGGCCATTTATGGGCTCAAGCAGGCTCCTCACGCCTAGTTTGAGCGGTTCGTCGTACTGTCAAGGAGCTTGGTTACTCAGAGTGCAGTCAAGATCAATCTCTGTTTGTGAGGTCGTCCCTGTAGGGCCGGGCGATCCTACTATTGTACATGGATGACATTATCATCACTGGGGATGACTCTACTATGATTTTTTGCCTTCAGCAGCACCTGAGGAGCCAATTTCAGATGAAGGACTTGGGTACTCTTCACTACTTTCTTGGTCTTGAGGTGCATACCGTGTAGATGGTATTCTACTCTCTCAGCAGAAGTACCTTTCAGACAGCCTTAATCGTGTTGCCCTCTTAGATACCCGTACAGTAGACACCCCTCTTGAGCTTCACTTGAAGCTACATCCTACAGATGACGCGCATGTTCCAACTCCTCCTGACCAAACAGGCTGTAAAGCCTAATCCAAGATCAAACAACTCTTGTGCCATAAAGGCACGCGCCAACGTTATTAGGTCCTCATTTATACAGCCCTTCGAGAGCTTCCCAAATATCCGAAATGAGACTAAAGTTGCAATGGCATCCAAACAAATCCAAAAGGAGAGAGAACGAGTTTGCCTGAAATTTACAGGATTCTAAATTTCCCACTGAACTATAAGATTACAAAGCATTTGAAATTTCTAATACCGAAGGTCGGTACGAGAGGGACTCCCCTCTTCTTCTTTCTTCTTTCTTCTTTCTTCTTTCTTCTCTCTTCTTTCTTCTTTTTTCTTTCTCCTACATGAACATCAAACATGTAGTTGGACGGGCACGATAGAGATTGCTGACCAACTAGACAAAGCACCCCCCCCCTCGTAATCATTGATTCGGTGAGGTCGGAGATGAGATGAGATAAGAGGTCAAATGAGGGGCTCCCGAGTTGTGTTCGTGTGCAAAAGAGAAGCTTTAATTGGGGTTGGCATCACACAAACCCTTTCTGCTGCCTCTTTCTTTCTTTGTTTTGGGATTTTTTTGGGAGATGCTTTGCCACCCACATCCATCTTTCTTTTGCACCTTCACCTTCAAGTTGGAGCTCATCACGTCGAGAGTAATAGGAATTGTAATGGGTGAGCGTGGAATCAACGCATTCCTTCCTTTCCTCACATGTGTCTATCCAAGCCCACGACCAAAAAGCACCCATTCATTCATCTCAAAAGTAACCACCTTGGGTGCCTTCCTTATTGTTATTATTTTTTTTATACCACATCCTTCACCTTCACATCTCCTCTCCCTTTGTCCTCATTAATTTGTGTTCAATTTGTTGAGAGAGAGAGAGAGAGAGAGAGAGAGAGAGAGAGAGAGAGAGAGAGAGAGAGAGAGAGAGAGGTCCCCACGACTCGATACTTTTCTTAGTACTTTTTACGAGTCTTTCTAGTCAGGCCTCAGACGATGCGTTAAAGGTGCAAATTCATTACTTAAATATTTTAATTGGGCTCAAGGAAGGGGAAAGAGCCTTTCAGTACATCAAAGCAGATGACTGTCATTGAATTTAGGCTGTCTATCATAGAGGAAGATATATGTGAAGACTCAAATGAAAGATGATGTAGCCGAGGAAATTAGTACTGAAGAATCTGTTGGCAACTAACCAAGGCATGATGCATGAAGCAGACAGAGCTGAAGATTCAGTGGCACAAGAAGGGGAAGGAGTAGAGGAATAATCAGTGGAGAAAAATGAAGATATGCAGATAGATCTAGAAAGAGGTGAGGAACAGGTTGGGAGGCCAACTTCAAAACTAATGAAGACAGAGGATCAACCAACATTGAGGATGAGGACAACAAGTGATGAGACAATAAAGAGACTCCTAGACCACACAGAGACAACAAGTGATGTAGAAGAGGATGAGGACCAGCTGGCTTCCCACACCGATGTGGGTAGACCGAGGCCAAAGCTAGTTAAACAATATGCACGATAATTAATTTGAACCTATGCAAAATCGAACCTTATTCATTAGAGGACAACACCATCCTCGAAATAGCATTGTTCATTGGATTTCTTTTTTTTTGAAAGGTTATTGTTCATCGGATTCTTGCTGCCAAGTGAGGTGGAGGGTACTAAATACCTTCTAGCTCATATATGTGAGTTGGAAAAAGATCGAGAACTTCTAAGTCTTGAGGCTTAGGGGGTCCTACTTTTTCTTAGCATTAGGGAGTGTTTGGTTGATGGTGTTAAGCCCTTGTTGGTTTGGGTTCCTTTAGGTTGAATGGTACCTTATAGACATTGTTTGTAATTTTTATTTATGAGCTTAATAGACAAGTTTGGATCCCTCCCTCGAAGAAGGGGATTATATATATATATATATATATATATATATATATATATATATATATATATATATATATATATATATATATATATATATATATATATATATATATATATATATATATATATATATATATATATATATATATATATATATATATATATATATATATAGGGGCATGCTATAATGTGGCAAGCGGTAAGTGCGGCATCGTACTACAACCGTCTGATGCACCGCTGCGTGCATGCGATGCACACAGCGAGTGCATCAGACGACTGTGGTGTGGTGCCGCACTTACCGCATGCCGCATTACACGCACCGCAGCGAGTGCATCAGACGACTGCGGTGTGGTGCCGCACTTAGGATGCGGCGTGCAGTGCGTGCGGCGCACCGCAGTAGCCGTCTGATGCACTGCTGCGTGCATCACACGCACCGCAACAGTGCATCAGACGGCTGCGGTGCGGCGCTGCACGCACCGCACGCCGCATCCTAACATTCCTCTCTCTCTCTCTCTCTCTCTCTCTCTCTCTCTATATATATATATATATATATATATATATATATATATATATATATGTATATATATGGGATATGATCTGCCACCCTATTTCCACCGAAATTGCTCATTTCCCATCTAGAGGGTTGTTTTTTTGAATTTTTTATGTGGATCATCTATCTATGGTAATGATGATTATCCTCGCAAAAAAATCATCAAATTTGAAAACCTCTAGGGGGGGAGTCAAATAAGCATTTCCAATTAACGAGTGAAATAGATGGTTATAAACCGTCTACATATTTGACCCCCTAAAGGTTTTCAAATTTGGTAATTTTTTGTGAGAATGATCATTTAACCATAGATACTGTTGAAGCACCATAGCTACTCGTCCGTGGCCTAACTCGAAAGACTCGGAATAAGTACCAACTCGAGGGGATATATGGGAATAAAGGAGCATGACAAGTCTAAAGAGGCTGGAGTTTGAGAAGGAAAAAGGAAAAAACCTTTCACAACTTCGGTGCCATGAAGGTCGAGGTTATGGACGCATTGCTTATACTTCATATGAGGAATTAGGCAATGATTTTTTATCAAAAAAAGAAATGAAAAGAAATGCAAGCTAGGCACTTAAAGAAAAATTAAAAACCATTGGAAACGAAAAAAAAATTGGTTGCAAACTTTTTTCGGCGATTTTATTGTGCAATTTACCCATTGGCCGAAAAGATTATATTTCTAGAAATCGAGCATCCCGAAGAATTTAAACATTGGAAATGCTAGGCCTGACTCTTTGCTAAATATTGGAAAGTCTATAGGTGATAGACTATTGTTTATGCCTATTACTTCTGCATCGAAGTCTATTGATCATGTTCGCAATGTGTTACCCCGATCGCACCATGTCTTCAAATCGTGTTGTACCTCTGGCTTGATCTATTCATACTTGTTACTGTTGAAGGGAGTTTCTAAACGGAGAGTTTCTCGTTTTCTACTCATGCGTATCCTATTGAAGTGTGGAGCTTGAGCGCGAGGAATGACAGGAAGTCCAGAGGAAAACAAAGTACAATAGCCCAAAGCTCAAGAGGAAGACGAAGCAAAAGCGGGGCAGCAAAAGGAAACAGTAGGACAGATTGCAGCTCCACCACACTAATGGTGTGCACCACATTGCACACCTAGGTGCGCACCGCTCATCCTTTAATGGGAGATTGGTCATAAGTAACCTATTTAGGTCCGTCGGATGGTGGATCCGTGTCTATATGAGTTGAGGACTTTTACCCAATGTATAAGGGGGGTTTTGTGGGGTGTTATGGATGATTCTTGAGAGGAATTTTGTGAGAATGAAATTCCAAGAGAGAATTAGGGTTTGGGAACCTTAAGGGGTTGTGAGGGAGAGGAGAAACTCTTGTTAGTGTGATTGCTCCATTGTTTTGAAGTATAGAGGAATCGGCATAACAGGAGGATATATGCATGATTGCGGAATCTCGATAAATCTTTGTCTCTTTCTCTGGTGCAATTTGTGTTCGTATATTGTTTCTTCTCTTGTGCATTGTTTGTGTGGTTTGGATTGTCTTGCGTGTTGGGTTTAGTCCCACATCAGCTAGGAGTTGGGCGGGTGTGCTTATATACCATCTGATGGACCTTCTCTTACGAACCTAGTTTTGGGGTGAGATTGAGGGTATCTACAAATGATATTAGTGCCAGGTTCCGGCCAGTTAGATCTAGTCCGATCGGAATGTGGCCTGGTTGTACCCGAGAAGTGCCTCCTCCCTTGGTCACCCCGTATGAGCGGGGGGGAGGGGGGAGGTGGCGTGTTGGGTCTAGTCTCATATCGGCTAGGGGCTAGTCGATGGTGTACTTATATACCCTCGATCTGGTGGACCACCCCTTACGACCTGAGTTTTGGGGCAAGAGGGTATCTACATTGCGATCGATTGTTTGTTCTAGCTAAGTGATCACGTATCTATGGGATACAATTACCACGTATCTATGGGATATTGATCGGTCCCCAACAAGTGGTATTAGAGTGTCAATGTTTTAATTAAAAGTGATGGAAGATGAAGAAAATATGAGGATCGAGAAATTCAATAAAACAAACTTTGGATTTTGGAATATACAAATAGAGTATTACCTTTATCAGAAGAATCTCAATCTTCCTCTTGGAGAAAAGTTGAAACCGGAGAATATGACCAAAGCGAGTGGGAGACACTCGACATAAAAACATTGTATACGATTCAACTATTTGTATCCTCACAGATAGTGTTCGATATCAAGAACGTGAAGACGAAGACAAAATTGTTGGCATTGTGGAAGGTGTGATGACCAAGATTAAATAGCCAAGAGCCAAGATTTTTAAGGCTGCGATGCCAAGATGAATGAGGTGAGGTGAGGTGATATGAGATGTCAAAGGCCACCGAGTTAGTCCCATATCACATGGAGAGAAGGAGATCTTGAGCAACATATATAATTTTTCCTCCCAAACATAGAAGACGTGTTTTAAAACTGTGCACTGCTACGGATTTCGTAAAAACTCCATAGTTAAGCCTATTCGGGTGAGAGTAGTACTAGGATGGGTGACCCCCTTAGGAAGTTCTCATGTGGGTATGGACAATGCGGACAATATCTTGTATGTTTGGGGCGGATGTTACAAAATGTATCAGAGCCAATTCTCCTCGCAATGGGAGGATACACGTTGATGTGTAGCCCTTAATGGGGGTGGATCATGACGACCAAAATCAAATAGCCAAGAGCCAAGACTCCTGAGGCTGTGATGCCAAGATGGATAAGGTGAGGTGAGGTGTCCAAGACTACTGAGTTAGTCCCACATCGCTTGAAGAGAAGAGATCATGAGCTACTTATATAATTTTTCCTCCCAAACATAGAAGATATATTTTAAAATCGTGAGCCACTACGGATTTCGTAAAAACTCCGTAGTTAAGCGTGCTCACGAGAGTAGTGCTAGGATGGGTGACCCCCCTAGGAAGTTCTCGTGAGGGCACGGACAAAGTGGACAATATCTTGTGTGTTTGGGGCGGATGTTACAAAAGGTTTATGAGAAACCCTCGGCACATATGGTGATGAAGTGAAATAAATACGATAACCACGTATAAAATGCGTTGAGGTTAACTTGGGACTTTATCTTTGATGTGAACTTAAATTATTTGGTTGTATTAGAACTTGTTTATAACATGCTAACATAATCTATTAATATAAATTGCTTGGAAAAATTATTAAGTTATCGTGTGGATTCTCTTCGTGTAAAAGGATTTTACGATTTATTTCTTGCATAATTATATATCCTTTGAGAAATCTTTGTGGTATTAGATTAAAATCGTCTGACCAGTAGCATTTCCTTATCTTAAATGGATTTAAGTACTTCATCGCATTTGATGAACTATTTTTCTAGAAAACATTCTTTCAAATGCCAATTTAGAAATAATTAAATTTACTTTCATATACAAATAATTTAAAATTACTTTCAAATACATGGAGGGATTTACTCGTCTAGCCGATTGACTATCTAAATACTTCATCACATGTTAATGAACTATTTTTCTAGAAAACATTCTTTCAATAACCATTTTAGGAATAATTAAATTTACATTCATATCAAAAAATATTGAAATCATCTTTAAATACATGGAGGGATTTCTACGTCTGGTCGACTGACTACCTTCCCTTAGAGATTATAATTAGTGATACATATGTTGAACATGTGACTTTCATTCATTTACCATGCTATCACCAATGTGATCCATCTTTCTACCTAGTAGTAGCTTGTGATTAGCCCCATAGCAGAGTCATGTGCTGAGGTGGCTAATGAACACTCTTGTTAGTGTAATCTCTACTCCAATAACTTAAGGTAAGTCATATTGCCTTCCTTGGCCACTATACAGTATGGCAATCATGGAGATTTGGTGCCCACCCACACTCCTTAATTGTATGAGTTTCATGAGCTAATAACTGAAATGCAAAACCTCCACATGAGCTAGCCAAATGCTACAAATTTCCCACTTATGGCATAGATGGGAGTGAGTTAGGCAGACCCCAACTTGTACATTAACAAGAAAGGGGAAAAAAGAGGATCCAAAGAATGAATCCAAAAGAGGGGGAGGGTGATCACAACCCTGAAAACATCAATAAGTAGGATACCGTCACGCCTCGACTACCCTAGTTATATACATCAGGAGGTTCTTCTCTCAGTTATCCATGTAAAGTCGATTACCATCTAGTAACTATCTCCTAGTTGCCAAGAAGGGTAAAATCCAAATCAAAGATACTGGGATGAGATCAAGTGGAAGCTTCCTTTTGTATTAGCGGTTGTGAATAAGTTGGACTCATGGATGATGACGATTCAGTAGTCTCCACCACCATTTGCAAAGAAGGGCAAGATTGAATTGCTTGAGGTACCCGACGCCCACTCCTCCCATGTTGTGGGCCTTTTCATGAAATGGTCTCGGAATGTGTGGTTAATTACATGTGACAAATGAATAGCAAAGATTATTCATTGATCTCATTAAACAATAATTAATTAATTAACTTACTCAATATATTTTGGGAGCATATATCTCAACAAAATATTTAGTCAAGATGTATCTAATACAATAAGCTCATATTACAATTGGACACCACTTCTAACATACAACAAGACTCAAACTTCTCTTATAGAAAGACAACTTGAATAGGTTTCCAACTAATGCTTCTTCAAAAAAAAAGAAGAAAAACACGGTTAACTAAAGTTTTTTTTAGCAACAACTAAATCGCTCTAACATGTCGAGGTAGCACTATTTCTATGCAGCATTATAAAACGTTCTTGTTGGAATGAATTGGATTCAACTAGATTAAATATCATCGATAAAGTCTTCCGTCTATGTTTGCCCATCCATATCTTATCGGCATCACGATTGGGGGTGGTTGTGTGTGTATGCGCGTGCACCGGTGCGCGCGCATGCGCGGGGGGGGGGGGGGGGGTGTGGAGGTATTCTTTCGTCCAATGCTCAACGAGGGTTGTGTTGAAAGTTTTCCCTAGATACAAATATTAAAGAGTGTTGGTAATAATGATCATGTCCTCCACGCATAGTAACAATATTCAACTTTTCATACCTCTCTCTCAAAAAAAAAAAAAAAACTTTTCATCCCTAACAAATACAATATTCAACTTTTCAAAATAAAAAACAATATTCTAGGATTTTTTTGAAAAATATGTGAATAATTCACAAACATAAAGGCAAATGAACTATTCCCCACATTATTCGGTGGTCAGAGATGTGCTCGAGTATCTCTCGAATCATTCATGAATTTGACTGATTTTTAAATGATGCATATTGTATTTTAGATAATAATATCAATTTTGTTATTTATTTATATCAATTTTAATTTTTCCCTTTTATGTTTCTGAACTTTTGTCGAACTCATTCCAAACTTTCTGGATTTTTTTCAAACACCATATTGACTCCTCTCACTGAATTATTCTCGAACATCAAATTTGTTGCTATCCATTGTTGGGGTTTCTACACATTTGATAGCAATCATGACTAGTGAAAGGTCATTGGGAACCTATAGATATATCTACAGATAGAGAGATTCAGATCAAGGAGAAAGGAAAATAGAACTTATCAGTGGAAGAAGCTGATATCGAGACTCGTGCAGATCATAATGCTCTGAAAGTTTTAATCACCGCCGATAGAGGTGTGCTTCAGCCTCTGACGATAGCTCCCTAGGGTTCAATAATGGTCGGCCCCATGCTCCAACACCTGCGATTGAGACCGATGGAACTCTCAGTGTACTACAAATGAGCAGCAAAACAAACGAGCTGAAAGAGAGAGAAAGAAGAATTTTTTATGTGTTTCTCTGACTCTTTGGACCCTCTCTTATATAGATCCCTCTACCAGATCTATTTCACCACAATAAAGAGAGACATTAGAAGCGTTACAAACTTAACCTGCAACGATTGGTAATGAAAGTATTAATCCGCAATCCAAAGCCCATTCACGTCCACACGACTCACAAGCTACGACCACAACCTGACCTGAGATCATGCTCGGCTCGACCGGCTGGTCGGCCTGACGCACTTGCACACTTGTGTCTAGTGAGCCAAGCCTTTTCTTGTGAAGCTATAAGGCCCTAAGGGTGAAGTTCTATTATATAGGAAACTCTAGTTCTCCCCCTAGGCAATACGGAACTAAACTCAAAAACACATGGTTTCATTCTCAAAACAAAAATCAATTTCTTTGTAACAATACCCCACAAGAATGAACATATTGAAAATCAATCCAAAAGAAGTTGTCTGGAGTACTTACGAGGGGTATGTATAGGCAGAAGGTGTCTTTCGATTTGAGCATTTGCTTAGTATAGATCTGTAGGATTTACAAGCCAGTAGTGAGCTTACGTCTTGAACTGATATCTTGGATTATAAATTGAGTCGATAGATCTCACTCATACCGTCAAAATAACATAGAG
This sequence comes from Chamaelirium japonicum, assembly GCA_947650365.1. Taxonomy (NCBI): domain Eukaryota; kingdom Viridiplantae; phylum Streptophyta; class Magnoliopsida; order Liliales; family Melanthiaceae; genus Chamaelirium; species Chamaelirium japonicum. Next base: position 49,761,383 of record OX393555.1, read on the forward strand.
TCCTATGTGGTTATGCACGTTAACAGACATGAGCAATCCTCGATTTTAACAAGTGCTTTAGAGAAGTGGCCCCAATTCTTATAGGATCAGCCACACTTCTACACTCGTAAAGATACCATCTATCAAGAGTGCTCTGCATTTATACACTCCATTGGATAACCAACTATAAACGGTATTGAGGGTCACGAACTCAACCTCACAACCATACAAATAGTACTACTACATCATAGGGAGGGGCAAAGTTAATTTGTAGCACCTCATACATCTCTTAGATAGCTTGTTGTCCCATTGAACCTAGTTCTTGGGATCTTCTATCACGTAGGTTGGGTTTTCAATATCAGAGACGTTTTTGTTCTATAGGCCTTAGCCCCATCCCCCTTGATGTGTTTAGAACTAGCTCTCTTGCTAGTATTTTGTTCTTCGTGATAGCTACAGTTTATCATCGCCAAATAAACAACCGTAATACCCTTTAGGCGATAAAGGAAGTCTAATAATTACTAAGCATTCACACTAGTCTTAATTCATGTTTTAATCCTATTCACATCGCTTACTCATTCTAGGTCCAAGCTCTCCACGTCTGAAGAATCGTCCCTACTCCTAGGAGTAGGCCTCTTTTGTGTACTGAATTGTCAAGGTCTCTTAGACCTTTCTCTGATGAAAAACTAATTTCAAAGGAACTCAGTATCCTTAGTTACCCCTATATTTAATTTGTATGTAGAAAAGTCTTTATACTTCCTAGGATTTCAAAAGGTGTATGTTTAGGCTCCTTAAAAGTAATGATGACATGTGCATCAAAGAGCACTACTATCCCCCACTGGTTAGTGATATACATGAGTTGATCATCATGAAAGTGACTGAGGTATGGTGAATTACACAATTGTCTTCATTAAACCTAGTGAAGTCTTTGAACTCGTAGCACCTAATTCAGACTGACCTAAGAAATTGATCTTCTCTTCCTAATAGTAATCATGCATAGGGTTTCTAGGATGTGCACATTCTTGAAAGACTTCTTGGCATATATACATATACGTCGAAATTTTTGGATAACACTTAGGTACGCTATCAGTTAGTAAGTTTTTAGAGTTAGCAGTCCTAGTCTAACATGCCAGAGATTCACAATCTTAGATGAATAACATAAGGGAAATTTATTAATACTTTTGAAGTGGTTACAAAAGTTTTACTTATCATTCCATTAACCATTCCCACAATAGTCCCCACCTCTCATGTTGAGAAGTAACTAGTCTCTACAGCATTTGCCTCTTCCCTCTTCCCTCTTCCGACTATCGTTTGCTTTAAAGTGATAATTTTTAGCAATATGGTCTGACTTGCCACACACATAGACGTCTCCAGAAGGCAGCTTCTTGAAGATGGTTTTGATTGATTGTTCTTCTCAATAGGCTTGGAAGCTCAAGCATTCCTCTTAAAAGATTTACTTTCCACAAGGTTCATCTTCTCCTCCATTTGGAGACTTGCTTCTTGCAGATGGTTTAGCATGTTCTTGTACCCCTTCTAGAAAGAAGGAGCTTCTCGATAATCAAAGCCACCTGGAACCCCTCGCAAATGGAGTAGCCTTCTATGAGGATCTTGTGAATAATGATCTGTAGTTCCTCCAGTTGAGACACTACAGTCTTCTTATCTTCCATTGTGTATTCCAAGAGCTTTCCCATTTTAAACTTCTTTGACTCAGCATCTTTTGTGACATACTTATTCTTTAAGGAGTTCCAGATATCTTTAGCAGATTTGCAAGTGAAATAGATATCGTATAACTCCGGGATAATACAGTTTAGGATGTAGTTCCTATAGAGATAGTATGTCTTCTCACAATCATCTATATCAGACTAGTTCGAGGAACCATCCGATCCTATAGAGAGGACATGATTCTCTAAGCTAATAATGTCAACAACTTTAAGGACGGCCAGATAGAACTAAAGTTATTTACCACCGCTTAAAATTCTTACCATCAAAAGGTTCTGTGGGTGCAAATTTTGGCATGTATCCACCACGGGACCCACCGGTCCTGCCTGGTGGGCCCACGAGGACTACCACGGGACCCACCGGCCCTGCCTGGTGGGCCCACGAGGACTACCACGGGACCCACCGGCCCTGCCTGGTGGGCCCACGAGGACTACCACGGGACCCACCGGCCCTGCCTGGTGGGCCCACGAGGACTACCACGGGACCCACCGGCCCTGCCTGGTGGGCCCATGAAGACTACCACAGGACCCACCGGTCCTGCCTGGAGGATCCCCAGATACGGCAGCAGAAACCGCCATTTACCTCGGAATTCCCCAATAGAGAATCCTATAAATAGCAGTGCCTTCGAATGTAAAAGGATCCGAACATTCTGATTTCCACTCTGAGATCTGACTTTCAGAACCAGAGCTTTGGGATTTTCTAACTTCCGATCTACCATCTTTCTTTGATCTTCTTTTCTCTTTCGAAGAGATCAGGGAACTTTCAGTGACACTCGGCCTGTCGAGGTCACTTCAACTGAAGTGTTAGTGAATTCGGGTTGCTCCCTATAGCACGGAGACGTAGGCTTCGGCTGAACTCCGAGATCACATCTCATGTCACAATTTCTCTGATTGCATTCCTCTGTTTGCATATCAAAAGGCTTAGACTTTAGCAACAGATCGATTAACGATCTTCGACATCAACTTCGACTCCAATTGACTGGTGCTGCGAGAGTCTTCGGGTCGGCACGAAGATTTTCCCCCACAGTTTGGCGCCGTCTGTGGGATCCGAGCGAGAAGCCGTGTCCTCTCTACTTCGACTACCAGATCAATAGCCAAACTTCCTCGCCCCCTCGGTTGATCAGACAACTGATCGGACGTCAGCAATCTCGTTGTACCCTTCGCACTCTGAATGGCGAGAACCAAACACCAGGGTCAACCAGAAGGAAGTAACACTCAACATCAACCTCGTCCTGAGACTCGTTCAATGAGTCAAAGGCTCAACTTCGGGCAGCCCCTTGCTGTCCCCGAGATGGGGATTCACTCAGGAAGCGGAAGATCAGTCGATCGACCGATCGCCCCTCATCCTCATCAATCAATTGGGCAGACTGTCCCTGCTCCTGCTGAAGACCCTCCATCGACATACCAAGTCTCTGCAGTCGATTTCCAATTGCTCCAACTGGCGAAACAGAATGCCACCCTCACGGCTGAGAGGGATGCTCTAAAGAAGGCAGCTTCCGAAGCTGGGATCGTTTTGCCTATCCCCTCTGCAAGCGAGAGGATCAATCTTCCACAACGCTCAATCCACTCCGAGCAACGGAGATCAATGGGCACTGCTGCCCTCGAAAGAATTCGTCGCGATCCTACTCCCTCTGCTGCTCCCTGGAAGCAGAGTGTCTGGGATCGTCTTGAAGACGAGTCCTCCCAATCCTCTTCTGGTCGCAACTGCGACAAGAGGATACCTTCAAAGATCAACATGCCAAGGAAGCCCCAAATGAAAGGCGTTCCTTCAAAGAGCAGAGTCTCCCCTTCCATTCCACTCCAACGTGGACTTGGATCGGACCTTCGACACCGACTTCAACCGGCAAATACTTCAATGCCTGAGCAAGACCTTGCGATCTTGCCTCTTGACCCGCCTCTAGGTCGAGGACACGGTCGTAGGGACGGTTACTCCTCTGCCGGGCCTCTACATCGAAGTCTCTTCGAGACCACCTTTCCAAGAGGATGGAGAACTCCTATCCTCCCCAAATTCAACTGCATCAGAGGAGATCCAAGCCTCCACATACTTGCCTTCAAGCAAGCTCTAACGCCACACGAAGAGGAAAACAACGTGCTCTGCCGCACCTTCGCGGGAAGTCTCGATGAGCCTTCGCTCGACTGGTATCACAATCTCCGAGCTGGGTCCATCACCCAGTTCGGTGTTTTGGCTAACCTTTTTGTGCAGCACTATCAACTCAATCTAAAGCCAGAGAAGAAGCTCGACTCTCTCTACCGACTGAGGATGGGTGCAGACGAGACTCTCCGCAGCTTCACGAGGAGGTTTCGCAACGAGCATGCTGCTCTCTCTGGAAGACATCTGGATGATGAAGCCATCATGTTGGCTTTCCAGAACGCTCTCCGCTTCGATCTACACATCTACAACGACTTCATCCGCAATCCCCCTCCTTCTCTGGGTGCAATGTTTGACCGAATCCAGAGGGAGATTGAAGTAGAAGACGATCAAGTCGCTCGGAAAGGGCGAGAAACTAAGAGAAGGCCTGCTGAAAGAGAAGCTCCTAAGTTTGCTGCAAAGGCTCACAACGCTGAAGCAGCAGCCCCTCCGGCCAACAAAAGATCAAAGAATGATGGGCGTCGATCTCCGACGAAGACCACTTTCACCGAGTAGAATATGCCGGTCGAACAGATACTCGACCGCATTCAACATGAAGAGTTCGTTCGGAGGCCTAATCCTCTTCAGCCGAATTCCAAATTCACAGCAGACAAAACAGTCTACTGCGACTTCCATCGAAATCACGGCCATTCCACCGATCGGTGTTTTCGACTGAAATTCCATCTTGAAGACCTATTGCGAGAAGGCCATCTTCAAGAGTTCGTTAAAGGCGGACACAATCAACATCGGACCTCTGCAAAGGGGAAAGAAGTATGTTGGATACATCAAATCTCCTCTAACCGGCAAACCATCTCTGTGAATGCCAATGTTTTTGGTATTCATGGAACATTGCACAATCAAAGTCTGACTGGGAAAGAGGTGGATCGCCAAGTTCGATGCATCTTCCACGTTCGTTCTACTGCGAGCAAAGAAGATACCTGGATCGAGAAACCCATCGAAGGTCTTTCTTGGCCATCAATCGTCTTCAACGACACCGATCTTCAAGGAGTCCATACTCCACATCGAGACCCTCTGGTCTTGAAACTCATTATCGACGGCAGCACTGTCAACCGGATCCTCATCGACACCGGAAGCTCCATCGACATTATGTTCTCGGACTGTTTCAAACGTCTGGGACATAAGTATCAAAGCCTCGACGTCGTCCCGACTGTGATCACCGGCTTCAATGGTGAACAAAGCATCACAGTGGGCGAATCCAGATTTACCATCGACCTCAGCCGAGAGACTCGAGTCTCGGTGAGGTTTGCAATCGTCGAAGGAATGTTTAGCTACAACGCCATTCTTGGGCGACCATTCCTCCATCAGATCAATGCCATCTCCTCCTCTTACCATCAACTACTCAAATTTGCAACTGGAGAAGGCATCGTCTGCATTCGAGGCGATCAGCAAGCTGGAAGATCTTGTGAAGCTGCTGCCGCTAAAACAGATCGAAAGATCAATATTGCTCCTCCAAAGCGGCCACGAGATGAAGCTGGTCCCTCTTCCAAATAGCAATCAAAGGAGATTCCGCTGATCGACCCTCCACCAATCGAATGGGAAGCATCACCTTCAATAGAAGAAATCATCCCGATCAGCATTGGCAGCGGAGATCTCCCTCGACAAACTTTCATTGGTACCGGTCTTAGCGACGCAGAAGCGCAAGACATGGTATCCTTCCTCCAGTCCAATATCGACGTCTTCGCCTGGTGTTTCGAAGACATGCCTGGGATCAATCCAGATGACGCTTGTCACCGACTTGCGATCAAAGAAGAGATAAAGCCTGTCAAGCAAAAGCCACGCACCATCCGCCCTGAGCTGCAAGTTGCTGTTCAAGAAGAAATCACCAAGCTACTCGCAGCAGGCTTCATCCGAGAAGTAGAGTATCCTACTTGGATCTCTAACATTGTGGCTGTTCCGAAGAAGAACGGAAAGGTTAGAGTCTGCATCGACTTTACCAATCTCAACAAGGCTTGTCCAAAAGACCCATTTCCCATGCCAAGGATCGATAGACTCGTCGATGCCACTGCTGGCCACGAGCTATTATCCTTCATGGATGGGTATTCTGGATATAATCAAATTCCACTTCATCCAGACGATCAAGAGAAAACTTGCTTCGTGACTAGCCGAGGTCTCTACTGCTACAATGTTATGCCATTCGGCCTCAAAAATGCTGGTTCCACCTATCAAAGGCTAGTCACCAAAATGTTCGAAGATCAGATCGGTCGTAACGTCGAAGTCTATGTCGATGATCTCCTCACCAAGAGTTCCGTTCGGAGCAAACATCCATCTGATCTGGCTGAAACCTTCCAAGTCCTTCGAAAGTATCGAATGAAGCTCAATCCAGCCAAGTGCGCTTTCGGAGTTCAATCTGGCAAATTCCTGGGTCACCTTGTGACCAGGAGGGGTATCGAAGCCAATCCCGATCAAATTCGAGCCATCATCGATATGCCTTCACCTACAAATCGAAAAGAAGTTCAACGCCTCACTGGAAGGTTAGCAGCACTCAATCGATTCATCTCAAAATCTTCCGACAAGTGCAAACCTCTCTTCGACAAATTACGAAAGGCGGATACATCTGGCTGGAGTCCAATCTGTGAAGAAGCATTTCAAGGCATCAAGAAATATCTGATGCAAGCTCCTATCCTGACTGCTCCATTGCCAAAAGAAGACTTATGGCTCTATCTCGCCGTAACTGATCAAGCAATCAGTGCAGTCTTGGTCAGTAGAAGAGAAGGCGTCGAACATCCAGTCTACTACATCAGCCATACTCTCCTTCCAGCTGAGACTCGCTACTCAAAAACTGAGAAGGTCATCTTGGCCTTGCTCACTGCATCGCGTCGTCTTCAACCGTACTTCGTCTCCCACCAGATTACTGTCATTTCAGAACACTCACTCAAAGATATCATTGACAAAGCTGGTCGAGCTGGTCGAATGACCAAATGGGTGATCGAAATGAGTGCTCTGGGGATTCAATTCGAATCTCGCACTTCTATCAAAGGTCAAGCAATTGCTGATTTTCTAGCTGACTTTCCAGTTGAAGACCCCATCACTTGGGAAGAGGATGTCGACATGCGCTTGGAAGATGAGGATAATCCTCCGATCAATCTTGCAACAAAAATTGATCCAAGTCTTCAAGTTATTGCTGCAACTCCTCCTTGGAAGCTTTATACTGATGGAGCATCAAGTTCGATCGGTTCGGGAACTGGGATAGTCTTAATATCCCCCGAACTTGATCATCTCCAGAAGGCCACTCTCCTTGGGTTTAATGCCACCAACAACGAAGCTGAATACGAAGCACTCATTTCCGGACTCGAAATGGCAGAATCTCTGGGGGTAGATCGAATCATCATCTACAACGACTCCCAGTTGATCATAAGGCAAATCAATGGAGAGTACACCGCTCGAGAAGAAAGAATGCAACTCTACCTAGCCTTAGTACGACGTCTTCAACAACGTTTTACTACAATTGAGTTCGTTCAAATTCCAAGAGCAGAAAACCGAGAAGCAGATGCCTTAGCTAATGCTGCCTCAGTTCTGGGAGACTCGCTTGGAGGAAGGCAAATACAGATCAATTATCAAGAAGTGCCCAAGACCATCCCCGATCAACAGATCCTTACTACTACAAAAGGATCTGGGGGTGGAGATCAGCTTGAAGATTGGAGACGACCAATTCTTGACTTCTTCAAATATGGCAAAATGCCAGAAGATCCAAATCAAGCCCGAAGACTTCAAAGAAAGCTTCCCTGCTACACTATTCAAGGAGAAGATCTGTACTTCAAATCTCACAACGGGATGTTGCTCAAGTGCCTTGGTCCTGAGCAAGCACAGTCAATCCTGATTGATATCCACTCTGGAGCTTGTGGAAATCATTCGGGAGGAAGATCTCTTGAAGCCAAGACGAAGCTACAAGGGTACTACTGGCCAACAATGGCAAGGGATGCTCAACAAGTCGTTCAAAGATGCGAGCCTTGCCAACGGCACGCTCGAGCTATCCATCTCCCTGCAGATGAACTTCATCAATTATCAAGCCCCTGGCCTTTCCATCAATGGGGGTTAGATTTCTTGGGTCCTTTCCCTCCAACTCCAAGCAAGAAGAAATATCTACTGCTGGCTACTGATTACTTCACCAAATGGGTTGAAGCTGTGCCCCTCTTTCGAGAGACTGACGACGAAGTGATCAAATTCATTCGGCACAACATCTTCTCAAGGTTCGGCACACCTCAAGTTCTTGTTGCTGACAATGGAGCTCAATTTGACTCAGACAAATTCCGAGAGTTCTGTCTGAACAACGGTATCAAGTTATTCTATTCAACTCCAAGGTATCCTCAATGCAATGGCCAAGCAGAAGCCTCCAACAGAGCTATTCTTGGTATACTCAAGAAGAAACTTGATGACAAGAAAGGATTATGGAAATAGGTCCTACCTGAAGTTCTTTGGGGGTATCGCACAACTCCAAGAAGATCAACAGGGTTCTCACCCTTCCGTCTAACTTATGGATCGGAGGCAGTACTCCCAACAGAAAATATATCAAATACTTTGAAGACTAAGGCAGTTGAGGGAGGAATCAACGAAGAACTTCGAATCAATGATTTAGACTTCTCTGAAGAACTACGAGATCAAGCTTCTCTTCGTGTGGCCAAGTACCAACAGAAGATCAAAAGAGCCTATGACAAGAAAGTCTACAAAAGACAGTTCCCAGTGGGTAGTTTAGTTCTCAGAGCAGTTTTCTACAACACCAAAGAGCATAGCAGTGGAAAGCTTGCTCCCAACTGGGAAGGTCCATATATCATTGAATCAGTGGGAGGCAGAGGTTCTTACAGATTGATCTCGCCAGAAGGAGATAGATTGCCTCGAGCTTGGAATTCTAGACATCTCAAGTTGTTCTATCCGTGATGTAAATTCTGTGATAAATAAAGTGCTCTTTCAAAGTGTTCAAATATGCAAGTGTTCAATTTTTCAATTCAAGTTCTGAAGCAGTTTCAAGTTATCCATATTCAAATCACCAGGTCTTTTAACAAGTTTGGGAGTTAGAGTTGCGACTCAACCCCTTACTAGCAAATGTTAAAAACTGACTACATTCAAGTTACCAAGTCTTTTAACAAGTTTGGGTGTTAGAGTTGCGACTCAACCCCTTACTAGCAATTGTTAAACTGACTTTCAAATTTCGATATTCAATTTCAATCAATTTCTACATCGTTTAACAGGTTTGGGTGCTTGAGTTGTGACTCAACCCCTCACATTCAAGTGTTAAACGAATTCAAGTCCAATTTTCAAAGTTACTATAAGTTCGGGTAATTGAGTTGCGACTCAACCCCTTACATTCAAAAGATTGTATCTATTCTAATGTTATTAAGATCATGATAGTCAAAGGCATTCAAATCAAGAGACATCCAATTTTCAAACACCAAGAAGATCTTCTATTATCAAAATATGCCAGATACAAGAGTGCGCTGTTACATTTCAAAAATTTACAAGTACAACAACGAAGAAGGAGAAAAGTCTCAGGCCTTGGCCACACTCTTCGCATGCGACTTCTCCCCTTCAGATCCAGGACGAGCTTTGCTCGCCACTGATGCCTTAGAGGATCGGACACTGGAAACATGAGTCCTGAGCGCTTCTGCTGCCTTCTCTGCTGTTTCCTTGTAAACCTTGCATTCCGACAGCGCATGCTCCAGTGCCTTCTTAGAAGTCTCCTCTCTGGCAGTGAAGACAGCGTGCTGAGTAGCAAGTTGTTGCTTCAGCTCTTGGATCTCGTTGGTGCGACCACAGGACACTTCCTCAACCTTGGAGAGTCGAGTCTTCAAGGATGCGAGCTCGTGACTCTGTGCCTCACAACGATCCTGTAGCCCCTTGATCTCCAGCTTCCCCTTGCGAAGATCCTCAATCTTGGTTTTGAGAGAGGCTTTCTTCGAAGTCAGGAGCTCTCTCAGCTCATCTCTCTCCGCGGTTACAGCCTCCAGTGCAGCAGTCAAGCGAGATATTTCAGCTAAAGCTTCTTTTGCTCCCGCCCTCATGGAGAGCTTGGTTGCGACATTCATAACTGCTGAGTTCTACAAAAGAACAAAAGAGTTAGAATTATTATAAAGATACAACTCAGATGATTGATCGAGCAGATGCACCTACCAACAGATCAAGTCTCTCGAAAGCTTCATCCAGAGTAGCCCCCGGGAGGTTGATGAGTTTCCTGATCGCAGCAGTGGGGCGGTTGATGTCAACGTCACCCAAGCTTCTTATTGTTGGAGTCAATCCAGCAGGTGCACCTACAATCAACAAGAGATCAAAGTGTTAGATTATTTTCGAGCTTCAGAGACAAGACATTCAAAGCAAGTTAGTTCAATTACCTGAGGTTTCGACCCTCGGCTCTTTGCCCTTCCGGCGATCAGAGCCACCCTGAGGGGTCGATTTCTCCTGAGTAGGAGTTGGCGCTGGTTGAGGTTGATGAGCCCCATCACCCACTCGACTTCCCCTCTCCAAATGAGTAGGAGGAGAAGCATTCCTCGGAGGAGAGACTCTCTCTTCCTCTTGTGATCCGCCAGGTTGGATGAGTCCTGCCACCATGGCTTCCACCTCGTTAAGCAGAGAGCGAGAGGGGGGTGGGGGTTGCTCAACCTCCACACCCCCGCTCGTTGTTGCTCCTTCAATGCGAGGAACGTCAGGGGGAATTTGATCAAGGGGTGTGGGGTTGCTTCCAACCCCACCACTCCTCGACAATTTTATTTTTAGGCGCATCGGCCTCTTTAACTCATCAAACTTGTAGGCGGGAACCACTCTTTGGCCATCGCCTTCTGCATCCATAACTCCTTCCATCTGACGGGCCTTAGCCTCGTCAATGGGAACAGGAATTGAGTCTTCCCCTGTTGCACCAACAGTGGGGGTGGGAGGAATTTCTTCCTCACCACCCCCATTCTCGCCATCTCCACCAGAGGGAGTGGAAGACGGATCATCCTCGCCATCGCCGTCCTCATCCTCGTCATCGCCACTATTGTCGTGGCTGGCATTCTCAGTACCTTCGTCTTCTTCGTCGCTCCCCTTCTTCTCTCTTTCTTCTTCTTCTTCATTCTTCTTTTCTTCTTCATCTTCTTTCTTCTTACCTTGGTCTTCATCTCCCTTTTGCTTGCTAAGGGTTTTTCTCTTCTTTTTCGCTGGGCCTCTTTGTAACACCAGCTTCTCATCCACAGTGGGCAATCGGCGCCTTGCAGCGTAGATTTTCTTCTCGGCCCGAATCTTTCGAATGATCTTACCCGACTGAGGGTCCTCCTCGTAGTCCGAGTATAGAACTTCGTTATCCTCATATCTATCCTTTGATCTGTGGAGGAGATTGGCCTTGCCATATCTCACAGGGCAGTTGGAGAACTGTTTCCACGACCTGGTTCCACAGGTCAACTCCAGAAATAAGTTGTATATGGCTCCAGCCCTCTCAGAAGTCCAGGCGAAGATGCCTCCCTCGCTGTACATCTTCACTGCATCATATACGCTGTCTTGAGGGGTGTCGGGCACTGACATGGATGTCCATGCGCCGGAAACAGATATAGGCCAATCTGTGTATAGTTTGTCCGATGGAACTGTATCAGTTAGCGGGCGCAGCGGAGACACACCAGTCAAATTGTAGAATGGGCTGTCCCTCCTGTAAGCCCATCTGTAGTGGAAGAAGAAGTATCCAAGCTCGATCCGAGCATCTTCTCCTTCTGGGATGCTGGAGTAGCACGCCCTTAAGTCTTCCTGGAAATCCGATTCCACGCGGCAGAATGCGTAGATGATTCGCCAGGCGTTTCCTGTGACCTGCCCCGGGCAAAGGCCAGAAGTGTTCAGCAATCTTGCAGCAAAAGGTGGCAACGGTAGACGCAGACCGCAGTTCATTTGGCCGATGGTCACAATGGTTCCCATGACCTTCTCGTTGCTGGCGTAGCTGGTAAAGACGGTCTTCTTGTCAATACCAAAAGCAGCCTGGATGCTAGGGAGTGAAGGCTGCGCAGACTTCCCTTCGGTGAAGAAAGAGAGCAGTGCTTGCCATTTTTTCCTCTTCGTATCCGTGAACTCGCCGCCTGTATTGTACATATACTCTACCTCCTCTGTCAGAGGCATGAGCGGACCCAGAACAGACTGTACTTTAGGGATGAACTCTGGCCTTGATGGCGCTGAGGCAAACCCTACTCCTTGGTGCCGCTTGCCCAGTTGGCCAAGTTCGGCAAGTGCGGCCTTACCTTTGCCACGACCCCTCGGAGGAGATGGAACCTCAACAATTTCCTTCCCCTTCCTCTTCGAGGGAACCGTACCGGACTTCTTCGAACTGCCAGAGGAAGCCATTCGACCGACCAAACAAGAACAGATCAGAAATCAGGGGAGCAAGAGTCTGGACTTCGAAAAATTTTGGAAGCGTGAAGCAAAAATGACAGCCAGTGAAACTTTTATCCCAGGGTAAAACAGGTGCGCAAATCGAGAAGACACGTGTCTTCACCATATCAAATCGCGTGTTTTTGTAGGTACACGTGGCATCCATCCATAGCAAGCGCAAAACCAGGCGAACAGTCGCGACCAGGCGAAACGTCGGACCTACCTGTCCACATGAACCAACGGTCCAAGCAAGCCACCGGTCTGGGTAAACCGGACCGCCAGTTCAAAGCAACGTTCAAGCCAACCAAAGATTCAAGACAAGAAGAATCAATCTCCATCAATGTTCAAAACTCTGCCAAAAGATCGAAGAACAAAGCAGTAAACCTTCTCTGAAGTGCAGGTTCAAAACTTTAAATTCGATCGGTCAAATTTCTATTGGATCTGGCAAAAAACCAAGGTTTTTTGCCAATCACTCGAACCTTGACCGGATAATTTTTGACCGATCGGACAAACTTGTCCGATCGGCAAAAATCATTCGATCGGTCAAATTTCTATTGGATCTGGCAAAAAACCAAGGTTTTTTGCCGATCACTCGAACCTTGACCGGATAATTTTTGACCGATCGGACAAACTTGTCCGATCGGCAAAAATCATTCGATCGGTCAAATTTCTATTGGATCTGGCAAAAAACCAAGGTTTTTTGCCGATCACTCGAACCTTGACCGGATAATTTTTGACCGATCGGACAAACTTGTCCGATCGGCAAAAATCATTCGATCGGTCAAATTTCTATTGGATCTGGCAAAAAACCAAGGTTTTTTGCCGATCACTCGAACCTTGACCGGATAATTTTTGACCGATCGGACAAACTTGTCCGATCGGCAAAAATCATTCGATCGGTCAAATTTCTATTGGATTTGGCAAAAAACCAAGGTTTTTTGCCGATCACTCGAACCTTGACCGGATAATTTTTGACCGATCGGACAAACTTGTCCGATCGGCAAAAATCATTCGATCGGTCAAATTTCTATTTTGATCTGGCAAAAAACCAAGGTTTTTTGCCGATCACTCGAACATTGACCGGATAATTTTTGACCGATCGGACAAACTTGTCCGATCGGCAAAAATCATTCGATCGGTCAAATTTCTATTTGATCTGGCAAAAAACCAAGATTTTTGCCGATCACTCAAACCTTGACCGAATAATTTTTGACCGATCGGACAAACTTGTCCGATCGGCAAAAATCATTCGATCGGTCAAATTTACTACTGGATCGGTCAAAAAACCATGTTTTTTGACCGATCACCTGATTCTTGACCGGTTGAATTTTGACCGATCGGCCAAAATTTGACCGATCGGTCAAAAATGACCGATCGGTCAAAATTTAACCGATCGGTCAAATTTCAGTCGATCGGTCAAATTTATTACTGGATCAGTCAAAAAACCATGTTTTTTGACCGATCACCCGATTCTTGACCGGTTGAATTTTGACCGATCGGTCAAATTTGACCGATCGGTCCAAATTGACCGGTCAGTCCTTTTTTTTTTACACTAACACGCGACAAGTTTCTTCGTGTCCTTTTTTCAAAAGCAGGAAGTTGCTGTTCTTTGCACCAAATCCAAGCCAGCCAGAATGCACTCTAGCTAACTTGGAGGGGGTAACTGTGGGTGCAAATTTTGGCATGTATCCACCACGGGACCCACCGGTCCTGCCTGGTGGGCCCACGAGGACTACCACGGGACCCACCGGCCCTGCCTGGTGGGCCCACGAGGACTACCACGGGACCCACCGGCCCTGCCTGGTGGGCCCACGAGGACTACCACGGGACCCACCGGCCCTGCCTGGTGGGCCCACGAGGACTACCACGGGACCCACCGGCCCTGCCTGGTGGGCCCACGAGGACTACCACGGGACCCACCGGCCCTGCCTGGTGGGCCCATGAAGACTACCACAGGACCCACCGGTCCTGCCTGGAGGATCCCCAGATACGGCAGCAGAAACCGCCATTTACCTCGGAATTCCCCAATAGAGAATCCTATAAATAGCAGTGCCTTCGAATGTAAAAGGATCTGAACATTCTGATTTCCACTCTGAGATCTGACTTTCAGAACCAGAGCTTTGGGATTTTCTAACTTCCGATCTACCATCTTTCTTTGATCTTCTTTTCTCTTTCGAAGAGATCAGGGAACTTTCAGTGACACTCGGCCTGTCGAGGTCACTTCAACTGAAGTGTTAGTGAATTCGGGTTGCTCCCTATAGCACGGAGACGTAGGCTTCGGCTGAACTCCGAGATCACATCTCATGTCACAATTTCTCTGATTGCATTCCTCTGTTTGCATATCAAAAGGCTTAGACTTTAGCAACAGATCGATTAACGATCTTCGACATCAACTTCGACTCCAATTGACTGGTGCTGCGAGAGTCTTCGGGTCGGCACGAAGATTTTCCCCCACAGGTTCGTGTTTCACACTAGATTTGCTAGGTTTTCTCTCTATCTCCATAGACATCTAGATAGAATTCAAATAGAATGTTCCATTCTTTGATGACCAAATCAGCTCCAAATCAGTGGTGGAGTACTCGGCTTCCTTAAATACCAGCCTTTCTTGGACAGTGTTAGTGTCGGTTTGACAAGTTTTTCTTAACCGCTGTTAAAGAAATAATCTTGAAAAATCTAACAGAACTAAATCTCAGGGAATCAATATAAATAGATCTAAGGTAACTCACATGGAATAGAACTAAGTTCTTGTTGAATGTTTTTTCCAAGTCACTAGACAAGATAGAAACAATCAAGGTATATGTGCTTAAAGCTTTCAGATTGTTGGGGTTTCTACACATTTGATAGCAATCATGACTAGTGAATGGTCATTCGGAACCTATAGGTATGTCTAGGGCTGCAACTCGGGCGGGTTGGATAGGGTTGGGAGCCATCCCACGCCCAACCCAAGTACTAGAGAGCTCAACCTTAACCCAACCCAACTAACCTCCAACCCGAGATGCTAGCCCAAGTCCAACCCAAGCAAAATTTTCCACATTCGGGTTAGCCCAAGTTGGTAGGATGGGCCGGGTTGTGCTGGTTTGGGTATACTTATTTTCAATCAGTGTTTAAAATTTTGACATTTGAAGATCAAAAACTAAAAAGAACTTATACTTTCTAACACTACCATACAACTTTTGTTGCATTTCTATCAATAAAATTTACTAGATCATCAAATAATGTCTTTTTTTGATAAGCAAGAAGCCAAAACAATAATATGGGACTGCATGAAAAAGATGGTTGTGATTGCGACCCCTCAACATAAGAGTACTCGAGATGGTTGTGATTGTTACCTTTGTATCACAGACTAACAGACATACATAAGTACTCGGGTTCGGGTTGGCCGACCCGTCAACCCCAGACTGACCCGAATTCAACTCGGGTTATATTTTTTCAACCTAATCCAACCTAATTTTTAAATACATCAACCCAAACCCGGCCAAAACTCGGGTTGGGTCGGGTCCAACCTGCCCAAGTTGCAGCCCTAGGTATGTCTATATACAGAGGTTCAGAGTCATGAGTAAGGAAAATAAAACTTATCGGTTGAAGAAGATGATGTTGAGGTTCGTGCAAATCATGATGCCCTGAAAGCTTTAATCCCCGCCAACAAAAGTGTGCTTTGGCCTCTGACGAAAGTTCCCTAAGGTTCAAAGATGGCTGGCTCCACAGTCTAGCACCTAGGCTCAGGATCGATGAGACTCTCAGAGTACTCCAGACGAACAGTAGAACAACCAAACTGAAAAAGAGATGAAAAGAATTTTTTATTTGTTTCTCTGACTTCCCTGGACCCTCTTTTATATAGAGCCCTCCACCAGAGCTGTTACACCACAATAAAGAGAGACGTTACAGACGTTACAGATTGCCTACAATGGTTAGTAACGGAAGCATTAATACGCAACCATTATTCTTTTGCAACGTCTATAACATATGGCCTTTACTTGCTGGCAATAGACAGATCCAAAACCAAGCCCAAAAAATGTCGCAAAGCTCATTCGCATCCATGTGCGACTGAGCCTGGCGCACACGCATACGTGTGTGATGGGCCAAGCCTTGTTGGGTTAAGAAGTCATGCATTTGATAAGAGGATTTCCTTTCTTAACCCAACAAGAACATAGAGGGTGTCAGAAAAACCAGGATTTTCAAGATAGGAGATACCCACGAAGGAGAGAAAATAAGAGATTGCATTACAAAATCTCATGTACCAGAAGGTCCATTGTATACATACAAAGAGATTTATCTAACACACACAAGTTGGTTCAACCTTATGAATCGCCGGTTGAGTCAATTTGGACCACATCGAGGACCGTTTCAGCTCAATGTAATTTGCAATGCATAAATTTTTTTCATAGTTCTAACTATTTGCCTGTCCTTCCTAAAAGAAAATCCTGGCTCCGCCCCTGCTTGGAATGCTAGGATACAATATCACTATGCCAATTTTCCATGGTGTCCCATAAGGTTTTGCCTTTCCCTTTCCCCTCTCCCTTCCTGGTTTAGTGTTTCGCCAATTTCTCTTGGCCTCCTTAGGGAGGCTGGGATCTTCGACGGAACTTCTCCTCGGGTACAGATTTGGGCTTTCTCCCCTCCATTACCCTGTAGATAAGGGTGTACAGGGCTTTGTGTTCTTCATTTTGGGGATTTTGGGTCGGGCGGTCCGGCTCCGGCTGCTCCTCGGGTCTAGCGATTCTTCACCTCCATCGTGATGTGGTGGTTTGGACCAATCGATGCGGAGGCCACTGTATAGGTCTCTTGACCTCGCCTCGGCTCGTTGCGGCGGCTCCCAGCCTCGACGGTGGCTGAAGGTTCTTGTCGGCACGATGTGGTGGTCCCGGAGTTCTGGCTGCCGGCTTCCTTCCAGCGATGGCGCCGACTGGTGGCGGCTTCTCTGTTTTTGGGCTTGTGCTGGCCTTTCAATGGGTTTTTTTTTTGTGGTTGCACGAGTGTGGCTACTGGTGGTGGTCTGGTGGCCCTGTTGTTTGGTCGCCGGTGTGGCGTTTTATTAGGGCTGGTGTCCCAATGGTTGGTCTCGGCTTTAGGCCTGTTGGTTCTCCACCAGGATGTGGTGGTTACCTTTCACCGAAACGGCGTCTTTGTGTTGCTTGCACCAGGCTGTGGTGCCTCCTGAGGTATATTGTGACCTCCCCTTCTATGAAAAAAAAAACAAAAATACAATATCTTATTTCAAAAAGTGATGATCTCAAATATTGTCAAGGGTAAGGAGCCTCGACTATCGTCGAAAAGATCCCCAATAACCCTTCAATAGATCAGATCAGACACTAATGGGCACCAAGGCAACCATCAAACCTAGCCCAAACAAAATTAGTGGACTGACCCAATACTAAAAAGGAAAAGAAAATTTTTAATGGGCTGAACCCCCATGGAACAAGTCTTGCTGTGCCTTCCCTGAAATGCAAGGAACATGTCCCTTGGCTTTACTTTAGATGCATCTGCAGCCCATGCAAGGAATCAATCAGTATTGTTACTATTAAATATATTTGGTTAGTTTTCATGAAAGGGACAAAGTCCCTTTCAGAAACTTCATGGGTATGTTAGTTTATATGTCATTTGTGGTTGACAGATAACATCCACATCACTGATCCCACCAAATACAAGTTGTGGTCCCACAAGCCCCTGAAGAAGGTTTTTAATCCTGCCAACTGAAATGGAGGCCCATGGTGAGCACCCCCAAGCCATGGACAAGGACTGATTGCTCCTAGTTGAGTTCAGATCTCCTCCAGTCGGTCGTCGGCCTGGTCGGTGGGCCCATGCGCACGATAGCCGCACGATGACAGGTGACCCGAAAGTGAATTGTACACCAGCTAACTGCATGCGGCTGTGATGCACGATGGACCCACTGTCTGGGGCTATCGATTGGAGGAGATCCAAACTCCTCCTATTTAGATCTTTGGAAGCCAGTGGGACCTTATACATTCTTATTCATGAAAATCTATATAATAGGCTAGGGGACAGATTTTGGGGGGGGGGGGGGGTATACAAACAACAGCTATGATGAGGAGACTCTAAACCACTCTAAACAATCCGATTGTTGCACAATCTATCGACTATAACATGGTAAGGATATAGCCGTACAAATGGCTAGGATGAGTGAGGTTAACTAAGGATGTGCACATATGAAGGGTTTTTTTGTTAAAAAATCCTTCAAATGTAGCCGTTTCGATTTAAATCCGTGATCGCCAAATTGGATAAAAAATCAACTTAAATATACATATCTTTCCCCGTAAATCTTCCGAGAATCCCAAATCGGATAATAAATCGATTTAATCAAAGCCACCTTCAATTATGCCCTTTTTAATGTTGGACGTAGCACAACCCAATTGGGCCGTATGGAAGTGCAGCAAGCCAACCGGATGGCAACAATGCTCTCCTAAATTTCCTCCCCCAAAACTCCCGATCTCAGTGAAGATTTAGAGAGAGAGAGAGGGTTTGATCCTTCAATTCACATGAATATGAAGGCTGATGATCGAGTGAGGACGAGCGAGTGACGACGAAATATTGTTGCTTCCTTGAAATATGATCGTCACCCTCGAAATATTGAGCGACCGAACGACGAGTCAGCGAGCGACTGACAGGCAAGCGAGCGAGTGATGACTTAGCAACAAGCAGTGAGCTGGCGGGCGGGTAAGCTGGTGGTGGACGAGTGAGTGAGTGGCAAGCGATCGACCAAGCGACAGAACGGTAGATGAGCATTGGCACTGCAACAAGTGACGAGTGGGCAAGCAATGAGCGAGTGATGACAAGCGACGGGCATCGGACGAGTGAGCATCGATGAAATATTGTTGTTACCCTCGAACTATTGTCACCTCCCTCGAAATATTCTAATCGCCCTCGAAATAAGGTGTAAACTTGAGCTTATTGAGATCAATTTCACTATAACAATACTGGCATCGAAGACGGCCACGGCAGCGCCGATATGCACAGGGTGATGTTGCTGCCGAAGATGGCTACTACAATGTCTATACTGTCGAACGAAAAATAAACCAGACCCATGACACTAAATAAGAAGCATAGCTTCTCTTGACATTCTTTTAATATAAATATCTTATTCAGAAATATATATAGACTCAACTTTTAACTCTTCACATCAGATGACTCTGTGAAAAATATAGAAAATTACCTCTATCAAGAATATATAAAATTATTGTGTGAATGATTTTTGGGCAATGGTATCAAACAAGGACTTATAAGGAAATCTTTATAAGTTTTGATTCTATTTCCCTTGAATGGATATCTGCTAAATAGTAAGTTGCACGTTGATATAATATCAGATAGTGACTTTTTTTTATTTTGAGATCGACGGGTGTCCCGAAACCTTCCAGGCAATGGTTCACATAAGGCTCGGACTAATCCCTCCAACAGTGAAGCTCGACCCACTCGACAGTTCCCACTTCACTTATGGGTAAGACAAGCGACATAGTTTGTGTAGATGATAAACAGATGATGATGCAATGCTTCTGTCAGATTCTTGAGGGCTTTGTCGTATGATATGACCAAATTTTATGGTCGTCAGATATTATAATCTGAATGTATTGCAATATGGGTTTCTTTTGTTAAAATATATATTGGCTTCAGCTAATTGTGTGGAACCACTACTTGCACATGCATGTGTTCATAAACTCAATTTAACTAGCAAAATCAAAAGGTAAATCTAGGAATGCTAAACAACAGATTGAGTGCCAACGCCAAATATAAGCCCCAATATAGAATTTCCATGCTTTCTAAAAATTTTCTGGACCAGTCGGCACTGTAGTAGTCACTGAAAGAGACCAATTATGTTTTGCCGTGCCAAATTTTATTGTTCCCACTACATGTAGGCACCCCCATTGAATGTGGGCACTGAATTTGGGCGCCAACACCAAATGTCGGTGCCGCCGACTATATTTTGTCGTACTGAATTTTATCGTCCCCACTACATATAGGTGCCCTCGTTGAATATGAGCGCCCTCACCAAGTGTGGGCGCCCCAACGAATTTGGACGCTATTGCCGAATGTGGGTGGGTGGTTGCGGGGGGGAATATTGACACCATAGTTGATTTTTTGCTACCCTAACTAAATGTATAATGTTTTACCGCCAAATGCGGTAGTTGAAGTTTCGAATGTGGGCACTTCTTTTAACTGTGAGCGTCATCGATAAATTAGATTGTTTTCACCAAGTATAGGCTCTTCAGCTGAATATGAGTGCCTCAGCCGATTGTGGACGTTACCGAACCAATTTTGCCACCCTGTTCGAGTGCCGACAGACATGAGCATTATCATCACTCACAAAATATTGCTACATTCCTCAAAATATTATTACTACTCACAAAATATTGTTATCATCATTGGCATATTGTTATCTCTCTCAAAATATTGTTGCCGCTCTCGAAATGTTTCATTGCCACCTTTGAAATATAATCACCTTCCTCGAAATATTATCTCCGCCTTCAAAATCTTTTGCGTGCCGATAGGCACGAGCATTACTAGTACAAAATAAGATGTAAACTGAAATAAAGAAGCATTACAAGAAAAGGGGGAGCAGGAGGTCTTCCATTATTTCAGAGAAAAATAATAAAATCAAGAGTTTCACCAATAACAATGAACATGAAGCATACACAAAACGGAAACAACAATATATCATTCCAGAGATAGCCAAGAAGGTAGTCATGCAAAAGCAAAGAGCACCAAGAAGAGATCACACAAGACATGGATGGCTCTATTGTTGCTTAGGTAAAAACCACAAAACCAAAGGGACTTTAGTCCCATATCAGTAAGAGGAAAAGCCCTTTACTCCTTTATAAGGCTTCTCCTTCCTTTCCTCACTATTTGTGAACTATTAGGGGTATGCTCTAGGCCACACATGCGCACGCGTGCCATGCCGAACCGAGCCGGACTTGGGCGGCGCGTGTGTGTGCCCGCGGACCCGGACGTGGGTGCAGAATCTGGCTAATGCCTGACGGTCGGACCTGCTAGCCCTGCATGAGGCCCACGAAAAAGACAGTGGGACCCGCCAGCCCTGCCTGGGGACCACACATACTTTCTGTGGTCTGGTAAATCCCCAAGCTATTTACCAAAACCCTCGATATTTCTAAACCTCTATAAATAGCAGACCATGTAAATATTATAGACCGGAATTCATTATTCCCAACTCCACTTTCTGTTTTTCAGAGATCCTTGAGCCTTATGGTAATCAGACTCTAGTCAATCATATTCCACCCTTTGTCTACTTGTATAAGCACTCCTCGGCCTGTTGAGAGTAGCTCTGCTTCTTTCAGAGTTAGTGGATTCAAAAGTTGCATCTTACCGCATGGAGACGTAGGCTTCGGTCGAACACCGTCACCACACCATGTGTCAACTCTCCATCTCTATCTCTTTCTACTCAATATCTGAGTAACAGCTCAGCACGTGACAGCTCAGCACTACATAGTGCATCACACTTAAAATTCAACCCTCAATCGACTGTTGGAGGGGGATTGTATGACGGTGGTAATCTCCCTCCACAATTTGGTATTGTTTGTGGGATACTTTCCTATCGACTTACGACCTCCATGCTTCCCAGCTCCTTCGATCAAGTAGCCACTTTCGATTGCATGAGCAATCCGTCTGTCTCTATCGCTATACCAAAATACCGAAGACACGACCAGTGGACCAGCCGAAGGGAAGTACCTGCATCAAGATGTTCCGCATCTAACGACCCACTCAATGAGTCATAGGTTTGCGATGAGTCAGTACTCAAAAGAGCAACCCGTTATGGATTTGAGAAGTCTCCTGTTGGTTGATCGTGCCGCTCAAACTGAACCTCAACAATCTCCTCAGCCTACCGACGCGACTACGCAACACCCGGGCAAAGCGCACGACTCGCCTGTCACCGATCCTCAGGCGACAAATCAAGTTTCGGTGGATGACTTCCAGCTACTCATCCTCATGAAGCAAAACGTTGCTCTCATGACTGAGAGAAACACAATCCGATGGATCGCCATCGAGGCAGAAGTCAATATTCTACAGTCAACCACTGGCATCAACGATGGAGCAGATGTTCGCTAGTCGGTCAACCTATCTCAAGCTCCTTCCTGACGATCTGTCACCAACACCCCACAACGATCCCTCGAACCCCTCTCGAGAGGACCCTCACCCATTCATCCTAGACCGATAATCTGGGAGCATCTCGACGAGTCTGCTCGTCGCCCTGAGCCACTCAGTTCTGTGTCATCCTCCGATCCTTATATCGTGAGGGATACTTTGAACGATAGTTTCCACCCCAGAGTCCGATAGCATCACAACAACAACCGAGCTCCGATAGAGCATAGCATGATGAGGGTTCTTTAGCACCTCTATGAGCCCCTTCCTCCGAGACATCTCTCTAGCCAGCGAGGTGATCGTCGGAGCAACCACTCCTCCGAGGGACCTCTCCGTCAATAAATTCTTCAAGCTCCTTTCCTTCAGAGATAGAGAACTCTAGTTCTTCCCAAGTTTAATTGTCTAACGGGAGACCCAACGCTACACGTCCTCGCTTTCAAGCAAGCATTAACGATGCACGATCACGACAACCAAGTATTGTGCCATACCTTCACTGGTAGCCTGGAAGACATCGCTCGACTAGTATCACCATCTCCCGACCAGCTCCTTGAGTTGGTTCGAAGATCTAACAGATCTCTTCATTCAGCACTATCGGCTAAACCTCAAGCCAGAGAAGAAGTTGGACTCCCTCTACCGGCTCAGGATAGGATCAGATGAAACCCTCGAAGAGTTCACTCGAATGTTCCAAAACGAGCACGATGTGCTCTCCGGACATCACCTCAATAACAAAGTGGTCATACTGGCATTCCAGAACACCATACGCTATGACCTCCAAATCTACAACGACCCCATCCGCAATAGTACCACCTCCATCGGAGCCCTCATTGATCGGATCCAGTAGGAGATCGAGGTGGAGGACGATCAAGTCGCTCGCGAAGGACGTGATCTCAAGAAGCATCCTTCTGGCAAGGAACTGACGAGACCAACAGCCCGAGTTCATAACGCTAAGGCCAAGGGAGATGGATCCTCCAAGAGGCTAAAGTGGGCAGACGATAGACCCACTAAGCCTCAGAGGACCGACTTCACTGATTGGAATCTGCCTATAGATATTATCCTCGAGCAAATCCAGCATAAGGACTAACTCAGGGGGCATGGTCCTCTCCAGCCTGGCACCAAGCAAACAGAGGACAAGTCGATTTACTGCGATTTCCATTGGTGCCAAGGCCACCCCACCATTCGGTGCCATTGTTTGAAGTACCACCTGGAGGACTTTTTATAGAAAGGCCACCTCTAGGAGTTCAAAGTAGACACCGGCAAAACAAATAATTCCCTTTCTCCTCCTCCCCTTGCTTAGAGAGAAAAGAAAATATGTTGGATCCACTCAGTCATGAGTCAACCGACCCCCATCGTTGTTCGAGCAGAGATCTATGGTATTCACTGTAATCTCCGTCATTAAACTTCAACTCAGAAGGAAGTTGAGCTCCAAGTGCAACATGTTCATCATGTGCGCACTATGGCTCAAGTCGAGGAGTCTTGGATCGAGAAGCCCACCAAAGGCCTCCCTTGGCCAACGATCATCTTCACCGACCAAGACCTCAATGAAGTCTACACTCCGCATCAAGACCCACTAGTCCTCCGCCTCGTCGTTGATGAGAACTCTGTCAATCGAATCCTCGTCGACACCGATTGCTCCATCGATATCATATTCTTTGACTGCTTCAAGTACCTCGGCCATAAGTACAAGAGACTTGACGTAGTCCCCATAGTCATCATCGGCTTCAACTGAGAGCAGAGCATGTTAATGGGGGAGTCAAGGTTCATGCTTGATCTTGGGCAAGAGATGTGAGTGTCCGTTCGGTTCACTGTCGTGAAGGGGACGTTGAACTACAATGCCATCCTGGGTAGACCCTTCCTCCATCAGATCAGCATCGTCTCCTCGTCTTATCACCAACTCCACAAGTTTCCAACCGAGGAGGGTATCAGGTGTATAAGAGGTAGTCAACATACGGGCAGATCGTGTAAGGCAATGGCTACGTGGATTCGACCAACGCCCAATGTTACGTCGATAAAGCGTTTGGTCGAAGAAGCTGGTCCCTTGACTAGGTAGCAAGGGAGGCTCCACCTTCAGTCGAGAAGATCGTCTGAGTAGATATCGGTAACGAAGATCTTCATCGAGAGACATTCATTGGTACCAGTCTTAGCGATACAAAAGTGCAAGACATTGTATCACTCCTCAAGTCCAACTTTGACATTTTCGCCTGGAGCTTCGAAGATATGCCCGATATCAACTCAGACGATGCATGTCATCAGCTTACAATCAAGGAAGTGGCGAATCCAGTCAAGCAGAAGTCTTGAACCATTAGACTAGAATGGTTGGTCGTAGTTCGGGAAGAGATCGATAAGTTATTTGCGGCAAGATTCATTCATGAAGTAGAGTATCCAACTTGGATCTCAAACATCATCCCCATCCCAAAAAAGAATGGAAAGATCAGAGTCTGCATCAACTTTACCAACCTCAACAAAGCCTGTCCCAAAGATCCGTTCCCTATGCCAAGGATAGATAGACTCGTCGACGCCACCGTCAGGCACAAGCTACTATCTTTTATGGGCAGATACTAAGGCTATAATCAACGTCCTCTGTATAGGGACGACCAAGAGAAGACATGCTTCATTGCAGACAGAAGCCTCTACTGCTACAACGTCATGCCCTTCGGTATTAAGAATACGGGGTCAACCTACCAGAGGCTAGTCACAAAGATATTCAAAGAATAGATCGACCGTAACATCGAAGTATATGTCAACGACCTGCTCACCAAAAGTCAAACTAGAGTAGACCACCTCTACGACCTTGTCGAGACCTTCCTGAAGAAGTGTCGTATGAAGCTGAATCCAACTAAGTGTGCCTTCAGAGTGCAATCGAGTAAATTCCTAGGTCACCTCATGACTAGGAGGGGTATCGAAGCAATACAAATCAAATTCGAGCAATCCTCAAATTTCCATTGCCTTCTAACTCGAAAGAAGTTTAGCACCTCACGAGAAGACTGGTAGTGCTCAACCGATTCATTTCCAAGTCCTCAGACAAATGCAAGCCCTTCTTTGACAAACTCTGTAGACCCGATACCTCGGGTGGACTCAGCCTACGAGCAAGCCTTCCAAAACATCAAGTTCTGCCTCGCTTGAGCTCCTATTCTGATCGTGTCAATATCGGGAGAGCCGCTCGGAGTTTATCTTACCGTCACCGATCAAGCTATCAGCGCAGTCCTGGTTAGCAGAAGGGATGTCGTTGAATGTCTCATTTACTACATCAGCCACACTCTTCTGCCGACCGAGACTCGCTACTCAAGGATAGAGAGGGTCGCCTTGGCTCTGCTAACAGGCCCCAAGCGACTCCGTCCCTACTTCGTCTCGTACTTGGTCATCGTCACCTTCGAGCATCCTCTAAAAGACATCCTCGATAAGGCAGGTCGAGCCGGTCGGATGACCAAATGGGTAATCAAGATGAGTTCGCTCGATATTCGATTACTGACTTCTTTGTCAACTTCCTTGTGGAGGATCCTATCACTCTCGAAGATGATCTTGAGATGCACCTTGACGACAACGACGAGCAATATTTCAATCCAAGCCTTGAGGCCTCCTATCCGAGCTATGAGGCTTCTGTTGGGTAATTGATCCCACCACCGAGGCTCTGCGCAATGAAAAAGGACGTCAAAGACGCGAATAACTCCACCGAAAGATGGCGAACACCAACAACAAGAAGAACGAACAACCAATGTATACCAAAGCACCAAATACAAGAACACAAGATGATATCCAGCAATCGATGATAAATGGATTCACTCAGAAAAGAAATACAAGGAGTAAAACTCCAACCAATCCCTCTCCCAACCCACAAAGAAATAATCCCCTAAGAAACAAAAAGAAATACCACAGCCCTCTCACCCCAAGAACAAGAGAAACCCTCGCTCTAACCCAATAATGGCTACCCTCTCTTTGATCTTTCAAAGAGCCTTTAGATAATTCCTTGTTCTTCTTGTTCATCTCTACAGGTCCCTTTTATAGCCCCAAGTTCGTGTAAGACCTAGGAGAAAAAATAAAAACAAAACTCTAAAAGTTCTCACAAAATCCCACGAATTAAGACCGCAATCGAAAATATGTTACATGTGTGCCTATCTGGTGTTTGGCACCCTGGGCGCTAGTTTTCTATGCGCGGACTGGGCCGCCTTAGGTTGGCGCCTAGGGTGCCAGTTCTGGCGCCCAGGGTGCCAGTTCTAGCGCCCAGAGTGCCATGCCCATTTTTGCCCCTTTTTCGCTCTGTAGTCGCTCCGTCTTTCTCTATCCTTCGTGCACGAATCTTGGACATATTGAGGGATTATTTTAAGCCAACATCCTCAATAATCTTCACCTTAGTTTCAAACAAGATAAAAGCCAAAATCTTGCACATGAACTTCATCTCTTTGAATTGTAAATCCATCTCCTGATCGCCGTTGCCCCTTTGCCCCCGCACCGAGAGCCCAATCACCTAGCTTGGTGATTGCCCAAGTCATTAGACTTGGTCAATAGAACCCATCTCTCGATCAACCTCACCCTTGAGCTAGCTCCACCGGCACCCTTGCTTGTCACTGAGCACCGTACCCGTGCCACTGGTCCACCGACTAATCTGTATAGGCCTCTACTCAGGACCCCCTTAATAATCATAGACTTGTCGTCCCATACCTCCACAACTCTACCGCTTCTGATGAATTTGTGCCCGAAAGAATTTAGTCTGGAAAGAGAGGCTAAATTTTCTTGCCACCTCGGAAAATGAAGAACATCCTTGAGTGTCTGTACTTGCCCATCAAATATCTCAAGTCGAATATCCCCGACTCCTCTGATCAACACCTTAGAGCCGTCGCCAGTCATTATCTTCCTACCATCACACTTCGTATACTTATCGAATCATACCCTATACGAACAAATATGATGTATGGCCCCACTATCGATTATCCAGTCCTGATCTAATATAGCATCAGTAGTAGCCATCAGGAGCTCCCCCACATTGATACTAACCGACGAGATATAATCTACAAATTTGTCATCTTGGACAACTACGTTGCTACTAGATGACCCTGAGTAATCCGATCTTGCTTCACCTTTTCACTTGCACTCTGATTTATAGTGCCTGGATCTACCGCACTTCCAGCACGAACCTTGCATCTTCTTCTTTTTGTCCCCCGCTTGCACCGTCAACAACTTGGCCTGGGTGTCACTAACCGCCTCACTTGTCCCCTTCAAAGAAACTTTGTTTGATAGAAGCGTAGCCTTGATATCCTCCAACTTTATTGACTCCTTCCCATAGAGTATTGTGACCTTCAGATGCTCGTAGGATTGGGGTAAAGAGCCAAGAAGAAGTAGCATATTGTCCGTCTCCTTTATGTCCACCAACATTGAGTAACTCTTCTGTCAATTGATTGAAGAACAAAAGATGCTCAGTGATCCTCGTACCTTTCGCCATCTGAAGATTGTAGATCTTTTGTTTCAGGTACAACCGGCTCGTGAGCGACTGGGTCATGTACATGCCTTCCAAAGTTTCCTACAACTTTGCCACAGAAACCTCTTTGGATACATTCACCAACACGACCTTCGCGAGACACATCCGAATCACGCTCGCCGCCTTCAAATCATATTCAATCCACTCCTTATCCTTTATCTTGTCCGGCTTGACGCCCTTCAAAGCTTGATACAATCTGCACTGGATCAATGCATCTCTGACTTGTATTTGCCATAAACCAAAGTTGATCTTACCATCAAACTTCTCGATCTCGAACTTCATGTTCAACTCGAAGAGCGCCATCTTCGATTTCTTCACCTTCAACCTTGAGCCTCAAGAATCGCTCAACGAGAAGCTCTGATACCAGTTACTGGGATCAGTTTTCCCATCAAACCTTAAGCTTTGATACTAGTTGTTGGGTAATCGATCCCACCACTAAGGCTCCGTGTAACGAAAAAGGACATCGAATGTGTGAAGAACTCTATCGGAAGATGACGAACACCACTAACGAGAAGAACGAACAATCAATACACACCAAAGCACCAAACACAAGAACACAAGATGATATTCGGCAATCGACGATCAATGGATTCACTCAAAAAAGGAATACAAGGAGTAAAACTCCAACCAATTCCTCTCCCAACCCATAAAGATATAACCCCCTAAGGAACAAGAAGAAATATTGTAGCCCTCTCACCCAAAGAATAAGAGAAACCCTCGCTCTAACCCGATGATGGCTACCTTCTCTTTGATCTCTCAAAGAGTATTTAGATCCTTCCTTGCACTTCTTATTCATCCCTAGGGGTCCCTTTTATAGCCCCAAGTTCATGCAAGACCTAGGAGAGAAGATAGAAACAGACCCCTAAATGTTCTCACAAAATCTCATGAAAAACCGTAACTTAAAATATGTTAAACGCATGCTTATCCGGTGCCTAGTGCCCAGTTTCCTGCGCACGGGCCGGGCCGTTTCGGGTTGACACCTGGTGATAGCTACCCTCTCTAATCTCTCTCACAAGAGCCTTTAGATCCGTCCTTGTTCTTCTTGTTCATCCCTAGGGGTCCCTTTTATAGCTCCAAGTTCGTGCAAGACCTAGGAGCGAAGATATAAATAAACCCTTAAAAGTTCTTATGAAATCCCATGAAAAACCGTAACCGAAAATGTGTTACACGCATGCCTATCCGGTGCCTAGTGCCCTGGGCACCAGTTTCCTACACACAGGCTGGGCCGCCTCGGGTTGGCGCCCAGGGCACCAGTTCTGGAGCCCAGGGTGCCAGGCCCGTTTTTGCCCCTTTTCTGCTCCGTCCTTTGCTATCCTTCACACACGAACCTTGGACATGTTGAGGGCTTGTTTTAAGCCAACATTCTCAACAGCTTCTTCGACGATAGCTATGCAATGAAAGCTCTACACCGATGAAGCTTCAAGTGTTGTTGGCTCAGGAATTAGGATAGTTCTGATATCCTCTGAGCTCGATCACCTAGAGAAAGCTATCTTCCTTAGATTCAACGCTACCAACAATGAAGCCGAGTATGAAGCTCTCGTCTCTGGACTGGAGATTGCTCGAGCACTGGGTATAGATCACCTCACCATCTATAGTGATTCCTAGCTGCTGATCAGGCAAATCAACGAGAATTACGTAGCATGGGGAGAGATGATGCAACACTACTTAGTCCTTGTACAGCATCTCAAGCAACAGTTTGCAGATGTCAAGTTCATTCAAATACCAAGGGCAATGAATCGTGAAGCTGATGTGCTCGCCAACACAGCTTCAGTACTCGGGTATCCTATCGACAAGCGTTAAATTCAAATCGAATATCAGGAGCTGCCCAAGGACACCTTTGACTAGCATCACTAGTAGAGTGCCTGAAAACCCCATTCAAGTGAGACGACTGCAAAGAAAACTTCCTTACTATCGCCTTCAATGAGAGGCTTTCTACTTCTAGTCTCACGGTGGAATACTTCTCAAATGTGTCAACCCTGATCAAGAAGAAATGATCTTGCCTGACATCTATGTTAGAGCCTGTGGCAACTACTCCAGTGTCAGATCCCTCAAGAGAAAGATCAAACTTCATGGCTACTACTGGCCTAACATGGCTAAGGATGCTTGCTAGTTTGTCCAGAAGTGTGAGTCGCTCGAGCGATCCATCTCCCGGCAGAAGAGCTCCATCCTTTGATAAGTCTTTAGCCATTCCACCAATAGGCATTGGACTTCCTGGATCCATTCCCTCCATCTCCAAGCAAGAAGAAGTATCTGCTACTAGCAACGAACTACTTTACAAATTGGGTCGAAGTTGTGCCTTTCTTCCGTGAGACGGATGACGAGGTCATCAAGTTCATAAGACAAAAAATCTTATCGAGGTTCGGCACACCACAAGTGCTCGTCATTGACAACGGAGCTCAGTTTGATTCAGACAGATTCTAGGATTTCTGCCAAAGCTACGGAATCAAGCTCTTCTACTATACCCTAATGTACCCTTAATGCAACGGTCAAGCCGAAGCCTCCAACAGAGTCATCATCGGTATGCTCAAGAAGAAGTTAGACAACGAGAAAGGACTATAAGAGAAGGTCCTTCCTAAGGTCTTGTGGAATTATCGGACCATGTCTCGTCGATCGACTGGATTCTTATCCTTTGTCTGACCTACGGATCAAAAATAGTTTTGCCAACAGAAGCCTTCCATCCAACTCTCAAGACCCTTGTAATCGAGTGAGGAATCAACAAGGAACTTCGTGTCTACAACCTCGACCACACAAACGAGCTCCGTGATCAAGGAGCTCTACGCATTGGCAACTACCAGAAGAAAATCAAGTCAGGCTATGACCACAGGGTCAATAGAAGATAATTCAACATCAGCGATCTGGTCCTTAGAGCGGTCTTTCCAAACACAAAGGAGCACAGCAGTGGTAAATTCGCACCGAACTGGGAAGGACCATACATTGTCGAGCCAGCAGACGAAAAAGGTTCATACTGACTAGGTTCACTAGAAGGACAACGACTTCCAAAAGCGTGGAATGCATCGTATCTCAAAAGTATTTATCAGTAGATGTAACAATCCTCGGGCTATCAATAAAATGGCAGCTGCTTCAAGTTCTATAAAAAGGCTATCAAATTCTATTCAAAGCTACAGTTAGTTCGGTTCGGGTTGCGACACAATCGACTAACCTACAACAATACAAAGTTATGTGCCCTCAACGTAAGTTTGACTAAAATGACGCTTCTCCTAAGTCCAACTGATACAAAGGCACTACGCTAAGTACTCCGAATCATTGACATCACACATGCTCTTATTGTCACATAAAGAAACATGCTCCTGTGCCTCGCCATAGTTAGTTCGGTTTGGGTTGCAACATGGTCAACTAACCTACAAAAGTACAAAGCTACGTGCCCCGATGTAGGTTCAACTGAAACGGTGATTTGCCTATGTCCAACTGATACAAAGGCATTACGCTAAGTACTCTAAATCATTCGCGTCGCACATGCTCCCATTGTCACGTAAGGACACATGTTCCCATTCCTTGCCACACTTAGTTCAGTTCGGGTTATGACATGGCTGACTAACCTACAACAATATGAATCTACGTGCCCCCAATGTAGGTTCGACTAAAATGACGCTTTGCCTAAGTCAAACTGATACAAAAGCACTACGTTAAGTACTCTGAATCATTGGCGTCGCACGTGCTCCCATTGTTACGTAGGGACACATGCTCCCGTATCTCGCCATAGTTAATTCGGTTCGGGTTGCGACACGACTGACTAACCTGCAACAGTACAAAAGCTACATGTGCCCGACGTAGGTTCGACAGAAATGGTATTTTGCCTAAGTCCAACTAATACAATGGTACTACACTAAGTACTCTGAATCATTAGTATCTCACATGCTCCTGTTGTTATGTAAGGACATATGCTCATGTGCTTCGCCACGGTTAGTTCGGTTCGGGTTGTGACATGGCTGACTAACCTGCAATAGTATAAAGCTACGTGCCCCAGACGCAAGTTCGACTGAAACAACGCTTCGCCTAAGTCCAACTGATACAAAGGCACTACGCTAAGTACTCCGAATCATTAGAGTCGCGCATGCTCCTGTTGTCACATAAGGACACATGCTCCCATGCCTCACCACAGTTAGTTCAGTTCGCGTTGTGACACGGCCGACTAACCTGCATCAATACAAAGCTATGTACCCCTGATATAAGTTCGATTAAAATGGTGCTTCGCCTAAGTCCAACCAATACAAAAGGGTTTCACTGAGTACTCTGAATACTAACCCCTATAGATCAGTAAGTCCAAGGCTCTACCCTTGGCACTTAAGGGTGATGAAAATAGACAAAGTTCAAGTGAGGTGCGATCACCACCTCTGTGGGGGAAAATCTTCGTGCCGACCCGAAGACCTCGCCACACCAGTCAATTGAAGTTGAAGTTGAAGATCGTTGTTTGATCTGTCGATGGGAGTTGGGATTCTCAATATGCAAGCAGAGAAAATTGGACACGAGAGATGTGATCTCGGAGTTCAGCCGAAGCCTACGTCTCCGTGCTATAGGGAGCAACACGAATTCACTAACACTTATATTGAAGTGATCTCGACAGGCCGAGTATCACTGAAAACACTCTGATCTCTTCGAAGGAGAGAAGAAGATCAAAGAGAGATGGAAGATGGAAAGCTGAGAAATTCCAGAGCTCTGGGTTCTGAAAATCAGATCTCAGAGTGGAAATCAGAATTTTCGGGATCCATTTACATTTGAAGGCTCTGCTATTTATAGGATTATCTGGTGGTAAATGACGGTTTATGCTGCAGCATCCGGGGATCCTCCAGGTAAAGCTGGTGGGCCCCGCTACCGTTTTCTGGGGGATTCCACAGGCTATTGGGCCCACCAGGCAGGGCCGGTGGGTCCCGCGATAGTCTTCGTGGGCCCACCAGGCAGGGCCGGTGGATCCCGCTGTAGTCTTCGTGGGCCCACCAGGTAGGGCCGGTGGGTCCTGTTGTAGTCCGCGTGGGCGCTGTAGTCTTCGTGGGCCCACCAAGCATGGCCGGTGGGTCCTACTGCTTGCAGATTTTTTACCAAAATTTGCACCCACAGTTACCACCTCCAAGTTAGCTAAGAGTCCGCCTTGGCTGGCTTGGATTATTGGTGCAAAGCTATCGATCCCCTGTCAAAAGGAGCTCTGTCGAAATGTTAGCGAAAAAATAGACTGATCGGTCAAATTTTGACCGATCGGTCAAACTTGACTGATCGGTCATATTTGACCGATCGGTCAAACTTAACCGATCGGCCAAACTTGACCGATCGGTCAATTTTGACCGATCGGTCGAATTCAACCGGTCAAGGTTGGAGTGATCAGTCAAAAAACATAGGTTTTTGACCGATCTAGTAGAAAATCGACCGATCGGTTGATTTTGACCGATCGGTCAAGTTTGACCGATCGGTTAAAATCAGCCGGTCAAGATTTGGTTGATCGACAAAAAACACAAGTTTCTTGCCTGATCCAGTAGAAAATCGACCGATCGGTTGATTTTGACCGATCGGTCAAGTTTGACCGATCGGTTAAAATCAGCCGGTCAAGGTTTGGGTGATCGGCAAAAAACACAAGTTTTTTGCCTGATCCAGTAGAAAATCGACCGATCGGTTGATTTTGACCGATCGGTCAAGTTTGACCGATCGGTTAAAATCAACCGGTCAAGGTTTGGGTGATCGGGTAAAAAGCCAAATTTTTTTGCCTGATCCAATAGAAAATCGACTGATCGGTTGATTTTGACCGATCGGTCAAATTTGACCGATCGGTTAAAATCAGCCGGTCAAGGTTTGGGTGATCGGGCAAAAAGCCAAGTTTTTTGCCTGATCCAGTAGAAAATCGACTGATCGGTTGATTTTGATCGATCGGTCAATTTTGACCGATCGGTTAAAATCAGCCGGTCAAGGTTTGGGTGATCGGCAAAAAACACAAGTTTTTTGCCTGATCCAGTAGAAAATCAACCGATCGGTTGATTTTGACCGATCGGTCAAGTTTGACTGATTGGTTAAAATCAGCCGGCCAAGGTTTGGGTGATCGGCAAAAAACACAAGTTTTTTGCCTGATCCAGTAGAAAATCGACCGATCGGTTGATTTTGACCGATCGATTAAAATCAGCCGGTCAAGGTTTGGGTGATCGGCAAAAAACACAAGTTTTTTGCCTGATCCAGTAGAAAATCGATCGATCGGTTGATTTTGACCGATCGGTTAAAATTAGCCGGTCAAGGTTTGGGTGATCGGTAAAAAACACAAGTTTTTTACCTGATCCAGTAGAAAATCGACCGATCGGTTGATTTTGACCGATCGGTCAAGTTTGACCGATCGGTTAAAATCAGCCGGTCAAGGTTTGGGTGATCAGCAAAAAACACAAGTTTTTTGCCTGATCCAGTAGAAAATCGAACGATCGGTTGATTTTGACCGATCGGTCAAGTTTGACCGATCGGTTAAAATCAGCCGGTCAAGGTTTGGGTGATCGGCAAAAAACACAAGTTTTTTGCCTGATCCAGTAGAAAATCGACCGATCGGTTGATTTTGACCGATCGGTCAAGTTTGATCGATCGGTTAAAATCAGCCGGTCAAGGTTTGGGTGATCGGCAAAAAACACAAGTTTTTTGCCTGATCCAGTAGAAAATCGACCGATCGGTTGATTTTGACCGATCGGTCAAGTTTGACCGATCGGTTAAAATCAGTCGGTCAAGGTTTGGGGGATAAGGTGAAAGAGCCTGTTTTTTCGCCTGATCCTCTGGTAAATTACCCACCATCCCGCCGGTTGATCGGACAAAATACTTGTGCAACGAGTTGAATCTTCAGGCCCAGTGGTTTGGTAGAGCCAGTGGTTCGCTTGAACCGGCGGTTCATTTGAACCGGTGATCCGACCGGGTCGACGTTTCGTCTGGTCCCGATTGTTCGCCTGGTTTTGCGCTTGCTACGGATGGATGCCACGTGTACCTACAAAAATACGTGATTTGATATGGTGATGACACATGTCATCTCGATATCTGCGCCTAATTCCCTCAGGATACTTAAGCTTCTCTGGCTGTCATTTTCGCCTCACGCTTTCAGAAATTTTTCGAAGTCCAGAGCTTTTGTTTCCGATCTCTCGTTCTCTATTTCCTTTTGATCGGTCAAATGGCTTCTTCTGGCAGTGTGAAGAAGGTGAACGTGGTCCCTTCGAAGAGGAAGGGAAAGGAGATTGCTGAAGTTTCTTCTGCTCCGAAGGGCCGTGGTAAGGGTAGGGCGGAGCTTATCGAGCTTGGCCAGTTGGGCAAAAGGCATCAGGGGGTGGGATTTGCCTCTGCACCTTCCCGTCCGGAGCACATCCCCAAAGCAAGATTTGTCCTTTGCCCGCAGCTGCCTCTGTCGGCGGAACCGGAGTTTGGGTATAATATTGGTGGCAAACTTACTGACTTGAAGAGGGAGAAGCTGCAGAAGTTGCTAGCATGTTTCACAGAGGGGAAGTCTCGACCAGCGCTTCCGGGAGTTCTATCCGCTTTTGGTATCGACAGGCGGACAATCTTCATCACGTATGCGAGCAAGGAGCAAGTGATGGGAACCATCGTCACCATTGGCCAGCTCAACTGTGGACTGCGCCTTCCATTGCTGCCTTTTGCCGCGAGATTGCTGAACACCTCCGGTCTTTGTCCCGGGCAGGTCACTGGGAACGCCTGGAGGATCATCTACGCTTTCTGTCGCGTAGAGTCTGACTTCCAGAAGGAACTCAGGGAATGTTATTCCAGCCTCCCTGATGGTGAAGTAGCCCGGATCGAGCTGGGGTATTTCTTCTATCATTATCGATGGGCTTGGAGGAAGGACAGTCCATTCTACAATCTGACGGGTGTCTCCGCCCTTCGCCCGATTATTGACACCATCGGCTCGGACAAGCTCTACACCGACTGGCCGCTATCGGTGTCCGGTGCATGGACTCCTCTGTCGGTACCTGAGACTCCCCGGTACAAGGTGCACAAAGAGGTAGATATGTACTGTGCAGGAGGAGCTCTCTCGTGGTCTTCGGAGCGAGTGGGGGCTATTGACAATCTTTTCCTGGAGCTGACATGCGGGACTCGATCATGGAAGTAATTCTCGAATTGCCCGGTTCGACACGGCAATGCCAACCTCCTCCATCGATCGAAGGTTCGTTATGAAGATAACGAGGTCATCTATTCCGATTATAAGGAGGACCCTCAATCCGGCAAAATTGTTAGAAACATTCGGATCGAGAAGAAGGCGTACAGAGCCAGGCGTACCTTACCAACAGAGGAGAAACTGGTGATCCGTCGCCAAGGCCAAGCAAAGAAGAAAAGGAAGGTCTATGTTGAGGAGGAGGAGAAGAAAGAAGAAGAGAAAAAGGGGAAAGAAGAAGAAGAAGAGGAAGAAGAGAGGGAGGAGGAAGGTGGAGGTGAAGAGGATGAGGGTGGCGATGATGATAACGATGATGATGCTGATGACAGCAATGGCAGCGACGAAGGAGGAAATGAAGATGATGAAGATGATGAAGATGGGGGTGATGGGGATACTCCTCCCACCCCCCCTAGAGGAGATGGTGGAAATGGGGGTGGTAAGGGAGAAATTCCTCCCACCCCCACTGATGGTGGCCAAGGACATGGGGGTGGCGAGGAAGAAATTCCTCCCACCCCCACTGGTGGGGATGATGTGGACTCACAACCCATCCTTATTGACAAGGCTAAGGCCCGTCGTATGGAGGAGGTAATGGATGTGGAGGGCGACGGCAAGAAGGCACAGCCCGTCTTCCACTTCGAGGAGTTGAAGAAGCGACCAGTTCGCTTTAAGATCAAGTTTTCGGGGAGCGGTGGGGTTGGAAGCAACCCTACGCCCCTCGACCAGATACCCCCAGATGTACCTCGTCTTGAAGGCCCGACTGCAAGTGGTGGTTTGGAGGTTGAGCAGCCTCCTCCTCCCTCACGCTCTCTGGCTGAGGAAATGGCAGCCCTTGTGGCTGGGCTCGAGCAGCCACAAGGTGAAGAGGGGATCTCACCTCTTCGGGGCATTCCCTCTCCAGCCCACGTGGAGAGAGGAAGTCGTGTTGGGGATGAGACTCCCCAACTTCAGAAGAAGCCGACCCCCTCTAAGGAGAAATCTACCTCAAAGGGTAAGAGCTCTGGCCATGGGAAGGGAAAAAAGCCTAGGGTCGATGCCTCAGGTATTCGGAATGATTCACCATCTTGATTGCTTTGTCTTTGAAGTTGAAAATATTCTAACTTTTTGAACTCTTGTGTTGATTGCAGGTACGCCTGTTGGCTCGACTCAGAAGATAAAGAATTTGGGTGATGTTGATATCAACCACCCCACTGGTGTGATCCGGAAGCTTTGCAATCTTCCGGGGGCTACTCTGGATGAAGCCTTCGACAGGCTTGAACTGGTGGTAGGTGCATCTACTCGATCGATCATTTGAGTTGTATCTTCAAAATAATTCTAACTCTTTTGTACTTTTGCAGAACTCAGCAGTTTTGAAAGTCGCAAGCAAGCTCTCCAGGAAGGCGGGAGAAAGGGAAGCTTCAGCTGAAGTATCCCGTTTGACAGCTGAACTGAAGGCTGCCCGTGGGGAGAGGGACAAGCTGAGGGAGGTGCTGTCCTCGAAGAAGGAGTTTCTCAAGGCCAAGATCGAGGATCTCCGCAAGGAGAAACTGGAGAGCAAGGGGTTGCAGAACCGTAACGAGGCACAGGGTCATGAACTCGAATCCTTGAAGAATCGGCTCTGCAAGGTTGAGACTGTGTCTAGTGATCGTGCAACTGAAATTAAGGAGCTGAAGGAACAACTTGCTGCCCAGCATGCTGCCTTTGCTGCTCGAGAGGAGACCTCCAAGAAGGAGTTAGAGCATGCACTATCTGAAGTCAAGAGCTACCGGGAAACAGCCGAGAAGGCGGTGGAGGCACTTAGGGCCCATGCCAGCAGTGTCCGATCTTCAAAGGCTTCGGTTGCGAGCAAAGCTCGCGCTAGATCCGAGGGAGAGAAGTCACGTGCGCAAAGTGTGGCAAAACCTTGAGATCTCCCATCTTCTTTTTTGTTGTTTACATTTGTAAACTCTTGATATGAAAAAAACTCACTCCTGTACTTGACAATTTTTGATAATAGAAATCTTTTTGGTGTTTGAAAATTGAATGTCTCTGGCATTGAATTCTTTGAATATTGAGTTCTGGAATGTTATTGGAATGATTGGATATTCATACACTTGAAAATAAGGGGTCGAGTCGCAACTCAATCACCCGAATGTGTTAAGTAACTTGAAAATTGAAGGTTGTTGCAATGCACAACTTGGAATCGTTAACATTTATATGTGAGGGGTTGAGTCGCAACTCAAATACCCAAACCTGTTAGACGATATTGAATTTGAAATTGAAAGCCATTTAACAGTTGTAAGTAAGGGGTAGTGTCGCAACACAAAGCTCCCAAACATGTTAAATAGACGTAGTAATTTGAAGGTTGTGTTGTAACACAATCCGAAATCGTTTAACATTTACCTGTAAGGGGTTGAGTCGCAACTCAAACTCCCAAACTTGTTAAACGACCTGGTAATTTGAATGTAGACGATTTGAAGCTGCTTCAGAACTTGAATTGAAAAGCTGAACATTTACACACTTGAACATTTGGAAAAGAACTTTATTCATCATGGCCTTTACATCATGGATAGAACAATTTAAGGTGTCTAGAATTCCAAGCTCGTGGCAATCTATCTCCTTCTGGTGAGATCAGTCTATAAGAGCCTTTGCCTCCCACGGATTCGATAATATATGGACCTTCCCAGTTGGGAGCAAGTTTCCCACTGCTGTGTTCTTTGGTGTTATAGAAAACTGCTCTGAGAACTAGGCTGCCCACTGGGAACTGTCTCTTGTAGACTTTCTCATAGTAGGCTCGTTTGATCTTCTGCTGGTACTTGGCCACACGAAGGGAAGCTTGGTCTCGCAGTTCTTCAGAGAAGTCTAGATCATTGATCCGAAGCTCTTCGTTAATTCCTTCTTCAACTGCCCTGGTCTTCAGAGTACTTGATATGTTTTCTATTGGGAGTACTGCTTCCGATCCATATGTTAGACGAAAGGGTGAGAACCCTGTTGATCTTCTCGGAGTTGTGCGATACCCCCAAAGGACTTCAGGTAGGACCTGTTCCCACAATCCTTTCTTGTCGTTGAGTTTCTTCTTGAGTATACCAAGAATAGCTCTATTTGAGGCTTCAGCTTGACCATTGCATTGAGGATATCTTGGAGTTGAATAGAAAAGCTTGATTCCGTTGTTCAGACAGAATTCGCGGAACTTGTCAGAGTCGAATTGAGCTCCATTGTCAGCGACAAGAACTTGAGGTGTGCCAAACCTTGAGAAGATGTTATGTCGAATGAACTTGATCACTTCATCATCGGTCTCTCGGAAGAGGGGCACAGCTTCGACCCATTTGGTGAAGTAATCGGTGGCTAGCAACAAATATTTCTTTTTGCTAGGAGTTGGTGGAAAAGGCCCCAAGAAGTCCAACCCCCATTGATGGAAGGGCCATGGACTCGACAATTGGTGAAGCTCATCTGCAGGGAGATGGATAGCTCGAGCGTGTCATTGGCATGGCTCGCATCTTTGAACAACTTGGCGAGCATCTTTTGCCATTGTAGGCCAGTAGTAACCTTGTAGCTTCGTCTTGGCTTCAAGAGATCTTCCTCCTGAATGATTTCCACAAGCTCCAGAGTGGATATCAATCAGGATTGCCTGTGCTTGCTCGGGACCAAGGCACTTGAGCAACATCCCGTTGTGAGATTTGAAATATAGATCTTCTCCTTGAATAGTATAGCTAGGAAGTTTTCTTTGGAGTTTTCGGGCTTGATTTGGATCTTCCGGCATTTTGCCACGCTCGAAGAAATCGAAAATTGATCGTCTCCAGTCTTCAAGCTCACTTATAGTAGTGAGGTTCAATGTCAGTTGATATCCACCCCCAGATCCTTTTGTAGTAGCAAGGATCTGTTGATCGGGGATGGTCTTGGGCACTTCTTGATAATCGATATGTATTTGCCTTCCTCCTAGTGAGTCTCCAAGAACTGAGGCAGCATTGGCTAAGGCATCTGCTTCTCGGTTCTCTGCTCTTGGGATTTGAATGAATTCAGTATTAGTAAAACGTTATTGAAGACGTCGTACTAAGGCCAAATAGAGTTGCATTCTTTCTTCTCGAGCTGTATATTCTCTATTGATTTGTCTTATGATCAGCTGGGAATCGCTGTAGACGGTGATTCGATCTACCCCCAGGGATTCAGCCATTTCGAGTCCGGAAATAAGTGCTTCGTATTCGGCTTCGTTGTTGGTGGCATTAAATCCGAGGAGAGTGGCCTTCTAGAGATGATCAAGTTCAGGGGATACCAAGACTATCCCAGTTCCCAAACCGATCGCACTTGAAGCTCCATCAGTGTAAAGCTTCCATGGAGAAGTTGCAGCAATAGCCTCGAGACTTGGATCAATTTTTGTTGCAAGATTGATTGGAGGATTATCCTCATCCTCTAAGCGCATGTCGACATCTTCTTCCCAAGTGATGGGGTCTTCAACTAGAAAGTCAGCTAGAAAATCAGCAACAGCTTGACCTTTGATAGAAGTGCGAGATTCGAACTGAATCCCCAGAGCACTCATTTCGATCACCCATTTGGTCATTCGACCAGCTCGACCAGCTTTGTCAACGATATCTTTGAGCGGGTGTTCTGAAATGATAGTGATCTGGTGGGAGACGAAGTAAGGTTGGAGACGACGCGATGCAGTGAGCAAGGCCAGGATGACCTTCTCAGTTTTTGAGTAGCGAGTTTCAGCCGGAAGAAGAGTGTGGCTGATATAATAGACTGGATGCTCGACGCCTTCTCTTCTACTGACTAGGACCGCACTGATTGCTTGATCGATCACGGCGAGATAAAGCCACAAGTCTTCTTTTGGAAGTGGAGCAGTCAGGATAGGAGCTTGCACCAGATATTTCTTGATGCCTTAAAAAGCTTCTTTACAAACAGGACTCCATCCCGATGTATCTGCCTTTCGCAGCTTGTCGAAAAGAGGCTTACACTTGTCAGAGGACTTTGAGATGAACCGATTGAGGGCAGCAAGTCTTCCAGTGAGGCGTTGCACTTCCTTCCGATTGGTAGGCGATGGCATGTCGAGGATAGCTCGAATTTGGTCGGGGTTAGCCTCAATACCTCTTCTGGTCACAAGGTGACCCAGAAATTTGCCCGATTGAACTCCAAAAGCGCACTTGGCAGGATTGAGCTTCATGCGATACATTCGGAGGACTTGAAAGGTTTTTGCCAGATCGGATAGATGTTTTACTCGAGTGGAACTCTTGGTGAGAAGATCATCGACGTAGACTTCGACGTTGCAACCGATCTGATCTTCGAACATCTTTGTGACTAACCTTTGATAGGTGGATCCAGCATTTTTGAGGCCGAATGGCATTACATTGTAGCAGTAGAGACCTCGGCTAGTCACAAAACATGTCTTCTCTTGATCATCCGGATGAAGCGGAATTTGATTGTATCTAGAGTACCCATCCATGAAAGACAATAGCTCGTGGCCAGCAGTGGCATCGATGAGTCTATCAATCCTTGGCATGGGGAATGGGTCTTTGGGGCAAGCCTTATTGAGATTGGTAAAGTCGATGTAGACTCTGACCTTTCCATTCTTCTTTGGAACAACAACTATGTTGGAGATCCAAGTAGGATACTCTACTTCACGAATGAAGCCTGCTGTGAGTAACTTATTGATCTCCTCTTGAACAGCAACTTGTAGCTCTGGTCGGATGGTGCGTGGCTTTTGCTTGATAGGCTTCACTTCTTCTTTGATCGCAAGTCGGTGACAAGCGTCATCTGGATTGATTCCAGGCATGTCTTCGAAACCCCAAGCGAAGACGTCGATATTGGACTGGAGGAAGGATACCATGTCTCGCGCTTCTGCGTCGCTAAGACCGGTACCAATAAACGTTTGTCGAGGGAGATCTCCGCCGCCGATGTTGATTGGGATGATCTCTTCAATTGAAGGTAAGGCTTCCCATTCGATTGGCGGGGGTTCGGTCAGCGGAATCTCCTTTGATTGCTATTTGGAAGAGGGACCAGCTTCATCTCGTGGCCGCT
The DNA here is from genome assembly GCA_947650365.1 of Chamaelirium japonicum. Lineage (NCBI taxonomy): Eukaryota > Viridiplantae > Streptophyta > Magnoliopsida > Liliales > Melanthiaceae > Chamaelirium > Chamaelirium japonicum. Next base: position 49,803,196 of record OX393555.1, read on the forward strand.
TTGGAGGAGCAATATTGAGCTTTCGATCTGTTTTAGCCGCAGCAGCCTCACAAGACCTCCCAGCTTGCTGATCGCCTCGAATGCAAATGATGCCTTCTCTCGTTGCAAACTTGAGAAGTTGGTGATAAGAAGAGAAGATGGCATTGATCTGGTGGAGGAATGGTCGCCCGAGAATGGCGTTGTAGCTAGACACTCCTTCGACTATTGCGAATCTCACCGAGACTCGAGTCTCTCGACTAAGATCGAGTGTGAATCTCGATTCTCCCACCGTGATGCTTTGTTTGCCGTTGAAGCCAGTGATCACGGTCGGGACGACGTCGAGGCTTGAGTATCTATGTCCCAGACGCTTGAAGCAATCCGAGAACAAAATGTCGATGGAGCTCCCGGTGTCGATGAGGATCCGGTTGACGGTGCTTCCGTCGATGAGGAGTTTCAAGACCAGAGGGTCTCGGTGGGGAGTATGAACTCCTTGAAGGTCGGAGTCGTTGAAAACAATGGATGGCCAAGCCAAACCTTCGATAGGCTTCTCGATCCAGGTATCCTCATTGTTCGCAGCAGAACGAACGTGGAAGATGCGTCGAACTTGCCGATCCACTTCCTTCCCGGTCAAAGTTTGATTGTGCAATGTTCCATGAATACCAAATACATTGGCATTCGCAGAGATAGGTTGCCGGTTGGAGGAGGCTTGATGGACCTAACACACCTCTTTCCCCTTTGCAGAGGCTCGACGTTGATCTTGTCCGCCTTTGACGAACTCTTGAAGATGGCCTTCTTGCAATAAGTCTTCAAGATGGAATTTCAGCCGATAGCACCGGTCGGTGGAGTGGCCGTGACTTCGATGGAATTCGCAGTAGACCGTTTTGTTCGCTGTAAATTTGGAGTTTGGCTGAAGAGGATTGGGCCTTCGAAGGAATTCCTCGTGTTGAATGCGGTTGAGTATCTGCTCGGTTGGTAAATTCCACTCGGTGAAAGTGGTCTTCGTTGGAGATCGGCGTCCGTCATTCTTTGATCGCTTGTTGGTTAAAGGAGCTACTACTTCAACATTGTGGGCTTTGGCAGCGTACTTGGGAGCTTCTCTTTCCGCCGGTCTTCGCTTCGTTTCTCGCCCTTTGCGAGCGACTTGATCATCTTCAACCTCAATCTCTCTCTGGATTCGATCGAACATAGCACCCAGAGAAGGAGGGGGATTGCGGATGAAGTCGTTGTAGATGTGTAGATCGAAGCGGAGGGCGTTCTGGAAAGCCAACATGATGGCTTCATCATCCAGATGTCTTCCAGAGAGAGCAGCATGCTCGTTGCGAAATCTCCTTGTGAAATTACGGAGAGTCTCGTCAGCACCCATCCTTAGCCGATAGAGGGAGTCGAGCTTCTTCTCTGGCTTCAGATTGAGTTGATAGTGCTGCACAAAGAGGTTAGCCAAAACACCGAACTGGGTGATGGACCCAGCTCGAAGATTGTGATACCAGTCGAGTGACGGCTCATCGAGACTTCCGGCAAAAGTGCGACAAAGTACGTTGTTTTCTTCTTCGTGTGGTGTCAGGGCTTGCTTGAAGGCAAGTATATGGAGAGTTGGATCTCCTCTGATGCAATTGAATTTGGGAAGAGTGGGAGTTCTCCATCCCCTTGGAAATGTTGATTCGAATAGACTCCGGTGGAGAGGCCCGACAGAGGAGTACCCATCTCTACGACCATGCCCTCGAGCTGGATGTAGATCGAGAGGTAGAATCGAGAGGTCTTGTTCAGGCCTCTGAATATCAGCAGGTTGGAGTCGGTGGCGAAGGTCCGATCCGAGTTCGCGTTAGAGTGGAATGGAAGGGGAGACTCTACTCTTGGAAGGAGCACCTTTCATTTGGTGTCTCCTCGATATATCGGGCTTTGAAGGGGCCTTCCTATCGCAGTTGCGACCAGAAGATGATTGGGAGGACTCGTCATCGAGGCGGTCCCAAACACTCTGCTTCCAGAGGGCAGCAGAGGGAGTTAGGTCGCGTTGAATCCTCTCGAGGGCAGCAGTGCCCATTGACCTCCGTTGCTCGGAGTGGATTGAATGTTGAGAAAGATTAACCCTCTCACTTGTAGAGGGGATTGGAAGAGCGATCCCAGCCTCGGAAGCTGCTTTCTTAAGAGCATCCCTCTCAGCGGTGAGGGTGGCATTTTGCTTCGCCAATTGGAGCAGTTGGAAGTCGACCGCAGAGATTTGGTAGGTCGATGGAGGGTCTTCAGCAGGAGCGGGGGCCATTTGCCCAATTGACTGTCGTGCGGGATGGGCGATCGATCAATCGACAGATCTCCCACTCCCTGAGCGAACCCCCATCTCGGGGATAGCAAGGGGCTGCCCGAAGTTGAGCCTTTGACTCATTGAACGAGTCTCAGGACGAGCTTGTTGTTGAGTGTTACTTTCTTCTGGTTGACCCTGGTGCTTAGTTTTCGCCATTCAGAGAGCGAAGGGTGCAACAAGAGTGCCGACGTCCGATCAGTTGTCCGATCAACCGAGGAGGCGAGGAAGTTTGGCTATGAAGATCGGTTGTATGCTCAACTGATCTGATAGTAGTGGAGAGAGCTTGACTTTTCGTTCTGATCCCACAGACGACACCAAACTGTGGGGAAAAATCTTCGTGCCGACCCGAAGACCTCGCCACACCAGTCAATTGAAGTTGAAGTTGAAGATCGTTGTTTGATCTGTCGATGGGAGTTGGGATTCTTAATATGCAAGCAGAGAAAATTGGACACGAGAGATGTGATCTCGGAGTTCAGCCGAAGCCTACGTCTCCGTGCTATAGGGAGCAACCCGAATTCACTAACACTTATATTGAAGTGATCTCGACAGGCCGAGTATCACTGAAAACACTCTGATCTCTTCGAAGGAGAGAAGAAGATCAAAGAGAGATGGAAGATGGAAAGCTGAGAAATTCCAGAGCTCTGGGTTCTGAAAATCAGATCTCAGAGTGGAAATCAGAATTTTCGGGATCCATTTACATTTGAAGGCTCTGCTATTTATAGGATTATCTGGTGGTAAATGGCGGTTTATACTGCAGCATCCGGGGATCCTCCAGGTAAAGCTGGTGGGCCCCGCTACCATTTTCTGGGGGATTCCACAGGCTATTGGGCCCACCAGGCAGGGCCGGTGGGTCCCGCGATAGTCTTCGTGGGCCCACCAGGCAGGGCCGGTGGGTCCCGCTGTAGTCTTCGTGGGCCCACCAGGTAGGGCCGGTGGGTCCTGCTGTAGTCCGCATGGGCGCTGTAGTCTTCGTGGGCCCACCAAGCATGGCCGGTGGGTCCCACTGCTTGCAGATTTCTTACCAAAATTTGCACCCACAACCTCCATATTCAATATGCCCAATGTCTAGTCCTTGGCTCTCGAAGGCAAAAACCAAGGCAGGCTTCACCACCTCGGCACCATACAAAGTTCGCACAAAGTCCGAGATGTTGACACCGTCTCAGCCCAAGGAGATAGCCTTGGCATTCGAAGAAAAAGTCTGAGGCAGGCCTCGCCACCTCGACCCTTGACAAAGACTAAGGTATTGACACCGTCTCAGCCCAAGGAGACAACCTTGGCATTCGAAAATATAGACCGAGGAAGGCTTCACCGCCTCGACACCAAACAAAGTCTAAGGCAAGCTCCGCCGCTTCAACATTCAAACAAAGCCCAAGTCCTAGTTCTTGGCACTGGAAGACATTCAAAGACATTGCACCGACACTCAGAAGCGTTCCAAACAACATTTGATCACAACATTCAATCAAGCTACTCAAAGGGCATTCAATTGACATTCATGATTTTAAAAATAAAGGCAAACATTTCAAACATAAGACATCTCACCAAAAGATGTTCTTTATTTTCGAACCAAAAGACAGATATATAGTGCAGAGAGAGGAGAAGAAAAAAGAGTACATACGAACTAAGAGACCTAGGGAGCAGAGCGGAACCCCTTTTGAGCGATCTCTGCTGGTAGTCTTCAAGCCTTTCGTAACTGCCCCAAGGACGTGCGAGTCGGTCATTGCGAGAGCCTTTTCAGCTGTCTCTTGCAGGGTGACATTCTCCTCCCGAAGCTCCTTGATCAGCTTCTCCGGTCCTAGACTACTTGCAGCACCACCTTCATCTCCTTCAACTCGACTTTAAGGGCGGTGATCTCCTCCTTGGCTCTCTCCCGCTGCTCTTTCCCCTCAAGGCTGTGACGCTTGTCAATAATCTGCACCAGCGTCTCGATCTGCAAACAAACATGACACATCAACTCTTGTGACACTAAACGAGAACCAAGCAATATGAGTACGAGCTTACCATATTCAAGGCACGACTGGTGATAACGTTAGAAGGAGTGTCGAATGCATATGTCAGACGCTGGGCAATTGGAACAACGTCGTCGATATCTAAGTCCTCGACAACCCTCTTAGCAGTTGCAGCTACCTCGAACTTCCTCTGCTTCCGCTCCTTCTATGAATTCTTCTTAGTTTCTTTCAAGAAAGAGGGTGACATCATCGGCCTCCCCATCGCTGCAGCCTCGGTAGGCTCATCAATCAGCTTCGGTGGGGAGCGCGCCGATGATGAGGTGTCAATCAATAGAGCCATCGCAGTAGCAACGATCAACTCCTCCTTCTTCTGCCAAGTATCTTTCAGAGCCCATAGGCGCTTCGCGACAGCAGCTGCCACTCCTACATGCCCGGTAGCGGTCATGATAGTATCATTGGATGAAAGCCCCATGGCAGGCACAGAGGCCGAGACTAAAGACGGTATCGAGCTAGGTTCCCACTTGCCTTTACCTTTGGGCCCTGACATCAGGGGGCTGAAATCATAACAAGGCTCGAAAGGCACCTCGTGCCCCTCTTCTTCCTCCTCCTCATCCAAGTGGTGGGTGAGGGACTCTATCCTGGCAGACATTTTACCCTTGCCACGGGAACGAGGCACCACTACCACTAAGGGCACTGGTATCTCGGCTCGGCTCTGCTCGCCCCCGTGAGCCCTTGAGCCATTAGACTCCTCTTCGTTGTCACTCCCCTTCTCCTCATCCTCCTCGTCTTCAACCTCCTCGTCAGCATCATCGAAGGCCTCCTCTGCCGTAGAAGACTCCCTTGATGGCAAGCATGGGTGACGTACAACAGGAGTTTTCCTACCCCATGTCAGGGCTCGACCTTTATCTCGGGCAGCCTTCTTCGTTCGTCCCTGCTGCTTCGTCAGGATGATCAACTTTCGGGGCTTCTCCATCATCTCTGGCCCTTTGAGACTGGTCCGCTTCTTATTCCACCGCTCGTCCTCGTAGTCCAAGTAGACAGTGTCATTGTCCTCGTAGCGAGCTGGGAGGCGGTGCATCAAGTGCTATGTCCCATGGCGCATGGGATAGAAACAAAACTGCTTCCACAACCTGCCACCGCAGATCAACTCAAGGAAGACATTATCGATGGCCTCTACACATTGCAAAGACCAAGCTAAGTCTTTGTCGGCCTAGTAGCGCTCCACCTCCTTCAGCATGACGAACCGCATCAACTCCGATACACTGATCGGCGACCAATCTCCCGTGATCGAGAATGGCCCCTGAGTGAAGACTTTGTCAGAGTCGAGCAGATCTTCGATTGGATTCAGAGTTGACACACCCTGAAGATGGAAGAAATGGTTCCCTGCAGTGTTGCCTATTTGCCACTTATAGTGGTAGAAGAAGTATCCTAGCTTGATACGCGCGAGCTTGCCCACCTTCAGGCCGGTGTAATACTTCCGGAGCTCAGCCTGGCAGTCTAATTCCATGCAGCAGAAGGTATAGATTACGCACTAGGCATTCCCCGCAACCTGCCCAGAACAGATGCCTAACGTATTCAGCTGTCGGGCAGTGAACGATAGCAGCAGTAGCCTCATCTCGTAGTTCAGCTGACCCACCGAGACGATCGTCCCTGAGGCCTTCTTCCTACTCACTTTACTGAGGAAGATGGTTGGGGACTTGATCCCCAAGGCCTTCTGGATCACTGTGAAGTTCGGTATTTGGAGGTGCACCTTGAAGAGCTCCACCAATGTCGCCCATGCGTCACGGTGCGACTCCAGCTCGTGGAAGGCTTTGTCATAATGGAAGAGAGTCTCATCCTCTATCGAAATCAAGGGCCTCGGCTCGCACTCCATGCGAGGGACCTGAGGAGGCTTGCACAGAGTGGACGCCTCGGCATAGCTTCTCCTCAGATTCTTCTCCATCATCCCAGCTGTCGGCTCTGACTGAGAAGACTTGCCATTCTTCTTCGGCTTCTTTGACTCAGGGCGTAGGGGCTTACAGTTCTCCTAAAGACTCACCTCCGGGCAAGGGTTCAACCCCTAGGCCTCCGATGGACCCTTAAAGAAATCTTCAAACCCTTCTTCAGGTGAAGGACAATCCTTTTCTACTCCATTAACCCAGCAGCATCTTCAGAAGACATCAATCGAGGAGAAAAACGAAAGCTCGAAGGATATGAGAGTTGAGATGTTTTAAAAAATTCTCAACACGGTGACAAATGGAGGCCCCTCGAACCCTATTTATAAACTCGACGGACTCTCCTGCTATCAATTTCAAGGAAGAAGCGGAAGATTCCCCTGCCTCCTCCAGAGCCCGCGTAGACCGTAGGCCAGAGTTTTAGGGTTATGGTTAGGGTCGAGTTAGGGTGTTAGGGTTTTAGGTTTAGGGTTCTAGAGTTAGGGTTTAGGATTTTAAGGTTTTAGGGTTAGGGTTTTAGGGGTTTAGGTTTAGGGTCTAGAGTGTTAGGTTTAGGGTCTAGAGTGTTAGGGTTTTAGGTTTAGGGTTGGAGTTTTAGGGTTAGGGTTTTAGGTTTAGGGTTTAGGATTCTAAGGTTAGGGTTTAGGGATTTAGGTGTTACGGTTAGGGTTTTAGGGTGAGTATGTTAGGGTTTTAGGTTTAGGGTTCTAGGATTAGGGTTTAGGGTTTTAGGGGTTAGGGTTTTAGGTTTAGGGTTCTAGGGTTAGGGTTAGGGTAAGGGTTTTAGGGGTTTAGGTTTAGGGTTTTCGGTTTAGGGTTAGGGCTAGGGTTTAGATTTAGGGTTTTAGGGGTTAGGGTTAGGGTGTTTAGGTTTTAGGTTTAGGGTTTAGGGTTTTAGGGTTAGGGTGTTAGGGTTTTAGGTTTAGAGTTCTATGGTTAGGGTTTAGGGTTTTAGGTTTAGCATTAGGGTTTAGGGTCTAGGGTGTTAGGGTTTTAGGTTTGGGGTTAGGGTTAAGGTTTTTAGATTTAGGGTTAGGGTTTAGGGTGCTAGGGTATTAGGTTTAGGGTTAGGGTCGGGTTTAGGCTTTAGGGCCGACCGATCGGGCGTCAACCGACCGGGCACCGATTAGGCCCGTTCAGTCGGATTTGCACCGCGATCGGCCGCCGATAGCACCCCATGACCGACCCCACCCCCCCCCCCCCCCCCCCCCCCCATTTTAATCCGGTTGGCCAAATGGACCAACCGACCGGGCCAGGTAGTCAGTCGTCGGCACACTAGATTTGGCGGCCAGATGCACCTGACGACCGACCGCCGCTGGCACGGTCGGTTGAGGGCGACCGACCAGTCGACCAACTGACTGGGTAAGATGGCCGGTCGCTGGCGCACTAGATTTGGCCGCCGGATGCACCCGGTCACTGACTGCCCCTCGCGCGGTATGCCCATGCATTGAAGGTTTCAATGTATACTCCTCTATTAGCATACATAGATGTTTCCAAATTTGCTAATTTTTTGTGGAGATGTTATCTATGTTCAGATGATCATCCTCACAAAAAATCAATAAGTTCTGAAGCCTCTAAGCATGACTTTGTATAGGGAAGCTGAACTCGAGTTCACCATTCAAATATATAAGTTAGCTTCCCTATATATATATATATATATATATATATATATATATATATATATATATATATATAGGGTAGTGATACATTGCGGCCGGCTAACGTGCGGCCACCCCCTTCGAGGGTATTTTTGGAATTTGTTTTTTTTGGGGATTGATCACCCACCCTTGGATTGGACACACAAAAAATTTCAGCCCGATCCAAGACTTCTAGGCCGTCCAAATGTGTTGATCTTTTATCGGTCGTTCATTTTTTTTGCCATTTTGATCAACACATTTGGACGGCCTACAGGTCTTGGATCGGGCTGAAATTTTTTGTGTGTCCAATCCAAGGGTAGGTGATCAATCCCCAAAAAAAACTTCCAAAAATACCCCCGAAGGGGGTGCCGCACGTTAAGCCCGCACGTTACCGGCCGCAATGTATCACTATATATATATATATATATATATATATATATATATATATAT